>OZ026612.1:76916221-77328721 GCA_964020975.1 Hermodice carunculata | reverse complement strand
TAAATATGACTGACTTTCCTGGCTCGCCATATCCCTGAGAAGTAGTCACTTGTTGGTACTACACCACCATTTTACAAGTTTGTAGAAGTTTCATAACCCGCATCTCGTAGAACTTTTATTTTTGCAATTATAGCTCCCAGTGCCCTACCTGCAACTTCAATTAATGTAAAAAGACTCTCTTGTTAATTAAGATTAGTGTCAAAATAAAAACCAAAATACTTATATTTATCTATCATTTGTATCTCCTGGGTATCAATATGAAACTAAAAAGTAGAATATATTCTATTTTTGTACCGGAAATGAATAATATTGGTTTGTAAATAGTTTATTTTCATCTTCCATTTACTACATGTGCGCCAATCAAATAAAAAAATGAAGCATTTCCCACAGATTCTCTCTGGATACAGACCGTGAAGAACAATCGTCTGTATAAAGCAAAAGCCAGATATCATGCTTTCTTTCTTTAATACATATATGTAATGATTTTAGAAAATAGTGTTGGTGGCACAGTATCCCCTTACCTCACACCACTAGTGGGTATAAATCAGTTAGTCAAATGTTTACCTGATCTAAAAAGATAGTTTTATCAGTATACAGAGACTTGACTGCTCTGTCAAATTTACCGTCAATTTTATGTGGAATTAGTTTTAAAAATATCTATCCTCCCGATGAATGCCTTTTCGAGGTCGATAAAAGCGGCAGAAGTTGACAAATATGTTGATTACCTTTTATAAATAACAGTTGACAGAAGATAAGTATGCTGAAAACAAGAGCGACCATGACGAAAAGTTACATAAATATTAAGAACGTCAGGAAAAATTATTTACAAGTAGACACTTATTCAGGAAACTAGTGCAAACTTAATTACTGTGGATAGCAAGCTTGTAGCTCTTTAGTTCAGTGGAACCTATGGATGTTTCTGCGGACCTTTTGGACTCTGAAATATAATAGATTTCACCAACACTGATGGGGCAATACTATATTCAAAACATTTATCAATAACTTGCGTTAAAATGAAGTAATAGTGAATATGTATGGAATCCATTTTTCACTTTAAGTTTAAATTTGAGTTTTGCCATTTTGGCGTATAAGTATTTGTGTGTATACAAGTGCATATAAATTCCCCAAGTCTTGTTACTATAAGAAAGAACTTGTAATACGATACCAGTAATGTATTTGTTAATATTATACGTCTAGCTATTGATCAAATACAAAGGTACGGCAAGTATTTCCAATTTGAGTAAAGTGCATAAAATGCATACCGTTTGGTTTCCAGCTTTTTTAAATATCTGCTTGATTCCATTTCCGGCAGATAAACAAAACATATACATAAGGAGTGTTGATTTTACTTGATTTGTGCAAGGTCAAAGAAATTTCAGGATAATTGAATTTTGTCAAATGCTTGTAAAATTCAGATCCCTGAAAAGAGCCGGTTTTCATATTAGTGCCATGCATTTTACAGAAACGTTTCAGGTGAAGACGAAAAGATAA
Source organism: Hermodice carunculata (assembly GCA_964020975.1). Lineage (NCBI taxonomy): Eukaryota > Metazoa > Annelida > Polychaeta > Eunicida > Amphinomidae > Hermodice > Hermodice carunculata. The sequence continues at coordinate 77,327,230 of OZ026612.1, read as the reverse complement.
ACGAACAAAAGCAACCTGCACCTGACCAAATCTGCTGACAAAAAAAGCATAATTTAGTAAACATCGCTGTGCAAAATGTATGAGAGGTAGGAATGGACAACGAGTGCATCACTTTTTTGATGCTTATATCCATGCCTTCTTATTTCCGTGTCTTCTTACTTAGTTGTTAAATATATCATTATTTGCGACAGGTCTTTTCAGTTGATATACTTCACTATCAAGTTGCACTGTTCACTGACAGGCAAACGTTTTGCCTTACATTTATGTAGCCTGTGGTCAATCCTTTGCCTCAGAACAATTGGAGCAATTCTCTGGCACTTCAGTTGCCTCTACCACATAAAGAGGGATGCAATATATGCCATAATCTTTGCCGTTAGAAATGATTGATATTGAATTGGTCTGTTTTGCAATCCATGTACGACACGTGTACATCTTTAACTCTTAGCTTCCCGTGCATATTTATGATCAGAATACTGAACAGTAGATTTTCATTCCAATCGTGACGAGCAATTCTGGGTGTATTGAGTTACACACATTCCAACCATGAAGACTCAAGGTGTCATTTATACGAATAGTCAATTTGTTAGTGTGCAGAAAATGTTCATCTTAGATCACTTTGATAGAGAATCCAATACACTCATGGCCACAAAAAAAATAAATAAATAAACGAACAAACAAAAAATAAATAAAAAAAAGACCCCTCATTGATTTCACATCGGCTGCTCTAATATTAATTTGTGTCAAAAGTATGAGTGTCATATGTTTTTTTATGTAACGTGGACAAGGTAACTTAGAGTATGCTTGAGAGGTCACGGAAAAAAACAACATGTCCTGGAAATGAAATAACAGCCACAAAGGTCGAAAAGCGTGTCTGGTATTTGGGTGTCTATGGACTTCATAAGGGGCCACTGACAAACACCGGGACCAATGTAAACCCAGAATGCTATGGCTAACAGGTTAATCACCGCTCTATGAAATAGACAAAGGCAGGATCATTGGCATGTTTGACGCTAGTCTTCCCCAGTGTGAGGTTGTCAAGAGAATGGGTTCCTCCATTATAATGAAACAGAGATGGTGGGACCGTTTTCAAGAAAAAAACAGGTTGTAAGAAAAAAGCATGATCTGGAAGACCAAGACTTTCGCATGGGAGACAGGACCTTTACCTAGTGCATTACGCGAAAAAAACAGACATTTCTTTCAGCGGAGAGGTTTGATCAGTTGTGTTGCCAGGCCTGCAACATTGCAGCGTCATGGCTAACAATCAACAAGAGGACTGGTGGCGGCCAAATTGAGTTCATACCGCCCTACCATCTGCATCCTTGTTGGTGGTGCACACAAGGATGCACAGGCACAGTCATGTCAGGAATATGCTGACTGGATAAGAGTTCCTTGGAGGAATGTGATGTGATCAGACGAGTGTCGAGTTTGTCTCGATTTCCATGATGGGAGTATAAGGTTTAGACATATGCTAAGGAGGCATTTGTTGGTGGTCGCATGGTGCAACATGACCACTGGAGAGGAGGCAGAGTCATTACGTGTGTGGGGTTGAGGACATTATGGTGACTGGAAAGCAGAGGTCATCATGCTAAATGTGGATGAGATCTTGCCAACACTCGCTGAGTGGTTGCAACAACCTTCTTGGCTTCTGTTCCACCAAACAAAACCATCTATTGCAGGAATATATTTTAAAGTTTGCATATGAATCACATAGACATGCTTTCAAAATAGCTCACAACTATCGTAAATACTTAAGTAACAATCTTTACATAACAGCCAAATGTTGAAAAATAAGTTGCAGTTATTGCGAACTTGCTTTTCAAACTCTAGTCTGTTCAAACAAAGAAACTTTTTATTTCTTTCAAAACCTATTTCATTTAATTGAGATGTTCAGGAAACTAGATTATTAAAACTCGATAGGGTTATTATTGGTACAAGGTCGAGCTTGTGTACATTTTAATGTAACCTAAACCACTGTAACTTAAAAATCAAAATTTAATCTGTCTCAAGCCCCCCCCCCCCCCGTTTGAAACTGTTAAGTCCGCATGGATATGCTACGCTCTGATGCATACACATGATAATTTAGTCGAGATTGTACATCACATTTAATTAGAATCTCTTATTAGCTTCCTTTATGTTTGTCCTACTCGTTATTATTTCTCATGGAGTTTCTTCTACCCACAGGTCAGTAGTTAATTATTTGCCATACTGCATCATGAACTCTGAATCTTTGCACGCCATATTGCAATGTTGATGAGTATTTCCCCATCCTACGTTTCATAGTGCTGCACACAATTAACAAATTGCAAATTGATCATGTTCTAACTATTAATATAATGTGCTCTGTTTGCATAAATGTTTTGGTTAGTCATAGACGGATCGTTTGAGTAACACTGCCTTCGGTTCTAGACGTGTCTGCGAGAAGAATGGATCTGGTTTTGCTTCTCTGGTTGACTAAAGAACTGGATGCTTTCAGGTATATTAACAAAATTGACTATCCAATTGGAAAATATGAGTGGCGCTGTATCTCGGATAAAGGTTAGTGCATCCGAGGGATTTGTCCCTGCTCTCTCTGTTTAGATGTATTGACTAATTTCTGTCAAGAATTTTGGTAATTTGAGGTTCAGTAGTAGTATAGTTTTTATAATTGATGCTTTGTGTCCGAGCTCAAACATGACATTAGTTTATGAAAACCAGATGATCACTCTGATGCAGTGATGGGCCCAGTTATCACAGTAAGCAAAATTCAATGCATTTATGACAGGCTGAGACCCAACCTGCGTAACAAGAAGTGATAATAAAAGAACACGCGGTGTATTACCATTTCAGCAGGAATGATCGAGTCTGCAAATGTTTCTCCAATAGTGTTTGAGTCTTTCTACGTTCATCAAACCAACTGTCTATTGGATCTCGACATCGATATTACGGGGACTTACATTGTTGCAATTTTGTTACGACGGGTTTGTAGTCATGATTTTGCTTTTAATGGAAACAACAAAGCAGGAAAAAATGAATATTACATGACCGTTTTAAACAAATTCATCAGAATTTTCTGTGCCATTCGTGACGAAAGTTGCGAAAAATTTCTTTTGCTAAAGGAGGGGATTTTGTTATTTTGTTTCTCCAATCAGGTGGAATTATTCCTAATTTGTCGATAGATAACATAATAAACTAGAATCAAAGTCATCTCTTTGTTAGGTCAGTGAGACATTTAATGTGATAGCCTGACCCTATGGAACTGTCAATCTTTCGTGCTCAAATTACACATGTTCGACCACTTTTCAAAAACCCACTTGCAACGATCGTCTTCAACCTTGTTGGAGATTTACCTTTGAAGTACCTCTATCAGTCCTATTTAAGAAGTCACGATTCGAGGATTTGGGGATTTCTATTAACATTCTGTTTATTTTAGGGAACATATTCTTCTTTGTAACCGCTTGGCTAACCGCTAGGCCGAAGTTATACAGGGCCACATTGTAGTATTGACAATCCTGAATATCTTCAATGTGTGTTGCCAACCTGGAAATGGAGACACTATAAACTGTACTTCTCGTGCGCCAATGCTTAGCATACCTTCATTTGAAAAAAAAATACCATCTGCTTTTCTCAAGATTGCTGCTGTATATTTATTCTTAAACATATATAAACGACCCTTAAATTTATAAAGGAATACTTGAAAAGGTCCCCGTGCTGCAATTGTCATGACACGAAGTTTGCTCTCCTATGTTGCGGAGTTCAAAGCTTGCTATGTAACTGCAGAGGCAAAAATATGACAAAATAGTATGTGTTACAACGCTCGGGAAGGATACAGCACATCCCGTTGTTTTAAGTTTCCATTAAGTATTGAAATGTATAAGGACCAATAAGAATATATGTTGTCAAAATGGGTTTAGCAGTATAAATGTAAAAGCATGCAGATACAGAATTTTTTTAATCCGTCACCTGCGTCTTCTTCATGTTTTAGTTACCTGTGGCCGGTATGGACTTGGAGTCTTTACTAAGTCATACTGTTATATATTCTTTTTCCTTTTGCAAGATTTCTTCCATTATATTATATCGGCCACAGATAGTCGGAAACGCTGCTCGACTGATTACATTAATACATTTGTATCCAGGCTAATAGTGGATAATTTGAGTTTGTCAGAGACTAATTCCAATTAGTAACATTACAACAAAACCACAAAGAGAGAAACCAATCATAGATACTATTTATATTATTTGCGTATCAAAATGTGCATATCATTATCAAAGAAACAGGGTTTGTATCATCGTGTTTCTACAGCCACAGCCCCCAATGCACTTTTGGTGGGTTTGGTTGAGTGTGCACCCATTTATGCACATAGGCATACACTATATACTAAAATTAACTCTCTCTCTCTCTCTCTCTCTCGCTCTCTCTTTCTCTCTCTCTCTCTCTCTCTCTCTTTCTCTCTCAGAAAGAGATAGCTCGAGCTCGAATATGTCTGTATATGTAACTCTTCTCGTATTGTTTACACCATAGAAAGTGTCACTGTCATCAGTAAATAGTCCAGACCTCCAAAAAGAACGCGTTTATACGTAATCTAGATGGATGGACATACAGACAGACAGACAGACAGACAGACAGACAGACAGACAGACAGACAGACAGATAGATAGATAGATAGATAGATAGATAGATAGATAGATAGATAGATAGCATTCTCCACGTTTTCATGATAGAATGTAATACTGGTAGGGCAACAAGTTCAATTGGTTTGGTAAACTAAATATCCTATGCGTTGTAGATCGACAGTTTTCAAGATTAGCCCACATGCAATGTGAATTCAAGTCAAGTTCGGTTGCAAAGATAATTTTTTAGTCATTCATGAATTTATTTTATGAGATCTCACAACCACGCACACGTTTGTTCCAGATATTTTAAGTTTGATCATATATTTTAATGACTGTGTTATAATTTTCATGCAATGGGCACTCATTCCTGGCTGCACATATATAAAATCTGGATACATCGGTCGGAAAACCCAAATGGTTTTATTTGTCTGTTTGGCAGTTAGATGTACGTGGCTATTACTGTTCCTATAATGTCAAATTAGGGAAAACTAAGCAGACCCAATTTTGCTTTTATTCACCAGCGTCGATGATTATGCGTAAATTTGGAAGTTGATATTGGATGTTACTTTTCCAATTTGTCTGAGCTTAGTGTAGCGCCTTGTTTTCCATGTTTCTTCGTGATAGGAAAGCGATGTCTTAAAATGAGACGGCCTGGCAACCTAACATGTCACCTACACAGCAGTGCACCTTATTAATCATGCAAGTGTACGAACACCATTCAAAACTGTACAAATTCACTTTATTCCGGCAACTGATCTCATGTGGCCCATCATATGTAACTTTTAGGGCCATTAATCCACTCAGTGCTTCTCTATTACTTTATGTTCCTCCGATTTGCAGTCCAAGCAATTGAGTCAAAACGCCCCTCAGGAAAAAAAGAACTGTCAGCACATCAGAGGCAGACAGAAAGAGAGAGCTCGAGCTCAAATATATCTGTATATGTACATGTGACTGTGGAATTACTAACTCTATTTGTGGCCGTTTAGCATCACCAGATCCAGCCTTGTAGATTCTTTTCAAACAGACGGCTACACATTGTTGGTGCCAGAACTATTGATTGACTATTGTCCGGATAGAACCGTTGTGCTCGTCATCCTTAACGGGGAAGATTTCAAGGGCCAATTGGCAGTGAACAGGTAAAGACTCGTGTGGTTCTCACATCAACGCTCATATTTTGAGACAAAACTAGATTTATTGTCAAAAGATCTTTGGAGACTGCTAATGTCACTGGTTAATTTCTATGGTCATCGTTTGAAGTGTCATCAGTTAGACGTGCGGATACTCATACGGAAGTCAACGACCAAACGACTCAGACTCAGACGCCGGAACATGAACATTACACAAACAGTAGAGTGAAACATTGGTTGTTCTTCACGAGCATTTTGTGTCTCACAACATGGCAATAACGGTAAGCCTAGTTTCGTCAAAAAATTGGAATACATGCTTTGTATGTTTTTGTGCATCTAAAGCTTAAAGCTGGACGGTACACACTGTTGTAAATGCACGTTTCGCTCTTCAAAATAAATTCCTTTCATGAAGCATTTTTCAAATGACAATATCACCAGCTTGTGCTATAAGATTGGAATTCACTTATCTTGTTAATGTGAATTTAATGACATATAATTCTAAATGATTGATGAATACGGTGAAAACGCCATTCCATTATTGAGCATCTTTCATTATTGTCATTATCACTTACAAAAAGTGAAGGGCATCGATTCCAAGCTGACAGCTGTTCGCATGACAGATAGTAGAACAGTACAGCAAAATGTCGACTGCACACACTCTTTGTCGATTGGCAAACTGCACTTGTAGCTAGGTGTGTTGATCCTAAATTATGTTATAGCTGGACAAAAAGGTAGGATGCTATTTGAGTTGCAGTTTTGCCCAGAGTCCTATATTTTAGCTTACTGACCGGGGGGACTTTGCATATAGCTTATTCTCTCTTTTTTGTTTTCTTGTTGCATTGACTTGCTGCCATCTTGCTATCTATAGGTGAATCCGTATTTTATCAATAACAGCGCGTTTGGTTCTTACTTTCTAACGATAAATCCTTAAACCTACAATAGGTTAAAAAAAGCCCGATTGAAAAATGGTGAAATGACTGATGCGGTAATCAATTAATCAATTCATATGTCACAGTTGAGGTATGTCAAACCAGCCGTCAACTTAGACGGGTTACCTTATGGTAGCAAGGGGGAGCATTATGTCGATGGTCCCTTCAGAAACCTTAATGAAAGGTCAGTGTGGGGTTCCGTGACCTTTACATTGCTTTTCAAAATTACCCACTTGATTCGTAATTTTATGTCAAGAAAAAACTTCTTCCGTTTACAAGCCTGTTGGATGTGCTTTGTTGAGTTTATTTTGCACTGCAGAATATTAACAAAATTAGAATGACATATGAATTGATGACTATGAATATTAATGAACGCTTAATAATCTTAAAATATGATGATTTGTTTAGCACAAATGTATTTTGTTTTTTTTTCTGTTATTTTAAGGGGATTATTTATATATATATATATATATATATATTATATATATATATTATATATATATATATATATATATATATATATATATATATATTATTATTATAACAATCACTGAAAAATCAATACGACCATTCCCAAAACTGAAGAGTTACAGAATAACTTACCTTTTATTTAACAAATAACATGTTTAAAGACAAAAGTATCTTTCTGTCTTAACGTTCTCGTCAATTGCGAGAATATTGCAGTTGGTGAATAATTATAAGAACTAAATATATAGTGATACTTTCGCCAGTGTTGAAGAGATAACCTGTGATTGTTGGACAAAAATATGGTAAAGAAATAAGTAGTAGCATTGCTTAATCAGTTTTGCTGTCGAATATTGGCCTTTCAATTATGAGATTATAAGGACACAATCCGTGTAATCATGAACTTCCTCGTTGAATGCTCACTGTCGGGTTAAAATGTGTATACCAGATTATGACAAATTTTCGAATTATTGAGAATCTGTCAAGCGTGCCTTTCAATACCCAAAATAACTTTCATGTTATTAAAAATGGCAAATTATCAGTTCGTGAACGACTTCAATAAAGCAAATTCTCTATCTGAAAATAAACAGCCATCCCCTTTGTATCCGATTATATGTTATACGATTTAATTCAACAAAACTAATGCACCCTTAATATCATATTGGAAAACACCTCATATATCTATTGACTTTTCATACAAATAAATAACGAGTGTATCATATCTAAATCTGTGTGCCTTAGACACGATTACGCCTGCTTCATACGTTTTACTTAGATACATGTTAAATAATCACGGTTATATCCCATTAAGATACCATTTTGATTCAGATTTTGCCATCACAAAATGGAGTGATTTAGATAATTAATTTTGGGCATATTTGTTTCCGGGGGTGGTCGGATATTTTAAGATGATATTGGGTGCGGACAGGTGAAAATCCAACATGACTGCGTTCAGGTGGGGCAAAGTCAAAATTTTGGTGTTCATCATATATGTTAATGCCTCTTACTTTGTAAGTCAGACTTGAACTTAATTGGTGAGCATAGTCTTCCTTAAAGTTAAAGCTCTTACTCTCAGATACGCCAGGAAGTGTTATAATGGCCGCCTATGGTAAATTCAATTTAGTGGTGCCACCTAAAGACGGCGAGAAAGCCCACGCCTGCACTTTAATATATGCCGTAAGATATTTGCCACTGATTCAATCTGACGCATGATTTCCGAAGGTGGACTGAAGCGGTAGTTTCCCTAGAACTCCCAGATGATTCTTGTATCAACGTGACGGACAATGGGATTATAGCCAATAAAGATGTTTCATAGAAACCAGAAGTTAACATTAAAAATGACACTGTTACACCAAGAAACAGTGATTCAAATTTAGATGGCTATACGTTTGAAGATAAGAATGCGTACCCAGTTTTATCATTATGATGCAGGCTGCAGCGCTTACAGAGTAGTATGTAAATATAAGACTTCACTGCCACCTGGGAATATATAGACAGTACATATGGAAGCTTTCATGATGTGTATTTTGTAACTGCTGTCAGTCCGTCTCCTGCCATTTTAGGAGGAATATATAGTTGCAAGCCGTATTATCAAGGAAAAAATAAGTTAATTATGTTCTTAAAACACCGATCCCCCACGCCCTGAACGTTTGTAAATCTACAGCTATTGGGTCAATGTCAGGTATTCTTTCAGACATGGAAGGGTATTTTGTGCTGAGACATTCTGCTGAGCTGGAGAAGGCAACATGTTTGTGTGCCAGTTGTTTCCTCTTTCATGCCAAGAAAATCTCAGTGATGCAAAACTTGTTTTGAAACCCATTATAATGTCACTTAAAAATATACCAATATTGCATTTCTGTCTTTTTGTCCAGACCCACTTCGTGGTAGGCATTACCCTATTCCGTAGTCCGAACTCTCTACACTCCATAAGGTAACATGTCACTGTCTTACCTGATTACACATGGTAGTACTATAGTCACTTTCTTCTGTAGAATTGTGACATAGGCTGTATTAGCCCAAATAAAATTAAGGGACTTCAGCGGGTAACTACTCAGAACATGTTTTGTAGCCTGTATCCGTATATGTCTCTCTGAGTCGCGGTTCCTAGTCTAAGGTAGATATTCAGCAAACACAACCCACAAAATAATGAATAAACATGAACAACATGTCATATGATGAATTAGCTAAATAGGCAGAGTTCTAATTATAAATGCACAGCTTCAATGTGGATACAGAATACCTATCTCACCAAACATAGTTCCTATACTAGTATAGAACAAGTTCAGATAAGAATAATTTGACTTACACCTGAACTAGTATATACCCTTTCTAGCTGGGTACGATACATTAGTCCAACCACTTGCCAGTGTTTAACTGAGGTAGAAACAAACTGGGGCTATATATTCTACGCCAGTGATATCAAAATAAACAACTACAGCTAAACACCTGTATAAACCTAGGGAATTTCCAACAAGCACTGTAACAATGGACATCATGCACCAGAAATGTAAACCAAACTTCATGATGACACCTACTCGTATGAAAGTGCCCAAGAAATCAAGTTCTCTTCAGTTTTCAACTCTTAATTTATATTTCAGAAGATGAACCAAGTTTGTAATGATTGAGTAGTAAATCCTGCCAATTTCTGGCTAAGTGCTTGGGACAGCGTATGTCTGATTGGCGGCCCTGGTGGAGGACAGCCGAATTGAGTAGTTCTTATACTGAGTAGAGGTACACTAATATGTCAGCCTAAAATGTCAGAAAGGTAAAAATTAAAACCAAATTATGCCAAAAGGTAAAGGTAAAATTAAGTGGCAAACAAGGAAATCAAAAATCTCTAAAATTATTGAAACCAAATTGTTTAACAATCTCTTGAGTGTTACAGCAAACTTTGCAGAAGTATTTGATAAAACTTGCATGTATTTGATAAAACTTACATGCTTGAATCTTCTTCACTCAAGTTAATTGTGAATATATTTTGGTTCTAAAGAACGAGTTATGACATAACTGCAAATCAGTCACCTGCCCTGATGACAAATACCAGTTTGCCTTTCTACATTGCCGTGTTTGATCTCTGTCCTTGTTGTGGTTGTTTCAAGAAGAAGAAGAAGAAGAAGAAGAAGAAGAAGAAGAAGAAGAAGAAGAAGAAGAAGAAGAAGAAGAAGAAGAAGAAGAAGAAGAAGAAGAAGAAGAAGAAGAAGAAGAAGAAGAAGAAGAAGAAGAAGAAGAAGAAGAAGAAGAAGAAGAAGAAGAAGAAGAAGAGGAAGTGGGGGTAATGGGTAAAAGAGGAGAAGTGGAAGTAGTTATTATTTGCATAACTAGTAGCAGCTGTGTTAGAAGTGGCAGTAGAAGTAATAGTTGTAGTAGTGGCAATGACCTTAGCAGTAAAAGTAGTACACCGGTAACAGTAGATAATTGTAGTGACAGCCTAATACGACGTTAATGTCTTAGGCCGCGGAATTACCAGTGATTCATGTTCTGTCATATATATATATATATATATATATATATATATATATAGAGAGAGAGAGAGAGAGAGAGAGAGAGAGAGAGAGAGAGAGAGAGAGACAGAGATTTCTACTCTTTGAAAGCAAAGTATATACAATATATGTGCTATGTTTCGAAAAGGAATACAGATTTGTCTGTTGCAATGTATGTACACAAGGTATGTTTTCAATTCAATTATATAGCAAAGAAATTATAGTTTCGTAGTGATGCAATTGTAAGTGGTTCCGCATATTTTTTTCTTGTCTCAGACTCTCGTTTATCGATTAACCTCTTGCATGTTAGGTATACACTGGTCGCAGGAAAAGAGCATAGCTTTGACAAGAAGGAGACTTTGCAAAGTATGTGCCTAACGAGTAATATGTTAACAGTTATTTTAGACTTCTTAATATTCAGTGAAGGTACATTGGTCTCTCCGTTTCCTAAAACGTTAAGTTGGTTTGCATACGACGAGAAGGTGTCCAGGGATACACATCAACATTTCAAATGTCATAAATGTGGTATTTGTACAATGCTGGATGTTCTTGGATGGAAAGGTACAGCCTGTTGTTCATTTTCCGCTTAGATTTTCAGTTGTCTGTGTTTAGATCAAACAAAAAGGTTTCTTGTATGTTTATATGCATACCAACAGATGTACAGAATATAATGATTATTGGCTTGTCCACATCACTAAACCGCCAGCGTTAGTTGGGAGGCATCCTAGACGTTTTGCTGACTTAGGTCATTTCCTCTGGTTCTGTTAACATTGGAAATGTGCTGATCCATTTCTTCTGCAATTTTATTTTATTCTTTATCATTTGTATCTGGTGCATTTTCTCCGATGAGCCTGGTCACAAGGCTTCATTGTTTATGGCTATCAAAGTAATGCGATCACGCTGCTTTGGGTGGGGGAAATGACTGATGAAAGCATTCAGAAAGTCTATTAATCAGTACACTGGTCTAAATCGTGATTACTCTGCATGCCATTCCCTTCATGGGGGCAAATTCATTGATATGCTTTTAAAAAAGTATCAATACTCAATATACACACACACACACACACACACATATATATACATAAATAAATAAATATATATATATATACATATATATATATATATATATATATATATATATATATATATATATATTTATTTATTTATATATATATATATATAAAGAATGGGTATTTTTCTATCTGTTTAATATTACGGAATTCTAAGTTAAGTGTTTTATTGCCTTTTCTTCAATTATGCGGACATTAATCTCGTGTTTGCGTTAAAAATCCTAAATTACCTCCAGTGAAAAGACAAGACAATCGTGTGTGCCCATTTACGACGGAAGTATACTTCAAACCGGTTTTTTAAACGAGGCTTGTCCAGCTGGTGCTCTGGGTCTTCACTCCTCCCTTTAACTGAAACGTTGGCGCGACTTACCTGACGCTACGACAAGGAAGAGGCCAGGAGTAAAGGGAAATTAAACTTTACGAACGCATATGACATTACAGATTTCAAGATGGTCAAGCTCCAGTAACCTTTGTATTTTCCCTTTTTTTTGAAAAAATTCAACACTCTTTTTCTCTAAAAAAAATAAACTGGCCAAATGCTTCAAAATTGCTCAGGGACACTTTTGGGGACATCTAGACCTTAGTTCGTTCGACAGGTAGCGCTAAAATGATTTTTGTGTTACGTGCAAGAATTATGCTAGTTTACTTTGCTAGAAGTCCTGTCCAAAACTGTAAGTTAGATCCTCTTCAAACTTATTACAAAATATTCTTGGATCTGATCTCCACTAAATTATCCACTCCATGACGAAGCTTTGATTTTGTGATTTGAAACAAATTATCAAAATTAGAAACAATCGGTAAAGGGATACGAACATGTTAACAACAGTGAAGATGATCTTACATTAAGGTTTTCTTGATATTGCTAAGTTCACATGACCACTTCCGTTTGTCCGTGAATGTAAAGTCAGTGAGCACACGACAGTCAGCCCTCTTGCTTTATTAACATATCATGCTTTACAATGTTTAGAACCAATTGTATTATTTATGATCAAGGACAACATTAACCAAACTCGGAAATTCTGTCCAAACGCACCACCATGGCTGCTAGGTAGGTCCAAGGGACCACCTTTATACATTGGGTGGCAGGGGGGAGAGTATTTTAGTTATCATTTTTTCTTAACTTCGTTTCGAAATTCTCTTTGCACACATAACTTCCAAAGAAACATTTAAAGTCATGAAAGCCATTTTAAATTTCAGTACAGAGCAACATGCGATGATGAACCTCTTTTTCCACTTGAAAGACAAACAGTTCTTTCAAAACTGGCCAGTCTCTCATTGCTGGGTTTGGAAATATTCTCGAAAAAGGCTAGGTTAGAAAGCTTCGCAATGTTGTGTTTGGGAAAAAGACCCATAGCACTGCGCTTCACAGGAACGCTCGCAAATACGTTTTTATGATTACTGTCAAGTATCACTGGAAAATCTGCAACGTTAAATCAGACATGATTGTTACTGGGCACTTTCTGATGCACGTATGACCAAACGGGCTTTGTTACAGGACACTTTTAGCTCATTCAAATTTTTGTTTGGTTCAGACTGTTGATCGAGGTATTCGATCTCATGTTGTTCAATGTCATTGTTACCTTAAAATAAACAAAAGGGCACTGTCTGTGTTTTTGGGGATTCATTTTTGTGTGTTTAATACTATTGGAAAGTGTGACGTTGCTGAGTACATGAGTGAATGACTTTATTGTCTGCATTGTTTCGCATTGACACAGTAATTCGGCAGTTATGTTATGTCACAGAACAGTAATATTAACATACGACTACCCATATTGAGTCAATAAATGTCAAATATTACATTGCTTGGCATATATTCGAGCAACGGGATCTGACTAAAAATTACTAATTGGTCGCGAATGAGCCATGGCACATATGAAATATCAACACGTTTAAATTTTGCGTCATATTTAATTGTTTTTTGGTTTTTGTTTTTGTTTTTTATGTACGCTTGAGAAATTATCAAGGTTTTTACACCTTACCAATTTTTTTCATTGTTCTAACATATTTAATTAGTTAAAAATATCTGATAAGGGAAAAACTGTTACGCTTGATACCAAATACCTGCGGGTTTAAGAAGTAATTGTGACTGTGCATCAACTGAAGCATGGTTATTATAATTGGTAAATGTAAACAATCGTCCCTTAAGAAACACAGCATCTTCATGCTGAGATACCCGATTAATTTTCAGCAAACCTGGAATGGCTGGTTTATTTACATTTTTGTATGCCAGTTACAACTCATACTCAGTCCTCATTACGTATTTTGCCCCAATATATAATCACATGACAGCGTTAGGGTTTTAGAGATTATTGAAATAAAATGCTTTTTTCAACAGCAATATTACAACTGACTTATATCTGCCGGGTGGTACCAGAAATGTCGACAATTTCAATGATACATGTATTTTCATTTCTGCTCTATATTGTAACAGTGGTCCATGAACGATTAATCAATCCATGCAGTGGCTCACTAAACAGTTTATATCTAAAATTATATTTAGTTTTCCATGATGTTATGCACCGTTGTACTGCATGGCAGTACTCTTCTTGGTTGATCAGTGGAATTGTCGGTGGACATTCCAAAATTTTTTCTGTAAGCAGTGTACATTATTGGACCATTGTGTTGGCACATATCTTTCCTTTTTGTACTTCAAAACAATAATACAATGCAAAGGGATAATAGATTGGGGCTAAATAAAGCCTCTATATGCATATCTATAATACTTCTGAACTTAACATAGCTGCAAAAGTGTCCTGATTATAACTGTTCTGCTTTGTGTTTCTCCAATACCCGCTTTCATCAACAATGATACCCAAGTTCTTTTTTTTTCTTTTTACATTCTCTGGACGTTAACAAGCGTGTCATCTATTTTTTTTTTCATTATGTACGAAGAAGTATCTACAGTGTCTGTCCTTATGCTAAATACCTTGCATTCATCTGGGTGAAATAACAGAAGCCGTTTACTTGACCATGCACACAATATATGAAGATCTCTTTGAAGTAGTTTCAGGTCTTCTAATAGGAAAACCTGTCGGAATACTATTCTACCGTCAGCGAACAGAAACGCATCATATTTAACTATCTTTGAAATGTAAATTATAAATAACCTTTTTCGGGCCCAACACTGATCCCTCAGGTATAGCACTTGTAACAGGTGTGATTGTAGACCTTGTGCTATTTAGACATACCTGCCGTGATCTGGTTTAAAATAAGTGTTGCATCTATCCACGACCTTATCCATTTATTCTGTAACTTTCACACTTCCCAATACGTCTACGGAGAAGTACCTCATCAAAAGCCTTCATGAAACCCATAAATATTGTATCCACTTGGTTTCCCACGTCACCAATTTCTCTCTATTTATCTATAATTGTGAGTAATTGAGACATTGTATATTTACCTCCAAAAATCTATGCTGCTGTTGTTTGCTTAACAGCTTATAAGCCTTCAATGATTAATTATTGTATTACGGATTACCGATTTCATAATTTTGCAAGGAACACACGTAAGGCTGACTGGACCATAGTTTGTATGTACCTCTTTTTTCCCCTTTTTATGAATTGCTGTAATACGGGCTTTCTTCCAGATATTAGGAAAACCATTGGTCCTTAATGTAAGATGTATTCTTAATAATTTTAAGTGGCTTTGCCAATGCCGATTAGAGCTCTTTCAGTACGCTTGACGATGTCATACCTGGTCCTGAGGCCTGGTTGGGATAAAGAGTTGCTAGTTTTCCTTTAAACTTTTTATCATATATTGATATATCACTTATCGCTGTGTTTACTGGGATTGATTTAAGTATTATTGTTGCACCTTCAACCTTTCTTGTGAAAACTGATAAAAAATAATCTGCCAGACAATTAACCATATCGCTGTCATTCTCGGTCATCAATGGGCCTGTCGCAGCGTCTATTTTATGATTCGGTATACCAGTCTTAGTTTTAGTTTTGGATTTTATCAGAGCTCAAGACTTTTGAGAGTTCACTGTCATTTCTTTCGCGAGATTTTTTTCCGTTTCCTGTGTTTCCTTATCACATGTTTGACTTCGTGTCTCTCCCTAAAGTATTTTTGGTGATCCCCCTTCTAGTATCGACAAACCCGTGCCCAGCTCTGTATTTTTTCTTATTCTTTTCAATATTTGTCTGTCCAGAGCTGATGATTGGGTAGACCTATTTCATTTTTCGTCATCACAGAAAACTTCTTTTGGTATGCACAATTTAACAGCCTCATTATGTTTATGTATAAATAGGCTGTACTGCTCATTAACATCGTTTTGACAACCAAGGTCTATGAATTCTTTCTCATAACCCTTGTTGAGCATCTCCGTGAGTCGGTGAAAGTTTGCTTTTCATATAAGTACCTAGTTTTAGATTTTTTGATATGTTCTTCATGATTCTGTACTTCAAAGCGTTATACACAATGATCACTGCTTCATGTAGGACTGTGATATATATATATATCTACATATATATATATATATATATATATATATATATATATATATATATATATATATATATATATATATATATATATATATATATATATATATACATATATATATAGTTACGCCCGGCTAAAAGTTAACAGCCAAACGCTTTTTTCGCG
This sequence comes from Hermodice carunculata, assembly GCA_964020975.1. Lineage (NCBI taxonomy): Eukaryota > Metazoa > Annelida > Polychaeta > Eunicida > Amphinomidae > Hermodice > Hermodice carunculata. Next base: position 77,310,962 of record OZ026612.1, on the reverse strand, counting down.
TTTTGCTGGTGTTTGGCTTGTGTTTGGAAACGTTTGAAAACGTTTGGAATGTGTTTGGAAAGTGTTTGGAATGTGTTTGGAAAGCGTTTGGAAAGCGTTTGGGAAAAATCTCAAACACTTTTACAAAACGTTCGAACACTTTTACAAAGCTACCGAACGCTTCTCCAAACGCGTTCAGACACTTTCTAAACGCGTTGAACAATTACCCGAACGATTTCAAACACTTTCACAAACGCATTCAAACACTATGCATTTCAAACACTTCCATTTAAATGATGAAGAATCTCCAAACGTATTTTCAACAGGTCCAGCAATATATGATGTACCTACACGTAAATGTGCACTTATCCAGCATTATAGGTTGTATATATTTATATGAAATACGATCCAAATACGTTTACCCAAGTGTCTAATTCAACTAAAAGTAATTAAAGACTTAATGCTTCATTCAGGATGTCATGAAAACTTCATCTTTCAAAAACTTAGGAACTATTTCGGAGTAAATCCATGGGCAATGTCATGATCAGATCATAATTCATGATCTGATCATGAAATTGCCTATAAATTTACTCCGAAATAATTCCTAATTTTCAATTAAAATATATATAATTACTCCAAGGACCAATGGAGTATCGCCTGGCTTACTCCACTGGAGCTAATTCTATTGCTTGGCTTAGTAAGCAAAACAATACTTAAATTGAGCTGCTTCCGCATTCCCATTCGAAATTTTAAAAGTTAGCCTTTTTTCAAGAACTTCTCTTTCAGAAAAAGTATGATGGCGACTGGGTATACTTGCTACTGAAATATCTGTAACTTTATAATAAATGAAGTGTTAAACCTGTTAATGAAGGCATATTATTTGTTTTCGTCTACCTATACTTATTTTCTTCCTTAAGTAGGTATGACCATGTCATAATATTGTTGATTACCATTAACAATATAAATATTAGCAGGTAAAGGTGACACATACATATTTCCAGGAATTATTTGTCACTGACTCATTTTTTCGTTTCTTCATTTCATGTTAATTTGAATCAGATATTATCATTAGAATTAGATTACCAAGTGTACATGTACATGTATCACATACGTTTGGTGCAAAGTGTAAAGCGTTTAAAAGCGTTTGGAAAAGTGTTCGAAAACGTTCGGCTTCCACTCAACGCGTTCGGCAAAGTGTTTGAAAGCGTTTGGCGAAGTGTTTGAAAGCGTTTGGCAAAGTGTTTGTAAAGCGTTTGGAAAGTGTTTGGAAAGTGTTTGCTACGCGTTTGCAAAACATTTGACTTTCATTGAAAGTGTTTGGGAAACGTTTTGGAAACGTTGGCGCGTTTGGCGTTTGTTAACTTAAACGCGAGCGTAACTGTATATGTTTATATATATATATATATATATATATATATATATATATATATATATATATATATATATATATATATATATATATATATATATATATATATATATATATATATATTGTGGCACCCCCATATTCAGTATTTGTGATAACTGGTTGTACCTGTAGGGACGATAATGTGCATTTTTTTTGGAACCAGCGAGAATGGAACTTCCAACCTTTGGCACCAGTCGCCTAGCTCTAGCTTTTATCCGCTCGACCGAATCCCCACTGTTTTAAAGAATAGTTAAATGCAGGTACTTATGTGTGAGGGTCATATAAAACGCGTATGCAGTGGATGTACTGAGTGGGCATTTATTTCCAGTATCGGGGACTGAAATTAACCAGCGTTAAGGAAATGCCGAAAATGTATTTCATATTTGGAACGAGCGACACTGGAACTTCCAACCTTTGGCACCAGTCTCGTAGCTGAAGTCTGGGAAACGCACATACCCACTCCACCAAACCTCCACACTTAAGAAGAAAGGTTCACTGGAGGTAGTGATGTGTGAGTGCCATGTCAACAGAGTTATGCAGCATATGTACTGATTGTGCTTTAATTTGCAGAAAATTTATGGGGACTTAAAAGCACCAGCATTAATGAAATGCCAAACATATATTTTATGTTGGGAACAAGCGAGCTCCGAACTGGTAGCCTTTGGCACCAGTCACCAAACTGAAATGGGAGACGCACATAACCCCTCGATCAAATTCCCACTCTTAAAAGGAATGGTTCAATTGTTGTGTGTGAGTGCCGTATCACCATAGTTACGCAGTATATGTACTGAGTCGGCACCTCTATATCACAACGCCTCTTCCATAATTCACGCTGCACCACGAGTCATACCCATGATGATTTAATTCTGTTTCAGTAATGTTGTGTCGATCATTTGACATAATGGAAACACTGCTTTAGAGGAAAAATAGCTCGATACCCCTAGTAGATTAAAGGCCAGGTCGGGTACAATGGGGGTCCAGGTTAAGCTTTTATGTGTTCCTTGGCATGCACATTATCCTTATTATGCTGATAAGGACAGCAAGGTGCCTACTATACCAATATAGTAAACAAACCAAATGATTAACATGCGCTGTTATCTGGTACTGAATCACTAATTAAATGCCTCCCTACTGAATTGCTTATCAGTGATAAAGCTCGACTACATTATGTGCCTAAACATACCGCCGTTTGTTCTCAGTTCTAAGGAAAAGTTTCCAGCGTGTTTTGGATTCACTTCGTTGATGCACACAATATCTGAATTTTAATTATTGAGTCGTTGCTTTAGTTTATCACTTTTTTTCCCAATTTGGTAATTGATCCGCATTTATTGAGAGATATCTAAGGAATCTTCTTGACGTAACTTTTTGTACTAAGTGTTTTCATTCTGACCAGTGTATCTGTCTGGATTTGTTGCCAAACATTTAAGGCTTGCTTGTTTTGTCTTTAACATAGACCGATATACGTTATCAAACAGGATCGTGTAATGAACTGATACCTAAAGGTGGGACTTTGCGTGCTTGATCCAAGTTTATTTGAAAGTGCATCACAATTAATATTGTATCTCTCTATCTCAAAATGTCATCCATATTAAACCGTGAACAGCACAGCGTATGTGTAGAATATATTAAAAATCGTAAAAAACCCGCATTTATCAAATATATCGGTGCTTCATTCCCTTTTTTTCATTTATAAAGTACGCAAAATATATGATCAAATAGGTCAACGCAAAGCAATAATTAGGTGGTACACATTAATGGTTGAAGGAAGGGCTTTATTAATTTTGTAAGAGTTACACCATGTCTAGGAAGAGATCAACACAGATATATAAGCAAAAATGCGATATAAAAATAAAAAAATTATATTCGTTCGGTGACAGTTAATTATCTGTGTTGCTGTTAAAGTTTTCTCGCATTAAAGACATTCACTGTATCGCTCTAACATATATCATATATACATATATATATATATATATATATATATATATATATATATATATATATATATATATATATATATATATATATATATATATATATATATATATATATATATATATATATATATGCAGCCAATGAGTTCTCCAGGTCGTCTGTTTTGTTCTTTTTGTATGTGTGTTCTATGTCTTTGTTTTGTTTTGTTTGTTTGTTGGTTTTTTTGGATTGTTCCTTTTCTTCATGTTTTGTTTTCTATAATTAGCCTTTCAGTGTGATTTTCTTAGTATTCATAGCAAATTTGTGAATTAGCAAAACTTGTTATTCACTTTTACATTTTATTTTTAAGAACACATAAATCCATAATCTCCATGATTTGTCAAATGCATTCTTTCCGTTTGTCATGTGTTTTAAGAGCAACTTCTCAGACTTAATTGTTCAGTATGCCTGTTAATATAAGTATGACGTAAGCTTTTTTATTTAATATTTCCCAGAATGTATTGATATTCTTGGCAAAGCAGGCCTTAAGGTAGATCCTGGATATACATGTTTTTCCCAGTACTGCCATATCTTTGTGTAAAGCATAAAGATTGAAATAAGCTTACAACTACAATACGCAACGAATATTATTGTTTATAATTTATCCCTTTTTATTATTAATTTTTTACGGAATATTTGTTCTTCTGGTCAAATTGATTTCATGAGAAGAACAATCTGATGGATTTGTTCAAAGGAACAAATAAAATGAATGTGATCACATAACAAATGCTTTTGTTCAGATAACTAAATCGATTTGTTCTTCCGATCAAATAGATTAATGTATATCCCGATTTATTCACCTGAACAAATATATTTTTTCCCGTTTCTCCACTACCAGACAATGATTACTCCCGTTTGTATGCCACTCGTCACTTCCGGTAGTCGGTTCCCAGTATCAAATACTATTTGCTGCGCGGGTCAAACACTGGCAGAACTAATTTATATGCATATTTGAGCAACGGACAAACTCACACAGGGGGCGTCAATTTATCTAAGCTTAGAGATATTTGTTCAGATGATCAAATCGATTTGATCAGAGAACTATTGATTTAATCAGATGATCAAATACCATCCATCTTTTCATCTGAATAAATGCATTTCTTCATCTCATGAAATCAATTTGTTCTTGTGATCAAATATTAAATCACCTGCTCAAATACTGATATAACAAAACACGGCGTTCCATAGAATATACATATATATATATATATATATATATATATATATATATATGTGTGTGTGTGTGTGTGTGTGTGTGTGTGTGTGTGTGTGTGTTTGCATATATATATATATATATACATATATATATATATATATATATATATATATATACTATGGAACGCCGCTTTTTTAATCAGCTGCTCAAATACTGAACAAAATAAAAAATGGCGTTCCATCGTATATATATAGTGTTTGTGTGCATTTTTGGGATTAAAATACTATACTTTTCAAGGAAAATCTTCATCTGCATGTCAAATCGCTTGGTCACTTGCAATCAAATTGTACAATAAGCCCTTTGGGTACCGTTGCGATTGTATGTATGTGTATATATATATTTATATAGTGTATACATGTAATGGGTCTTTAGTGTGCATATATTTGATATACCACATACAATAATTTCTTCCCTTCCTCTTGTGACTTTTTCTGTCTTTTTTGGGGAAGACTGTTGACTTCTTGTCAATATCCGTTGCATGAAATGTCTTGATTCCGCACATGGATGTTCCGAAGTTTCTCTGCCAAGTTTGTGATAGTGGTTATGATGCATTTTTTCAATAAATTGTGTATTAAAATATTTTATTTTTATAATTACTTTTTTCGTCAATAAAAAATGGTTCGCAAGGAATATTATGGCAATGACTTTGATATTACATAGAAGTTCACGTCGGGTTTGGCCGTCACATGGTGCAGCAAGTTGTTTTTCGTTTTATTTCATTTATTTATTTATTTATTTATTTATTTTCATTTTATCTTTTAAATCAAATTTTGCATCTAAAGTCAATTTTTGACGTCTCCGGAATGAAAGAAGATGGTTGCTTGAAAATTGAACAGAATATAATCTGACAAAAGGTGATAAAGGTTTACGAAAATACTGATGATATATTAATTTAGGATGTCAAACTTTGGAACACTGTATCAGTATGTTCTACTGCTGCAGATTCATGTAGCAAAACGGTGCTTAGATTGCGATGTTGTAAAAGAGGTTGCATGGAATCTTTTAATATTATACACAGGTGTTCCTCAACAAGCACTTGGCCAGTTTTGTGAAGGAGATAATGGTGGAAAATTTTTTGTTCTATTTTCATATGCATTTTTTTTTTCTGGAATCAAAATTTCCTCTCGGGAACCAACTTGCATTCTAATTTTAACGATTTTGTGTGGGCTGCTTTCGACTCCGTTTCCAGAAAAACCGCAATGAAATGCACAAACATATACCGCAAAAATGACTGAATGTGATGCAAGGTTGCAAAAGGTATGGGTTTATGTTCAGTTTAGGCGACAAATTAAGATATCTAACTAAGGACAGTGTATCTTCAATGCTACCACTGTCTTGGTATAAACCAACATTACAGTGCATGCCTCGTAATATTGTCAAAACAGCTATACGGAATACTATGCTTGTATACATGGGTGTTGGCCAGGTGATGTACACCAAACAGGTTGAAGCAGAAGATTACTCATTGACATTGTATTCTCTGACATAGGATGCATATGTGCTGTTTAGTAGAACTCAAGTTTCACGGTTTTGGCTTGCTCGGCAAATATGACATACTAACTTATAGCTTGGTGATTGCGCATCACTGGCCAATGGTTATGATTAAACCTTACTTGGACAGTACCTATGGACTTTTTATTAGTGTTATTAATTTTGGCATTGAATGACCCTGAAAGGTCGACCTGACATATCGGTTTCCATCTTGGTAATGCATCCCGGGCCCACAATTGCTAATAAACTTAGCTAGGTACGATGAGGTTTATTTTGACACAGTAAAATGTGACTTTGAATGATCTTCAAAGGTCAAACCAACATAGTTGCCTATATCTTGGTCATATAAAACTTTTAGTCACTAATTGGTAAGGGCTTATACAGTACACTTAATAGTGAAAAAAATAAAATAGTAAAGAGTAGACTTTTAGATACCGCTGAATGCAGCCAGCAGAGCGCAGGATCGTCATGGTCGTCTTGTTCTTATACTTGTGAATAAATACTTTTACAATTATTCACATATGCTCCAAACTACCTTCTCAATGTTCTAAAACGTTATAGGATGTACAGCATGTCAATATTTATCATAGTTCTACAATGGAAAGCATTGTTGTTATATCCTGAATCAAAATTTTATTTTGCTTCACGTCAAAGAAATGTATGTCCCGTCATTGATTACTTGTCCTTCATATGTCAATCGGATGGGCGACGCAAAATTGTATGTGCACGGTACCTCTTTGAATTTTGCTCAGACACAGATTTCGGAATCCATGGATGCGTTGAGTAATACAGAAAGGTACTTGGTGCAATATATGGACCGCAGTGATACACATATAAACTACATATCGACAAGCATTAACTTTCGTGCATCTGTTTCACTACAAAGTCTCACACAGGTTGATAATAGGGCTGAAATGCATGTTTCGAAATACAAGCATATCACAGGGTAAAGCATATGGCTAACAGTGATATAACCATGCAGTTTTCATCTCAAAGTTTTAATTTCCAAATGCTTCTATAATTTACGAAAAACATCACATGGGCATATATGAGGCTTAAAGTAATGTAATGCACTGCAAGAAGGTCACTAGATCATACATACCGGTCGCATATATATATAACGGAATTATTTATACTTCCAAAAAACTTCGAAATCCTTTGACTTTGTGCTAATTGCGTTTTTATGTCAAGGTTAATATGGGAACGTTTGTCTGACCTTTTCAGTTCAGATGACTGACAAGTAAGGAACGCCATAAAGTGACAGGCCTGCCTTTTCTCTTTTTAGCTTCGCACAAGTGATAAATTTTGGGGTGGCGACTGGTAAGGCCTGTACGTCTTGGAAAAAACTTAAGCTGGTAGTTTATGACGAGTCCTTCAAAGGTTGACAGGATCGTTTTAAAACCACAAGTAACAGATTGATTAACTGATACAAAAAATAATAAAGTTATTGGTATGTCTACCCCAAACTTCTGGATTACGACTTTTCTTGTTTGATGACTGACGGGCTTTGGTTGAGGAAGGTTCTGACTTGCTTGAGTTTTTAGTGGAGTTTTTCAGACATTCTTAAACACTCTTGTCCACTTCTATTTTTACGAAGGTCTTTATTTTATTTTATTTTTTTCAAGATGACATTTTATCATCTCCAGTTATCCAATGAATAATGAACGAACGAATTGGATGGAGGCTATACAAATAATCATTGATCATTACTTATCAAGATCGATATCCAAATTCAGTCCAATTTCGATTCTGTCGAACTTTGAAAAGTAAACATTGACATGACCAATTATATATAAGTTTCGAACATTCATCAAGCCATGCATCTGCCGTCAATTCAATAATGGCTGTCATTTAAAATAGAAGCAGACAACAGTTTCCATGATGTCAAAGAGACTGTGCCAACCTCCGCGTAATAAAGATTCAACCATAATCAAAGTCACTAGCCATAAAACAAGCCTTGTCAAAATCAAGTTAGATCAAGATAGACATACCTCAGACATGAATATAGTCTTGCTGTTCTATCTGGATATGTTGATGTTGATAAGCCTGTCGAGAGATGGACGTCCAGTTTGGACTGATATCGAGAATTATATTGGTTGTGGTCTCAAACTGATATTTGAATGAATCATTTGGCTGTTTTGCGTTGCTGGCTTTGATTTCCAACCTTAACAGTTATATAGAAGGTATACACTATTCTCAACAGTATCAGTAGTTCCAGACAAAGTTTCTGGGCTATCAACTTTAAGGCGTCAGGAAAGAAACTTGACCCAGGTGGCCAGACAGGCTAATCTTCTGAACCGTAATGCTACACCAAATCTTGAAATTACTACAAAAACTTAATACACAGTCCGTTTAGAACGACAAAGTATAACCAGAGACCAACAGCAATATCAATATATCAAGTTTCATTGCGGGCAATGCAGTTTTCATCTACAAAATTGTATGTCTGAAGTCATACAAAGCAAAACTTGTGGCAGACACAGAAACTATACCTGCCCAATTTTTAAAACCCAATCTATATTTTCCTTTTATTTCACCAACAGAGAATACCATACATTTAGTCCACATCACATATTTATTTTAAGTTTTGTTACAAATAGAAATGCGATATACGTATTGTCATATCAAAAGTGTGTACTTTTGTATTTTGGTATAAAGCTACATTTCTAAATTGGTGGTCACCAAAGTACAGTTCAGACAATAAAAATGAAAAAAGATAGACCTTTTTCGAAACCAGGATATAACATCAATGTATCGAAATCATACTAGTCCAAGGAGAAACAGAAACAGACTTAAGAAACCACAGACAAGATCATGATTTATTTTGACAAAACGAATTGAACACTGTTTCGGCAGTTGGGCTTCATTATTGAGTCATACGGGTATGGAATCCCCCCCCCCCCAAAAAAAACTATTTTAAGATCTGTTGTTCATCACAATTTATAAATATGCAACGAGGGCAAGGACATACAAATGGGCATTGTAAACCTCATAGGAAGACTCAACGCTTGTATATAGAACCACAGAAAACTAGACAATTATATAGACCAAAGGCATCATATTGTTAGATCTGTATTTTATTCTCTACTGCAAGCCGCCTTGAACCAAATTAGAAAAAAAAAGATGACATAACTCTTTCTTAGAAAGGAGTATTATAAAATATTTTGTCATACTATCAGTGACATAGTTTCCATCGACTTTTAAACTTGTAGCTGTTCATAGGAAGACACCGACGTATGATTTCATAAAAATTAATAAATTAGAATAGAGGTGTCGATTACGTAAACCTGTCTAATATATTTACACAAGAAGGTATTATCATCCATACCAACTTATATTGATAGCGCTGCTGCGAGTGCTTCATACAAATATTTGAAAACTATTGTTTCCAACATATTTAACCACATTAGAATTGGTAAAGAATTTAATATAGGTAATTATAAAGAAAACAAAGACTACATCTTTGTCACAAATTTCCTTACATTTCATGCCATCATGGTCGTACAATTACACGCAATCTTTCTAATGTACCAAATGATGCACGACACTAACCTATTTCAAAAAACCTAAATACCATGAACAACAGAAAATTTATAAGAGTGAACAAAAGAAATGTTTATCGACGCTCTTGAAGGATATCCTAAAATGGGTAAGGACGATTAGCTTGATGTATTCTTCTTATTTTAATGGATATGTGGAATAAGGCATGTCGTTACACAGAGAATCAGGAAATTACAGAAAAGAACCAAACAACCGCCAGATAATATTCTAATAAATGCCAAAGTTGGTAAGTGCCTAAAAGAGATGCGAGACAAATATCTTTTACACCGTTTGATGAAACATCCAATAATATTATCACATGCCAGCTATTTTATTATAATGTTCTTGTTGAAAAATTAGGCCTGTTGATCACCTCATTTTTACCACACATGACAGAGTAAAATAATCATTTGGCATTACATCAACGTTGATCTCCATTTGGCCTTTTCTGGTGTGCAGGCACATTTACTCACTTGGGCAACTACTTAAAAATCGTTGTCAGTTCCGAATTATAGCAGCTCCTAAACTCTGGTCTATTAAGGACTTGTCACTTTTCTTGTCTTAAGGCAAAACGAGGTACAAAATTTACGGATCAATTACTGTGACCAGATGGACGCCTCCTTCGTTATGATCAGGTTTTGAATTTGATCATATTCAAAGAGCTTGTGGGTACAGTTGTTTTGTACTGAAAAGCATTTACTTGATAAATACATGTCGCATTTGCACTTTGCCACTTTATACATGTACATCATTCCGCATTGCGATTTCAAAGAGTGTATTAAGTCCCTCCTTTAAAATATGTGAGAAAATCTCTTTCAAAGAATGATCGTATCTATAAAAAGATGCACATTTTGTTATGATTGGGGGGTCGTAACCAGTTTACATATGAATATAATCAGTTTGTCGAGCTGTTGAACATACATTGATAACAAAATGTCACTTTTCGAGATTCCATCTTTACCAGACAACTGTTATTCCAATGGGTACTAGTTGTGCACATCGTTTTGCCAATTTATATGTTTTTTACTGTCATTAAATTTCTTGATAAAGCTGTCAAATGAAAACATATCTCATGATAAATGTCATAACTTTTAAATGTATTGATGGTTTTTTAAGCATCAACATGAAACATATTTCGGAATATATTTCACAAATATACCCTGGTGATTCAGAATTTGAGGAAACTACCGAAAATGACATGGGATGTTCATTTTTAAATACTATTACAATGATATTTAAAATGACAATGGTGAATTAAAGTTTAACTTCTATCCCAAACGTGATAAGTTTTAATTTAACGTAATCACATAGTATCATTCCACTTGAATCAGATTATGGTGTCTGTATGTCAAGGTTAATTGCCTTTGCTAGATTATGTACCGATTTTGTTCTCTTTAACTCCCATTATTTACTGCTTTCGCAAAAACTTGAGTGAAGTGAGATTAATGAGGTCGTTTTGGAATGAAAATGAAGGTTTACTACATAGATATCAGGTGGATTTAAGGTGTTATATAAGTGATGCATTAAATAAAAAAAGGTGACAATTGCAGCTGACATTTTATACAATGCCTGTCTGAGATACTATGTTGCTTCAATTGAGAATTGCCAACATATAATCGATTCAAGCTTCTACTAAGTTTGGTTAGCCCAGCTGCTTTACCAGTCAGCTTAGCTATAAGGAGGCTCAGTTGTTGGTCATCAGCCTGTCAATCGTTTTACGTCATCTAGCATCCGTCCACAATTCACATTTTTTTACTTGTCAAAAAACTGGCACCTGGATCATATTAACACCCGTTGGGTATATACCTTGGGTAGACTGTACAAGGTTTGTTCAAATGATCACACTCCAGTGATTTTGGATTTTTATGAGGTTTTTTTCGGTTTGTGTGATCCTTTTATGGGGCAAAAAGCCTTCTGCTCAAAATCCGCCCACTCAATTGCTATGATATCATACCGGAGCACTTCTATGGAATCCTAATTGTTCACTAGGTCTCCCTGCATATTTTTTTCTTTTTTATGATTGGGGGGGGGATTTTTACTATTTTTGACTACTTCTGCAGAAACGTCACTCACATTATGCTGAAACTTGATGGATATGTTTCATGTGATAGGTGCAAACAGGGTCGTTCACTAGGGGGCACTGCTTTTGGATTCCTGATATTTAACAATTTTTTTCAATTCAGTATTAGTTGGTATCGTAGCCTCTCGACCACCATTTGCCAAGAGATCTCTGTCTGGGTCGAATGGCGGGGAAATTGAGTTGAGTTCACTCACTTGGTTGGTGAAGACCTGACAGTTCTGTGGCGCCATCTTTCGGTTCCTACGGGACTGGTGGTGACTCCCAGTGTGCATGCTCCCAATATCATCCTTCCTCTTTTGAAGAGTGGTCAGTTGACATCAGAGGAAGCAGGGTGGTCAGAAGGACTTCTCTGGTGGTCAACAGGTAGGTATACTTATTTATACCACAATTACTAAAAAGTTTCAAGTATTAGTTACATAATGTTTCCTCACAACCACCATTTGCCGATATACAGATGCAAGGCAGAGGATGTAGCGTAACTGGCATACTTACCACATATGACCAAATGGAACAGCAGCTTGGGGGGAACCGTCGATCCAGGTGACATCTGAAGACAAGACCTCAGTGGTACATGGACTTGAAGCTGCCAACAGCAGAACAGTGTGTGAAATGTACTAGCAAAGGGCACCTATTGAACTCGGGCTTCTTTCCCTTGGGGGAAGAGCAGTGTCCATAGAATGGAAAATGAAACGCTTGAAGAACCATAGCCGGATCTCAAGCCACTTGGTTCTTTGCAAAGAACCCAAGGTAGGCCTCAGGGTCACCTTCAAGTAGTCAGGGGACCATTGAAGTCTGTCATGAGCTGGAGGATGGATCTCATTTCTTCAAATCCCCAAGGAGAGTGTTATTAGGAAAAAAAAGTTGTTCATGTCCAGTACCTGTGGTCCACCAGTGGGGGGTTCTCAAAGCACTGAAAGGGCTACTTCTTCAACATGACTAAGACCAGCTGAAGATCCCACTGTTCTCAAGCTCTTACCAAGGACTTCCACTGAAAAGCAGGGAGTCGGCAATGTCTGCAATGCGTGGAGACCAACGTTGGATTTCATAGCAGGCACACCAGTTGGAAAACACCTTCAAACAAGCCAAGGAAAACAGAGAAGAAAATTGAAGCATGCCTATGGCAATTCCATTTGCAACCTATTCTGAAAAACCTCTGTTGCACATGTGTTGTCAGACGACCACCAAGCATAGAGTTTGAACACTTTAGGGCTCCTGTGAAACATGCTCGTCTGCAGCATCACCATAAATTTCAACTATGCTGGTAAATGAACCAGGGGCGCAATGCTTAATTCCAAGAGACTCTCTACCAATCCAGCCAGGGCCAAGGAGGGGGGGGGGGAGGACCAGTATCAGATTGTAGTCATGTGACTGAACCTTGTGCAGGAGGCCTTGCAAGATCTGTGGAAGTGAAAAGGGGTACACCAAAAGGTTGCTCCAGTCCATTGCTAGAGCATCCACTGTTAGGGCCTGCGGGCCCAGGACAGCCAAAACATAAAAATCTGCAGTTTTGCATTCTCACAAGTTGCAAGCAAGTACACATGTGGAGTTCTCCATCTGGCCCACATGGTCTGAATGACCTGTATGTGGGGCAACCACTCTGTCCCTACCACCTAACCTCCTCTCAATGTTTGTTGACCAGAACTTTTTGATGTCCTGGGGCATGCCTCTGTTTCACCAGGCCCAGGAAGTGGAGGAGCACCAAGTGTATCACTCCATCTCCAATCAGTTTATGTGGTGAAATCTGAAGAGTGCCAACCAAGGGCTCAATGCTGTTTGGCTCTTCACCTGGGCTCCTCAACTGGACCAAGAAAAGTATGTGAAGATTGTAAGCTCGGCCTGATAGAGAGCCAGCTTCAGCCCCAGCAAGCCATTCTACCAAACGGTCTCCCAAAAAGGGGCAAATCCTTCTCCAAGAGAAATGTCACCGGTGCCTGATAACCCTGGTCCCTTGACCATCTGCCTCACAGAGTATGAAGGTGACTGAATGAGATGTGGTAGTCCATCCAAAACAAGGAGCCCAATAGGCTGAGCGGTCTTCATAAGCCAGGAAGGCTATGCAAAGGGAATGAAATCTCTCCTATCCATTTTCCAAAGGTCGACAGATGCAGGCAACTTGGTCAAAAACGATGCCTAGGATGACAAAAGTCTGCACCAGCTGAAGGCAGGACTTGCTGAGGTTCACTATCAGGCCCAAGTGTTGGCAAAGTTTACGAATGGTCTGTCTGTAATGCTATAAATCAAGCAGCCAAAACACATGGATAAGCCAATCATCCAGACACGTTTATGCCGACTGGTAAGCAACAACTGATTGCAGGAACCAGGAAAACACCACCGATGCTGTGGCAAGGTGGAATGGAAGTGCCCTGAACTGGTTAACTTAGCCTGAGAATGCCAATCACAGAAACCTTTGTGAAGTCTCTGTGGTTGGCACCAGTGGTGTCATCCATCAGCTGCAAGGCTACTGCCACCAACTAGGGGTCTCCATCTGTAAAAAACAGGACTTCCAGGAAGGTGTTCAGCATCAACAGGTGTATGACCGAGTACCATCCTCCATCCCACTTGGGACTAGGAATAGTAAGTTATAAAAGCCAGGAAAACCTTGATTCTCAACTGGCTCTATCACTCACCTGCTCTGAAACATCTGAACCACCTCTAGGCACACCAATGTTTTGGTCTCTGCAGTGGACAGTGTGATCCATAGAGATTCAAGGCTGAATAGTGGCCTGTCTTCACCAAAAGGTAGTGTATGGCCATGTCTCAGGATGTTTAGGAGGGTAAGATCTTCCATGATAGACTCAATTCACACTCCAAAGTTAAACAGGCAGCTGCTGACCAGGCACGGCATAAAGTCTAACGACACGGCAGACAGTATACTCAGACAGTTTCTGCAGCATGCTATTGTCAGGAGCCCAAAGGCTTGCCCGACATCTTGCCTTTGTTGAAGTGCTTCCCCCATCTCTGAGCACTGCCAGTTCTTTCCAGGGCATTTTGACCCAACAGGGGCATAAGCTGAAGGGTCAGTTGACTTGATCAGAGATTTGCCACACTTTGGGGCTGAAGCAGCGAAAGAAAAAAAGTGACCAAACAGAGTTAGGGATTGTTCAACATTGTCATCATTTTTTGAATTAGTACTTATAGTATGCAAGGGGGGGGGGGGGGGCGTTAAATGGGTCTGTACACCTTCACAGAATATATAAAAACGATGGTCCATATTTGGTCTGCTTTATGCAATTTTGCTATGATGTTAGGGAAAATTATCATTTTAAAGTACTAATTTGGGGGGGGCGGAGATGAGGGGGGCATGAAATTAAGTACTCTCAGTACGAATTGAAAAATGATGATAATGTTGAACCATCCCTTAATCAATGGCTTGGCACAGGACTGATTTGCCAGGTGGGCCTGAATGCCCTGTACCAGGTGAGTGACTTTCATTCATCGCTCCCCTGAGCAGCATTCAGAGAAGAGCAGCTCTATTTGGTGACACAATGGGTCAGGCAACTTCCAACCCTGGAGGTAGGCACCCTTCTGCAACAAGGAAAGGTTATCCTCCAGAGTGCAGGCGGTTAAAACCTGGTGATCAACAGCTCACAACAATGAAGTCTCAAGGAGTGTTGCCTGGTTTAACCAATCCTGCATAGCCTACATGCTGACAAACAGAGCCCCTGGGGTCATCCAGGAGAGACCTCAAGAGTGGCCAAGGAGTATCATCTGCCATCCTAACACAAAAAACTACATGTATTTTATTATGTATTATTCACACACCTGGTCAAGTTTCTATGAACAACCAATGCAACGATCATGATCCCAGGCTGCATGAAGTGGCTATGTGAGTACTAGTTTCATTAGCCCAACAAGGGCAAAGGAAGGTGATCTGTGTTCCACACCCACAGCATGCTGACTGTCCCACCACTGTGCATGATTCAAAGTGCTCAAATGCCATTTTGGAAAAGAACAGTTTCAAGCCAGCAGTTACCAGCTCAACGTCCACCTTTTCCATGGGCATCCATAGTTCAAACATAAGTCATTGATCACTCCAAGAAGTTAAGGAAGGCTTAGAGAATAAAGACGCTGCCAGGCAGCAATTGCCTGGAAGGCACTGTCCTCCCTCTCTCTGTGATCTGAATGACGCGACACCATCTTGACAGCATAGGTTTCACACCAACAACCAGCTGTATTCCCAATTATTTTAGGGGGACCCAGAGATCAGAAATCAGCTATCTAGGTCTTTGAAGAGTCACAGGTCGATAAGAAAAGGTCTTTTGCAGCATGGAATGTGCTTTAAACACCAAAGTAGTGATAGTAAAGAAAAGTTCATGGAGGTTTTCAGGAATTAAATGACTGAAATCAATTAGATTTCTGGGTTGTTTGACCAAGACACAGGGAACTTGGCAAATGGTGGTTGAGATGTAACGTTAAGTAACTAGTGCTAATTCACATTTTCGACTTCTTCTCTGAAATATCAGCCAGATTCACTTCAGACTTGCAAAAGGTGTGCTTTGGGTGAATCTCTACCAAGTTTGCTCGAGTGGTCATGATTCAGTAATTTTTAGCTCTGCTGACTTGTCAGTCAGCTGAGCTAATGTTATGGTCCTCAGTCCGTCTGTCCCTCATCCATCACCAATTCACCTTCAATTTCTTCTCCAAACCGTCAGTCAGATCCCCTTCAAACTTGGTGGGGATGTGCCTTGGGTGGGTGTCTGCCAAGTTTGTTCAAACAGTCACCGTCCAGTGATTTTTGTAATTTTCATTAACTTTTTTTTTTTGTTCTTTTTTGGGCAAATCTTAAAAAAAAATTTCTGAAACAACTCACGCAATTGCTCTGATATTTTCCTATTTTTTTTAAATGAATTTTTGTGTTAAAGCTATTTTCGACTTCTTCCCCAGAGCCATCACTGAGATTAAGCCGAAAATTTGTGGATATGTTCCTTGTAGAACGATCAAACAAAGTTGTGCACTATGTGGGAATGCTGCAGATTCCTGATTTTTAAAGATTTTTTCAATTCGCGTACTTATCGGTCAATGCAGCATTTCTATTGATTACTATGATAGTCAATAAGCATTCTAATGCTAGTTCACATTTTCGACTTCCAGATTAATTTCAAACTTGGTGGGGATGTACCTTGTGTGCGTTTCTACCAGGCTTGTTCAAATGGTCATGCTACAATGATATTTGGATTTTTAAAGATTTTTTTTGTCTTTTGTTTTTGTTTTTTTTTTTGTTTGACAAATCTTAAAAAATCTTCTCCGAAACCGCTCACCCAATTGCATTGATATCACACAGAAAGACACCTAGGAACCCCTTGTTCTTAATTTGTTAACCAAGTGGCCCTGTAAATTATCATTTTTCTTTTTTTGTGTGTGTGTATTATAGCCATTCTCTACTTCTACTACAGAACCGTCATTCAGATTAAGCTAAAACGTGGTGGATATGTTCCTTGTGGAAGGGTCAAACAATCTGGTTCACTATGTGGGAATGCTGCAGATTCCTGATGTTCAGCATTTTTTTTTTTTTTTTCAATTCGGCTACATCTCGGTAAATGCATCTTTCCTATTGATTACTATGTAAGTCAATGGGCATTCCAATGCTTACTTACATTTTCTACTTCTCCAAAACCGTCACCCAGATTTACTTCAAACTTGGTGGGGGTGTACCTTGGGTGGGTGTCTACGAGGTTGTGCCAATGGTCACGTTCCAATGAGTTTTGGATTTTTTTATGCTTTTTTTTCAAAAAATCTTTACAAAAGTTTTAATAGGAAAGTTTAATATGGGAATTGCTTGTAATGGTTATAACTCAAATAATTTTGGCCAGATTTACTTCAACCTTGGGGTGGGGATATGCCTTGGGTAGATCTCTACCAAGTGTGTGCAAATGGTAACGCTCTATTGATTTTTTTTTTTTTTTTTTTTTTTTTTTTTTTGTTCTTTTGGGGCAAACTCTTCTCCTCTAAAACTGCTCCCCCAATTGCTTTGATATCGTACATATACTCCCAGGGACACCTAGTTCCCAATTTTGTTCACCAGGTGGCACTACAATTTTTTCGATTTTTTGTATGGTTTTGCTATTTTTCACTTATTCTCAGAACCGTCATTCAGATTAAGCCCAAATGTGATGGATATGTTCTTGTGGAAGGGTTTAACAAAGTTGTTTACTAGGTGGCACTGCTTTGGATTCCTGATTTTTCAGGATTTTCAATTCAGGTACTTATTGGTCAATGCAGCTTTCCTATTGATTACTATGTAAGTCAATGGGCAATCTAATGCTTATCCACAGGACAGCTGACACGAAATTTATTGTTTACTTAATAAGTTTAGATCTGCTTTGAGTTAGTACCTTGATGCTGCACACGTTAATGTTTCTGTATGAAGGTCATTTCTGGGGTCACAGTGCAACATACATGGATTTTACTCTTCACTATAACTTGAGAACTACTTGAACCTTGATGTTGCACATGTTAGTGTTCTTCTATAAAGATCAGACCTACTCACAACATGGGTGACCTTGACCCTATCCCAAGTTCACAGAGCCACAAGTGTGATGAATATCTAGGTCAGCTGAGCATGGGCTGTTCACAGAGCCCTCTTGTTTTCTTTTGTGTTTTATTTTTTTTTGGGGGGGGGGTAGGCAAAGCTTCAAAAGTCTCCTCTCTAAAATGGCTCACAAAATTGCTTTCATATCACATAGGAAGACTCCTAGGGACCATTTGTTCTGAATTTGTTCACCAGGTGGCGCTGCATTTATTCAAATTTTTGATGATGTTTTTGTGCGGTTTCAATATTTTCGGCTTCTCCAGAACTTCCACTCAGATCAAACTGAAATATGGTGGATATGTATCTTGTGGTGGATATGTTTCTTCACATTTTCGACTTAACTGTCTGCCAGATTCACTTCAAATTTGGTGGAAATGTACCTTGGGTGGATCTCTACCAAGTTTGTTCCAGTGGTTATACTCCGGTGTTTTTTTTGTTTTTTGTTTTTTTTTTTTTTTTTTTAATGATTATTTGGGGGTTGGGTGGGACAAATTTTAAAATATATTTTCTCTGAAACCACTCACCGAATTGCCTTGATATCACATTGGAACACTCCTAGGGGCCTTTAGTTCTCAATTTGTACACCAAGTGGTGGTTTGTATGTTTGTTTGTTTTAAATTTATTTATTTTTACATTTTTTTGTGGTTTCAATATTTTAGACTTGTCCAGGACTTTCACTCAGATTAAACTGAAACATGGTGGATCTGTTCCTTATGAAAGGATCAAACAAACATTTTCTCTAGGTGGCACTGCTGTGCATTCAGGACTTTAAGTGTTATTTTCAATTCGGGTACTAAGCAATAAAAGCACATTTCCTATTGATTACTATGTAAGTCAATGGACATTCTGATGCACAAAAGGATTTTTTTCAACAAGCAGCAGTTTTCCTTGTAAAGTTCTGTTTAAGTATTTCTCACTTCCTAATCCTCCAGTAAATTGTTATTGTTTATTATTTTTTTGAGGGCAAATCTGAGAAATACTTCTAAATGTCATATGCACTCAGCTAAAGCTCAACCCAGCTCTTTTTCGTTGCAACTTCGATTTTGTGAACAAGCAAAGGTCAGCTGAGTAAGAGCTGGTGACACCCCCCTCTTGTTGGCACCTGTCTCAAGTCACGAAGGAAATGTTTTTTCTCCACACTGAATTTCATACTCTGTCACTGATATAAAAATGTTATAAAATTGTTGGTGTTTTTATTTTGGAGGTCTGGATTTTACCTAAGCTGGTTTGATGACTGAGTAGTTTTGATCGTGGATGGTTCTGCCTTGCTCGGATTTTGGTGCCATTTATCAGGCATTGTTGAAAACTCTTGTCTGTTTCAATTTTTCATTACAGTCACTATTCCTATGGTATGAATATGACCTCTTACCATCTTAAGATATTTAATACATAATCGACGCTTGGTTGACATTCAAGGCTTGTCATTATATCTGGTGATGTTCATGTTGATGACCTCATCAATGTTTGGGCGTTTTTTTACTTGGATTGATTTTAGAGTGCGATAAGGACACGTTGTCGTCTCATAGCACCATACCGTTGGTCTTTAACAACTTTGTTCATAGAACCTTTACACTTGAGCCAAGTTATAATGTACATGGTCTAGTAAATTTAGGTTACAGGCCTACTAATCTTGGTCACTCATATGCATATTCTGTCCGTTCACACAGTTAAGAAACACAATTCATTAAGGTAAAGACAACAAAGACAGCAAAGTTGAAACTAGCAGAAAGTAGAGATTCTAGGGCAACAAACAAATTGGCATTCATGTTCCAATACCAATAACTGTAAATCTGTTCAGCTCAGCTCGGCTGAGCCCAGGTGAGACCCTTTATGACTTAACATTTGTCAATCAATTCAGCAAAGGCAGCTCATGCAACCCTCCACTACATTTTGAGTAAATGATATTACACGATAATTTTGAAACGCTTAAACTTGAACACTTTGCTTTTTTCCGCCGGAATAGTTCACCCTCAAAGAGTTACAGTAAATTTTCAACACTTTATGCAGACATATATTTCTTAAGAATGGGTATAAACGCATCAAATTACACAGAAATACCTCAAGTTCAATAATGATAACCAATGTAAGGAAACACTTTACTTTAAAATTATTCCCAATGAAAAGTATTAACAGTGTACGACATTAAAATGCTTTTGCAAAACCATATAGCTTATCTTTAAGGTTGTCTTTAGCTGCTGCATCTATACGTGACCATACACGCTTAACCACATCATGGTGACTTTGAAGATTGATGTTATTGCTGCTTAAGAAGTTCTATGCAATTTTGGGGTACCCTGTTCATTTCATCTAATGGGATTTGTGCCAACACTTAAGTGACTAAACGATCCAAGGGAGTTGGAAAAGTTCCTAGAATCATTTTTGATCACTAAAAACACATTTGTGAAATTGCTTGATGCATCGTCATCACGCTGTTTTCACGATGAATAAATAATGCACACAGAAAGGGGTGATTGAGACACAGCACATTGTGCCCCTGCCCTCAACTGAAGCTATTACACTCGGTGACAGCACCAGAAGAGGCTCCTTGTGCGTCTAGCAGGAAATATTGGCCTGGTATGTTTCCAGTAAAAATTAAATCATCTTCTTGAATCATGTTAATATTAACAGGCAAAAAATTTGAATTCATTAAATATCACAATAACAATGAGAGTATCTGCATGTAAAACTTATAAAAAAGTATAGACCCATATCTTTTACATGGATTGCAAAGCAGGTGAAGCCTACTAATCACTCTCCCTGGCACAGATCGTGGCGTATACTTTCCTACCAACAAATTTGGTGGAGGAAACCTAAAGCCTTGGAGAAAACCACCCTGCACAGTCAGATGGAGAGGAACTCTATCGAACCCGGGCCCCAGAGGTGGAAGGCGAGCATGTTGCAGCTGCGCCAACCGTGCACCCGTGCTTACATTATAAAGGATAGATCTTTGTGTCTGCAGTGAAGTAGCAAAATGTGTAGGCACTACTATCTATACAAATTTTTTAAAGGATTTACGCACAAATTAGTTCCACATGGAAGGTCTTGCATGTTTAATTCTTCAAATATGCCACAACATAGTAAGTCTAGTA
Source organism: Hermodice carunculata (assembly GCA_964020975.1). NCBI lineage: Eukaryota > Metazoa > Annelida > Polychaeta > Eunicida > Amphinomidae > Hermodice > Hermodice carunculata. The sequence goes on along the minus strand of OZ026612.1, from coordinate 77,289,659 downwards.
CATTGGTCGATATTTATTAGTTTTTATTAGCAATGTCAGTTTTTGAATTCATTATTGCAAAATATATGTACTCTAAGCAATGGTTTTCAAAGAAGACATTTGAGTGATTTTGTATTGGTCTGATGCAGCACCAATAGTCGGACCTTGAAAAGTAAATTGCAACTTTGTTTAATTTAGGCCACCATAGCTTCAGGTGAGAAGCAATAGAGGGGGGATGCGTGCCTTGGCCATCTGGTAATCAAACGTCAGCTAATTAATTGAACTTTTGCCAAAACAGGATATTGAAATGACTATGGCTTTCCATAAGGTTTTTTTTTGTTCACAGCAGTGTTGATCTGACCTTAACCCCAGTTGCAGTTATCAGTGCGCAGAAGTGCGTGTTGCAATGTTGGTGAAGGTTTTGAAGCTGTAACAATATATAGACTGAAATACAAATGGTAATGTATAATGACAATTTTTTTAGCGTGCATGAATGACACATAAATTAGAGCACAAAGTGAGCATCCATAGGGTCCATATAGTTTGTTTATTATTTCTTTTTTTTCAAATTTAATTTTTTTTTTTTTTTTAGTTTTTTTTTTTTTTTTTTTAGTTCTTTTTTTTTGTTTGTTTGTTTTTTGTTTGTTTGTTTTTTTTTTTTTTTTTTTTGTTTTTGTTTTTTGTTTTTTTTTTTTTGTTTTTTTGTTATTTGTTATGTTTTTTGTGTTTTTTTGTAATGCAAGAACTCAGAATTAGCTTTAGCAATCACACCACTGAGTGGTTGATAACCGAAATAGAAATTATGAACAACTCATGATCATATCAACCCAGCCCTAACAACCTTCCGCTCATTCCCATCGTCAATTGTTAACATTAATATATAGTTTTATATTATAAACATGTTAGATTTCAGATCTTCTTCATAAACATAGTCATTTGCACGCTGCACCCACGAGGATATGCTACAACTAACAATAAGGGATTTAAAATGGCCGGTTGGAAATAAACAATATTTATAATCTAGTATGAGAAATTTATCAATATATCTAACTGTACGTGACAATGTTACTCTTTACGATGATTACGCAGAGCGCCACGTGAAATATATAATGATAACATTATTATTACCGTTTTTCTTTTCACGTCACTCCGTTATTGGTATTGATTTGTATCAATAGCGTAATAGTAACAGCAGGGTCATTTCAATTTATCGGACGTTGACAGAATGTACCATAGTTGCTTTATTTGATTGCACATTTCTCTGTCAGAATTCTTTTATAATGACCATATGCGCATCGTACTCGTGAAGAATTCCTGCTTTTAGCTTAATTCTTTCAAGCATAATTTCCTGTTAGGTTTTTCATGCAAATATCGAACAATATTCCAAATAATGTACGTGTAGTATCGGAATATTCACCCTGAAATGCTGTTTTAAGGGGGCAGGTCAATAAAATGTCTGACAAAAATAAATACAGTCAACTACGTTTCAAGAGGTTTATTTACTTTAAATTTACATGTTGACCTGAAATAATCAAACCGCTGTTCACACAAGTTTCCCAAATTAGATAACTTATGTTGGTGTGGAGTCTGTATGAAACCCAATATGTCATATAAAATCTATGCAGAGACACTCAAAAGGTACTTAGCTTATCAGTCATGAGTGAATAGCCTTAACAATGTGAGAATATTCATGTAGAGTTGATGCTATTTTTAAGGTCTTTACACAATTAGTCACAAGTTGCATTGTTGAGTAACATATCCTTGTTTATTAACTTTCACCTGCTTGATGATGAAAGCTATGACCGACAACTTGGACCAGTGCAGGTTGTTCGGCCTCATAATCCTATCTGTCAAGCCACCATAATGATTGATATTGTCTGTATCCACATGATTCCTGTACCAGGAGACTACCCCAGTGTAGCGTCATGCAGTCGAAATGCTGAGACATGAAGGAGATTGATTGCCTACCAGCAAGCCTCGGTTGCAAGCTAAGCCTAAGGCTGTGGCGTCACTAAGCTAAACAAGTTCAATATGGCGGCCATGTTATTCACTGGGGTCACATAGAAATAAAAAATTAAAAACAATATGGTACAAACGTTGTTTTATGATCTTTTAGCTTTATAAATCATCGTTCCCACGATATTAATCCACATCAAGGTGTTATTCTGGTCTAATAATAGGATTATGTTACCAATATGTCCAATCTCTTAGCTTTATATATCATTGCTCCCCACATCAAGGTATTATTCTGTTCTAATAAAAGGGCCATGTTAATGAAATATGTCCATTTCATTTCTGACCTGTCAGCTACTGCTGACCCAAATAGTGAGAAATCATGTACACATAGTTTGATGAAATTGTATACAAATATCAAAATATTTTGCCATCTGCTCAAAAAATACTTTCCTGATTCAAGCAATAAGATGTAGGTCAAAATTATCAGGGAATTATCTTGTGACCCAACTTTGAATTTCAACCTCTAAAATCCACTATCTTAAAAACACAAAGAAGAAAAATAAACCGCTTTTTACAAGGCTCCACTTTTCTAACATTGGGTATATTCCTGGCAGAATGCACTGCCAGTGCATACAGATCTATAATACAATTGGACCTATAGGGATATCAACAATCTTGTGTCCATCTTTAAGCCAAATAGAAAAAAATCCAAAATTCCATATATAGGGTCTAGAGCCCTTTTAATTTTGATAACAAAAGGTACAATTAGACCTAGAATGCTCAAAAATATTTTCTTCGCATCTTAATATATCAATTAGTATTAAATTTGGTATAATGTATGCTGATGAAGAAAAAATTTTATTTATTAGTTGTCCTAACATCCCCCGTTCTCCATATAAACTGGACTGTTCCGTTATTCAAATTGAACCTGTTGTAGTCTTGATTCGTTGAAATTCAACCAACCCCAGTCCCAATCTATACCCTCTTGAGAGCATGGGCACTTGTTGATTAAATTACAGCATGAATAGGCCCTTTGTCTGCTTTAAATTAAAATGCCAGAGCAGCATCTGGCCAGTGGGTGTTCCAAACAGGCATATCTTGCATTTTTAACTGGGTGTTGGGTGACAGGAAGCTTGAAAACTGACCATTAATCTAGATCTAATAAAGGCACTGATTGTTATATAAGTGATAAATCACTTACCACCCACACCCCCATCACCACCCCCGTTCATGTTATCCGAAGCTCAGAGATGAATTGACACAGGGTCGGTCTATTTTCATGGTGCCATGGGCACAAGGCTTCGTGATTGCCTATTTACTCAAGATGACCACCATTCCATGGTAACAAAAACCAAGCTTGCACCCTTTCTGGATGTTGAGCCGGTATTTTATCCCCTTTTGCAGCATTATACACAAAATGATTGAACAGCATACAATACAATTTAAAATTATTCAAAACTAATGAATCCAGGATTTGGGAGGGTCATGGTAAAAAAGTTATGCTCTATTTTGTCATTGTTTATCTCTAATTTTGAGATTGATTGCACTTCAACACTTCCAAAGAGCAGGGACTACGATGTACCGATGCTTCTTTCTTTACATATGTACTGCCCAGCTATGCAATTGAGAACGAGGCTGCTGACTTGACCCCTAATTTCGGATCTCATAAAACCCAGGTCAGCATCTCGACTGATGGTTACTGTCCTCAGACAGCAATAGACAAATATGGTTCTGTTGCAGCTAAAACTTTCGATCAACATATCTGCTAAACTAGCCCCCTACAGGCTTGGTTCTGCAGCTACTACCCAACCTATTGACTTATGATAACCCAAAACAAGTTCAGTTGTCCTGCACTCCTTCAACTGTCACAACTGCCCGCCCTTAGCTGCTCGCCGAACAGTAAGCCTCTCATACATCACCAGTCTGCCTGAACAAACAATGGCCATCACATACTCTCTACTTCTCCTTGAACAGATCCCTGTGTACTCAAATTCCACCTGTATATACTGCAATAGTTCCAACATCAGCACGATGATCAAAACCATAGGTAAATAGTCTGGATGGCTACTGTTAATGATAGTTGCTTTTGAACAATCAGTTGTATTGTGGTGGAGATCTGGGCTGGACATGATATTTCTAAGTCATTCTTCAGGCAAACTAAACTATGACGTAATCTAATTTGCACATTTATTCAAATATCACAAAATAAATCAAAACAGGACAAACCCTCATAGCAAGAGGTCCATTATTGTATTGACGAAAGATAACTCATTTTGACTTGCACGACACTCATTTTATGTTGAGTTTTTTTACAATGTATAGTATAAACTACTCTGACATAGTGTAATAAAGGCTTAAGAACCCCAAATATGGGGAACGAAAAAAACGTGCTTTGCAATTGCAAATGATTATTTCAATGTAATCCCGAAGTATTTAGTTATTATTGGATAATATAACAGAAAAATTCCTTTTATTGTAGTTTTGCCTCCTCCAATCAACATTTGTTTCTCCAGCTCATATGCAAAGGAATCTCGACACAAAACTGCATCAATAAATTAAATGCATAACAGCTAAATAAAAAATGAGTCAATTTTATTTACTTGCATTATTAATCATTAATTTCTAATAATAAAGAATTTACTCTGCGTGGAATAGTAAATTGTAATTTTGCTTAACAGTAATGATATCTAAGTGCTTTTTATTTATTTGACGTGCAGTGCATTATTCGACATGTTTCATATCATTCTAACTGTGGTAGATTCTATTTGGCAAAGCAGCGAATTGCAGTTGTCGAAGACTAGCAGCGGTCATTGATAATGCAGAGGTCTCGCGTGTCACTAGCTACTGGTACAGTTTGTTTTCACTTGAGCTACGTGATTAATCTCCCACAAAGCTTGTTGCCGTGCTCCATCCAGCTTGTAACTATTTACCTTCGAACTATTCGACTGCCAATATTCAATATTTTTAGGTATATTATGTTGTTGTTTTACTTAAGTAAGTCTTTTTAAACACGTAAGGTTGTGACAAAGCTCTGTTTCTCCCAAACACAGTATTGGGATCACAGGGTTGATTTTGGCATGCCCTTGCACTTACTCAATTAGTGACTTTAAGTTGAGCTCAGTTGACTTGTCAGTCAAGCAAGCTTACAGATGGGTCAGCCGTCCGTCCGAACAGCGTCGTCATCCATTTGCATTTGCAATTGTTACTTTTGCAAAACCATTGGTTGGATTCTTTGCAAAATTAGAGTGAACCGCCTCAACTTGCTTGGGGTACTACCAAGTTAGTTCAAATGGCCAAATTCCGGTGAGTTTGTGTGCTTTTTTTTTTTGTTTTGTTTTGTTTTGTTTTGTTTTGTTGGTTTTTTTTTTTTTTTTTTTTTTTTTGTTTTGTTTTTTTGGGGGGTTGTTTTTTTTTTTTTTTTTGCTTTTTTTTTTTTTTTTTTTTTGTTTTTGTTTTTTTGTTTTTGTTTTTTTTGTTTTGTTTTCAAATGGTCATGCGGCACCAATTTTCTTCTAATAGTAATGATTTTTTGCTGAATTTAGGCACATCCCCACTCAGCCAATTGATTTGAAATTTCACACTGCTTGGTAGCCTTGGACCTTAATTGTTTTGTTTTTGTTTCTTGTTATGTGTTTGCTTTTGATTTTTTTTTTCGTTTGTTTATTTTTTTGTGATATTTTTGATATCACGTTTTAAACAGGTAAATCTATTTTCAACGTCTCAATTATGATAAGATACAATCCTTAAAAGTGTGTGAATTTTGTGTGTATGAGTATTTTCATCACGTTAGTTCATTTGGTAACACTATTTCAAATATTTGTAGAGTTTCGTGACTTACAACTCCAATGGCAGCCATTGCATAACTTTACACAGGTAACACTGCCTTAAACGTGGTTAATAATGTTTGATAGGTGCACAGTCGTAATAGAACATCTCTAGAAACAAATATGGGTTTTCTTTTGTTGTACGAGCTTTCAATGGGTGTAAACATCAAACCTTTTATCTCTCACTTGAAATCTATTTACATAATTTTATCTAAACTTGCCAGGAAAATACTTTAGGTGGGGCTCTATGTGTTTGACCACCACGACCTGTTTTCAAAGCTAACAAGGCAGCAATTTTGTATGTCATTTCTGCGAAAAACTGCCACTCAGGTAGGTACGGAATTATTTTTTAGTTATTCAGGTGTGTGTATGTGTGTGTGTGTGTTTCTAACCACTGGATACACGTAACGCTGTGCACTGCTAGGATCAATGTAGACTCTTGATAGGATATTGTTTTTTAAGCTAGTCAACTGGGCATGGGCTGTTTGCACGACCTCAACTCCACGTATCTGTCAACCGAGACAGCCTCTCTAACACCGTTTGCTTGTACGGTGCAGATTTATTCCCCCGTGGTTAAAATATTTGACCAAATTGTGTTGTTTAATGGCAGCCATATTCTGCAGTGTATTGCTGTATCGCGATAATAGTTATAACGCGACCTTGCATGACTTCATGTTGCCCTATTCTGATGACGCCAAATCTGACCTTCATTTGCCAGGGTCTGTCCACGTTCTGTTCGCACAAAATGTGACAGAGTATGGTCTGAGACACATTGGGAAGAAAAACCTGAGAGATTAATGCAGATGATTTCCCTGGTGTCCTGTTTCCTTGGTTAACTCTGTGTGACAGATTCTCGAAATTCAAAATGTCACCATGAATACTGCAAGACCTGCTCCCCCCCCCCCCCTCACCCTTCCTTGCAAGCATGACAGACGAGGAACGCGTGACATTACCGAGGTGGCCAAACGCTATTTACCTCCGAAAGGAAGGCAATTTGTTTAATAGTCATGACGAATGGAGCTTGTTTTACCAGACCTTGTGGCGAGCATATAATTGTAGTGCATGTGGACTGCACACCAAGCATTATTTGTGGACGCCTCTTTTGACTCTGACAATGTACGTACGCCATTGCCACGAAATCCTGTCCCTCCAGGTCCTGCAGGCACAATTCTTTAATTGAAACACACATGAAATGTAATGCTGTATACTGAATATCACTGACAATGTTAGTTAAATTATATTGACGCGTTGCAGTGGATGTTTTCACTTTCTTTATCCTACTGTTTCTTCAAACCTAAATCAGCCTTTACAGTTAATGTTTGTGTACAATTTTAGTTAACATTGTGCAGCTCCTACTTACACAGAGCCAAAAATGTTTAAGTATAGGTTGAGTGCATTTTTTCTCACTTCTTTCCATCTGTTCCGTATTTACCAATTATATGGAAGCCAGCCGGTAGTTTCGGACTTGTATCCACTATTGGACTAACCTTCTCACATAAGCTCCATCTGTGACGCAGATGATTTTGGCCGCTCTTCCCAGTGCCCCAACTTAATTCATAGCCTGGAGGCACTTAGGTGTCCAGTGCCGCAACTTAATTCATAGCCTGGAGGCACTTAGGTGTCTGCTACAATATTCCTATTCTAGGGCCCGTCTCCGCCCACAACTGGTATCTCCAAGGCATTGTATTTACAGTTTAGGTAATGTTCCAACTGGAAAGGTCCCATTATATATTACATTCATCCGACAAATCAACCTGACCCTTAACACTAATCCTGTGCTGAAAACACGTGTCTGTGATTTATTTTGATATCCAAATGAAATGTATGTTTTGTGGGACTGTCCCATAATGTAATGCGCCATGTTTTCAATGGCGCTCCCCCATCCGTGTTTGATTTCCCAGGGTATCCTATTGCATTTGGATATGTGACGAATGATGATAACTGCTTCAGAGCCAACCGAGCAGACACATTAAAGCGCAAATATAAAGTCATGTTTCAAAAATACTTTAACAACCGTTTGCCGTTGTAACTCGGAGAAGGTACACCTAAAACGTAGCGGAATATAACGAAAATGATCATCGAACAACTTTGGCTATGCAGCCATGCCGGGGCTATGCTGTTTCACCATCAACGGTGGCTATGCAGTTATTCAGTTTCCCCGTCCCAAGTTAACCCTCCAGAAAAGTAAATAAAGTGTTGCATTTGAGTTGACTCAACTGCAAAATAACGGCATACGATGGCCAATTTCTCAATAAAATCTTCTAGGGCCCACCAAATTTTATTAGGGAAGAGCGGCTTGAAACATATTTTTAAGGTATCATAATATTTACTCAGGTCGCACCTTTTCAGGAGGATCGATTGGGTTACTGGAACAAGGCACATATTTTTGTTAGGCTTTAGATAACTTGATCATTTGTTGAAACGTGTCTAAAATGGATGTTCTTTCCCATTTTACACAGTACCTCTTTTGACGTTAGTTTATCTTAATTTGTTACGTGGGCACAGCCGGAGGCACTTGATAGAGTTACAAAGAGGCACCTCCCTTTAACACGTCTCCAAAAGGACCGGCATTCATGATTGTAGTGTTTTAAAAGACACCCAATGACATTCTTGTGGATACCTTGTATAATGATATGCTCAACTTCACCTCCAAACATGCTTGTCGGGCAAAGTAAAAAGATTTAATAAGAAAAAAAGATATTATACAATTATCATTATCGCCCAGATTTGCTGTTTTTCAGCATATGTTACGTTATGCAAGACCCAGTTGGATATCCATGTTTTACACAGTTTTTCGTAAGAGGCTCTGGTGTATTAACATCATCAGTACCTGAATCGTTTTCAAAAAACTTGTTTAAGTTGATAGACGTATTAGCCATGGCATTGTTTCTGTGAGCACTGACGTACGACTGACTCTGACACCGAGATTCAAGCAAGCCTAAACAAAACTTTATGAAACAGATCAAATCCACGCCATATCAAAGCATGTGACTGTGCTTGTAAAGTATATATAGCGAGAAAAATAGCGAAAAAGCACCCCCGTTTTCAGTCGATTTCATTTAATTTAACTTTTGACTACAACACCACAAAACTGGCACTATGTATTTTATAAAACCCGAAGGAAAGCGTAGGATGTCCATTTCACAGCTAAAGCGACTGTAGACAAACAAAACTGATAAATCACAAGATACGCGTGATATCAAACACACCATGTGATGCGTCTATCTGAGGTAACTTGTTTCAGCCAATTATTTGGCATAATGTCGTTCAGTATGACAATATGATTCCACGACGATCGCTGGTTTAGGAATTCAAAAGTTGTATAAGAGTATATGAGCTTTGCTAGCTATATGCCGTAGGTTCAGTGTGTTTTCCTGACTGCCCGGTGCACAGGTAAAACCTGTTCATCAAACTGAGAACTGCCCTGCAGCTTTGCATTTTAGTCAAGTCCGGCGGCCAGCAACCTTGCTTCGTGTTACGAGTCCCGTGGAAACTTTGCGGTTAAGCTTCATACAATGAGCCTTTTACCTAAATCTTCTACAGGAAGTACATATAAGCGACTGCATCTATTATTCAGTTTCTAACATGGGTCTTTTTGGTGAGAGAACAAAAGGACGTCTTAGGAATGAACCGTTCGTTTGTGGCCAGACAGATGTTTTTTAATACAAATGCTGAATACACATGAGGCCGCTGAGCTATATGTTTGAACTCCCTTGTGAAAGCCATTCTGATTTGTTGGTCACGAGAGCTATATTTAAATGTCTTTTGTTGTTGGTGTTCTTTTTTTTTCAGGCCTCCGTTTCTGTAAGATGTAGGCAAGTGATAAATCACTCTCCTAAGAAACGTTAGGAGAGCTAAAAGCTCACCTGGCGAGGGAAGCGGAGCGACCGAGCGGGTGGAGGGTGTGGGAGGGGGTATCCCCCCTCCGACAAGGGGGGGGGGGGGGGGGTCGGGAGGTCACCCGCGGGAAATTTTGAAAATCTAGGTGCTCTGAGGTGCATTCCAAGGTTTTTTTTTGTACAAGATTTACTGCCTCAGTGCATCCTCTTTTAATGGTAAATATATGGCATTTTATTTTCAAAACCCAAATCTATTTGGTAAAGTGGTATTTAGGCCTAATGTGAGAATGTCATTGAAGGCCTGAATTAAAATTATTTTACGACTTTACTTGGTTTCAGCAAATTGAAAATCCTTGCTAAATGTTAAACTTAAAAATGATAATAAGTGGCATCCTCCATTATTTCATTTAATGTGATCGATCCTCTCTGCGCTTGTGAAATAAAGGCAACTATGCCCCATGTTTCTTCTAAGTCTGATTCTGTGCTTGTGCAATAAAGGCAACTATGCCCAATTTTCCTTTCAGAAAGAAAGCAACTTTTCCCACTTGTATCATAACTTGAGCTTATGACTGAAAAAATAAATCCACAAATTTCCCCCCCCCTCCCCTGTGAAACTTAAAAATAAATGTGTTAACAGTCACAGTCATCATTGTTTTACTTTTAATGTTTAAGTTTGTTTCTGTCAAAATTCTCAGCAAAGGAAAGAGAGAGTGTCCGTAAAATGCTCTACAAGACAATTAATAGACTGGCGTTCTGGGCCAATATCAGTTGCCCAGTTGGCAGGATCTAGCCACTTCATCTGCTGATAGATATCTTCATGAAAAGAAGAAAACCTAGAATCCAGGTACTCAATGAGATCTGTAACACATTTAATTAGTTGTGTAGCTTTGCTCTCAGCTGCATCCAGGTTTGGTATGTCCATAGAAAGCACTACAAACTCTCTTTCTCTAATTTCCTTTTAACATGGCCTGGTTTGGGGTAACTGCGTTTTATTTTACCATTTGCAGTATCTAAAACAAGCTCAGCTTTACTAAATGTGGACTCTTCAGGTTTGGCCTCAATGATGTTTTGAAAGTTAGCTTTTGCCACATCCACGGCATGGGCAACATCACATGCCAGAATGTCTTCCTTCTCAAATTTAAGGGAAAGTTCAGCTACCGCTGCCAAAATGTCTCTGTAGACACAAGCAGTGGCAAGCATTTGAGGGCTTTTCAGTTGTTTTAGAATACTTCTGAGTTTTTTATTGACAGTCGCATGGAAACTTTGAGATACAGAGTTTTCAATAGCTTGTGCCAGTGCTATCCAGTTGTGACTTAGTGTCTCTACTGCTCGTTTCTGGTGGTTTGCGAATCGGGTGCCAGACACCTTAGGGGAATTGTACACCTGAACCGATAATGCCTTAGCAGTAGCTTTGAAATGACACTTCACTTTGCCACTGCGTTTCATCAGGTAGTAAATAGTGACCATCAAATCATACACACCGGGAAAGTCTTTATGCTTCACAACTACATCTTTAAGTGCTAGTTTTGTTCTGTGAGAAACACAGTGTATTGTTAGCAAACATGGACGCTCATCACCCACACGCAATTTAGTCATGACTCCATTATATGCCCCCATATATACTGATGCTCCATCTGACATAGCCCCTACCATAACCTTCTCATATTTGGAACTGGGAATTCCAATTTTCTTAATGAATGCATCATCAATGGAAGCTTTAATATTGTCAGCATTAGCATCTTCATATTCATCTATGTTTTGTAAAGCTACAGCAGAATACACAGGCCGGCCTCTGTGAACACATTTTGCCATCATAAGTTCCTTTTCTGAACCAGTTTTTTTAGTTTGATATCCATCGGAAAGCACTGAGAATGCTACAGCATTGGATAATATTAAACAAAACTTACTGCGTATAGTTTGGGCTAATTCATGAACAAACTCTCTAGCTTTACTAGAGGTATCGGTGCCGTGTAGAAGTTTGAGTCCATTTGCTTTTTGTACATTTACCATAGTTTTAAATGTTGTCAAAGGCAATCCATCCACTGCCATAATGTATGCTGTATTTAGAAGCTTTTTGTATGCCTCTCTGGCCTGATGTCTTAGTGCAATGTGTATCTTTGGTTGATGAGGACGAGATCCAGCAGTGTTGCTGGGTTGACCCTTTGATCCAGATCCATGTACTTCTGAACCCGCAGTTTTTAGTGTTTAGTCTCCACTCTTACAGTTATTTAACAATTAGAATGAATCACTTTGTCCCTGTATTCCTTTGTGTAAATAACTAAATCGCTTGCTTTTAGATACTTGGTCAGAACATTGCATTTTTGAACTTATTAAAGCCCATGGCAGTGTTTTTTCTTAATGTTACTATAGCTTTTCATCTTCCATCCATTGTTTCATTGAGTTTCATTCAGTTACATGATATTTCTCTCATAGAGTTATTCATTATCGTAAATATCATGGGTTCAGTCCATTTCCCATGCTCCAAGTATTATATATATATATATATATATATATATATATATATATATATATATATATATATATATATATATACTTTTATATTAAGAGGTTGGAACCCAATAGTGGATTCCATACATAGTAAGGAATATTTTGCGTACATTGACTGAGTCTTCCTGATTTGAAAATGAAAGTTTAGTAATGGTCCCATTTTAATAAGATAAATAAAGCAGTCAAGTTTTATCAACTAAGTAGGTCACCAATTAATGTAGTGATGCTCCAAGAAAAACAGTCATGGTTTACATCAAACTCTGAAATCATGTTTCCGTCCGTTTTGTCCAAGATGGTACATAATGGCTGCTTCTGCTCATCTTCCCAAATATCAAAAACGACCCACACTTGTCAAGCATGCACAGTTTGCCATTTCCGCGATGTATAGATATGTCTAGTAATAGGTTTCCTATTGCAATCTTATTGCGCACAATATAATGGATTAATGGGGAATTTATTATATTTGTTGCAAAGATGTTATAACCAGCCTATTTATTTATCATATGAAGTCAAATGTCTTATAATATTACCTTTTTATCAATACCAGAAATATGTTTATCAAACTTTTTGATGTACTGTCCGATACCAACAATCAGTTAATTAAGCTCTACAATGTACTCTGTATATAATACAAAAAGAAAGTAGAATATAGCACGCCCCCCCCCCCCCTTCTTATGAAAATTAAGGGGCCTCCATAAAGCTGTTCTTTACAATGTTACATTCGCCAATCACAAAAAGACAATCAAACGGCAGTTTTGTTGCATATCATTTAATAGTTGCTTTTGTATTTGTATTGAATTGTATGTTTTGTTACAATGCCAACTGATACTATCAAATGCGCCCACATGGTGGCATTTTCCCACTATTTTTGTCAGGCTATCCCAATACATTAGACCAACTGTTACAGGACGACTACAATCTAAATTTTAGCTTTGGGCGTCACATCTGGTTAAAAAGTAGCACATAAAAGGTTGCAGGTTCGAGTCCCGCTCGTTCCGAACATAATAGTACAGAAAAACTTGATCCATATTCATAAATTCCAAACCCAACAATGACAGCAAAGAGATTTCAGGCTTGCCAAAGCATCAACATTTATCTTTCAATACCAATGTGAAGAAACAAATTTCACTCCTGACTTGAGACCGGCAGTTACCCTTAAAAGGCAACTGGTGGTTTTAAACCGGTCCTCTCAACCTTAGAAACAGTCATCATTAACTGCAGATACTAGTTCTTTTTCAAAATGTATAGGCCTAACCACCCAAAACACAAATTTTATTACTTTTGCCAAAAATATAAAAGAGACCTGTTAGGCCTATCACCTTTTAGTTCTCCCGACTTGTGAGTCAGCTAGGTTTACAGCAAAATAGTAAAGTAGGCCTACATCGTTTTTGTGATATTTGTGAATCTGGAACATTATAAACACACTCTACCTCCACTATAACTATGAGTCGGAGAACAAAGCCCACAGCACTACATAGACAATGAAGTATTTATCAAATAAAATATATATTTTCGGCATTTCCTTAATGCTGGTGGATTTAAGTCCCCGATTCTGGAAATAAATGCCGACTCAGTAAATATACTGCATTACCACGTTCATATGGCACTCGCACATAACTACCTCCATTGAACCATTCTTTTTAGGAATGGGGATTTGGTCGAGTGGATATGTGCGTTTCTCATTTCAGCTAGGCGACTGTTGCCAAAGGCTGCAGGTTCGAGTCCCACTCGTTCCGAACATAAAATACAATGACTATGTCTGTAGTTTCACATATGTTTCATGATGGGTGGTGTGTTATCTGAGGTAATAGATTATTTTAAGTGAGGTACACTCTGGCCATCATTGATCTTCTGATCCGACCTTGGATTTATGGCATGAATATAATCTACCTCTGGGCATCAACGTGTCTTCTATAGGGACTGCCATATGCTATTATACTAACGAGAGCAACAGTGCCACACATTGCGTGTCGTCCTCAACAAAAAGAAAACAATCTCAATCTCTCTGTCCACTATAGCCGATCCAGTCACTGTCTATACATAAACCTATAAAATAATTCCCATGTCCTCATTGCGACGTTCAATTCACAATTATGAAAAATCGACGCTTCAACAGCCAAATGAATGTACAAACGGGTCATCAGCAGGAAAGCATCAAACATGTTTCACAGCCTTAAATTCCCTGACTTGATTCTATATGAAAGTTAGCTATATGCCTTTAACGTGTTTTAAAGGTGAAACATCACCAAATACAGTATACTGGCAAGACCTGGAGAATTTACGTGAACTAGCACATGCACAAATATACTTAAATATTTTCACTTTGCATTTTGCTACTTTAGCAAAATGCAAAGTGAAAATATATGTAATGGTGTTTTACATAAATCTGTGGTTACAGAAATTAAGTTAGTAAGACAGGTAAGTCAAACGTTTGATATGGGAAGATATACGTTAAGGTTTTGATATATGCGATATAAACTAAACAATGAAAAGAACTCATACGACTGATTACAGAGAGTCGAGTCTTTATATGACGGACAGTAGTATCGTTGGAAGCAAATATCCTTAGATGAGCGCAACGGAACGTCCAAATCAGTCACTTGCAGCAATGTGGTTTCAAAGTCAGTAACTGGAAACAGACAAACACAACATATGCTTTGACGATAGTGGTCCCCACGCCAGGCACACAGTTTTGTTTCCAATATAGCCAAAGAGTGCTAGTTAAGTGAGTATACAGGTGGGTTTTTTCTATCGTCAGAATAAAAAAATGACAGATATAGCTTTACACCATGCAGGCGTTAAACCGAGTGTACTATTAAAAAAAGTAATAAAACAAGAATATGGCAAACACTTTTTATTCCATTTGTGGCTTCCTTAGTAACAACTCTTTCACCAGCCACGAAAAATAGACTGCAACAGCCACTGTAATTCCCGTTCAACACTCTGTTTTAATTTAAATTTAAGACCTCAAAAATTTTGCTCTTCAAAACACTAGCTTCAAAAAAACTACACAACTTTGTCATCTCATAAAATATACTCCCATAAATTATTAATCGAGTGGCGTGTATTATTTGCATGCTTCGGGTCAGTCTGGTTAGGATGTAGTGTATCATGCACAGTTTTTGTCCAGAACTCAACTGAGACTACGTTCACATTTAGGCATACGGATATTTTAATTCCCAACTGTCATTACAACGTGCTGATCTGGCTGCCTACAACCACCAGCGGGACTCCCGAAAGGCTCATTTTGTACATGATACACCGATATGGATTTCCGCAATGTGTCCACGTTTAAGGCCATGATATCTGCGGAAATTGGGAAACCACTGGGCAATAGAACAAGTAAATATAATTGCATCCTTTCTGACACCTCCTAAAAGACCCTTGATAATCATCGACATATCATTTTCTTATAAATCAACGGTTTCAAGTTGTTCGAATATTCTTTCGGTGCAGTGAGCATGTACCATTATAGCAGCTTTTCCGTACATCAGATTTGCATATGGAGAAAGAAGGTGCACTGCATCAACACAGAGCCTTTGAAAATCTAAACGCGGCGCAGTATAATGTAATTGTAGGACGAGTAGCTTACCAGCTCATTAAACCCACACAACCTAGTTGAAAAAAAACATTTGCTTTTGAAAACGGTGAGGTTCTTGCACAACCAAGTGCATGCTGATCCAATGATTTTATGTCCCCCGGGCCGCTATAACTTTACCTGTCACATATAAGACCTTTAAAACATAGTGTCAAGAGGGGCAAAGAGTTACAAATTACAAATGTTGTATTTGTTGAAAGCATACTCAAGCTTGACCTTATATATATATATATATATATGTGTGTATATATATATATATATATATATATATATATATATATATATATATATATATATATATATATTTATATATATAAATATTATCATATCTCAAGTGGCTTGCTTAATCAAATATGGTATATATACAACAAGCATGGAGACAAAGAAAAATTAATAGTTTTGAAACATGAAAAATACAATACGATATACAAAGTGAAAATTATGCTAGAAATATGATCTTGTACACATAAACAATACAAGGTATTAGATATTCAAAAATACAACGTTACTCACTATGGAAGATTGTCCTAACAATAATAAAGTTTCAACGCGAACATTAAAGTTAATGTTGATGAATTATGGAGGGGGGGGGTGAAGCACTGATTTAAAGATGTGTTGACTTGGGCTTATGTGGACACAGTCTTGCTGCAATACATACTTACTCTTTAATGTTTAAGGACAATAGCAATAGTATGGTCTATATGTGGTAATGGGAAACCATCAACATAGATGCAGTTGCAACATAAAGATGTGAAGACAAAACCAAGTACCCTTCCTCTGCTGTGTGTTGGTTTTGTTATCAATTGAGGCAAACATATTTTTTGGGTAATTCTAATAACGTCCGGATCATCAGGAGTTAAGTGATATTGGTAAGTATTTCTTACCCACTACTCTATTTTGGCATGAGGTTTGTCATGTCTCTTATAATGACTTCTCTCTCTATGAGACGATCGACCAAATCAACCAAATCAAATTGATTCAGCAAATCAATTTAATCTTCCATATAGTAATAATATTGCAACTTTAGGAGAAAGCCATGCCTGCACATACTGGAAAACTAGTTTGACTCTGGTCTTTTAATCCTGGCTGTTCCCTGAGATGTATGCTGGGGTCAAATTCAGTAGGGCTTCAGTTTCACCTGCACCTGGTCAAACCAACAAACATTTTAACTCGGACTTGACCTCAGGGTCACTGAAACTGGACTTGATCTGGACAGGTGCAACCGGGTGAAACAGACATAAACACTTCCAGGTTTGCTTTAGATTGTTTTGAATTGCTGGGGTATATAATGTGCATGGTCTTCAAAATGAGCGCAACAAATAAAATGAAAGGTACAAAGCAAATTGTTGGTAAAACAGAGCCTTCAAATGTTGTGAGCCACCAAATGATGAACATTCGTGTTATTTATTTATTTAGTTATTTAGTTATTTAGTTATTTAGTTATTTATTTATTTATTTATTTATTTATTTATTTATTTATTTACTTATTCATTTGTTTGTTTGTTTGCAATGTTACAAAATTATCAGATGTTCCCTTTTGTTTTCATGGGGGAGCGGGAGAGGCGATGTTATCGTGTCATGAATAAGGGGAATCATTAAAGGAACAAATAAAAAAGGGATACATGAAAACTCCTGTGATCTACATATAGGACAAAGTGCTTGATTAAAGTAACATGCCATGTTTCATTACTGCATTTGAGTCCAAATTACAGTGCCATTGCCATATCCAATCCATAGTCCTAATAAAACAAATCCAAGTCAATTCTGACCAAAGGCAATGTCCCTTGGTATGTATAGCTGAATCACATAAATTTATAGTTCGTCTTTACCCAAACGAGTGCAAAACGTATGTGCAAAAGTCCATAGGGTCAAAAAGCCATGTCTAGTTTTAACATGACAGAATGCAAAAGGTTTTGTTTAAAGTTACAGGCCTATTTCAATAAATTGGCTTGAACAGGTGCATCATTCATGTGCATATGGGACTGTACAATTCATGAAAAGGGACCAAAATTTGCAGCACATTAGAGAATCTGCAAGCACAGGTTACTAATTTGTTGAAAATATCAATGAAATTCAGCATTTAAAAGATATTAGTTGCAACCACCTTCTCAACAATGATCATCATCCATATAAGTCCACAAAGTGACACAAACACTAACATCAATCCATCCGAAAAGCCCCCTAGGCCTAAAATAACCATGAACAAGAATCCAAACAACATGGTTACACAATTCGATGTGTTTTAGACATGTAGTTAAAGGCATGCTGTTGCTTCAAAGGAGATAAACGTAAGAGCATTTCAAAAAGAAACGTGTGTGAATGTGCAAGCATACTGGTGAAAAGTCTATACATTGTCAGAGTTTGCAAATACACTGGTTCAAATGTTAAACATCAGCCAGAAACAAGTGACATCAGGCCTCAAAACACAAAACTGTTTTCAAAAATTGAATTGAATTGCCCAAATCTGTGAGCATAGTAGTCACATTCAAAGTATGTTTTCCAGAAGTATTTTTGACCGGAAATTTAACTGTTCAAGAAAGCATAGAATCCTACAAGTCAACTGATAAATTATTTATCAAGGTAATAATTTAGAATTCAAAAAATGTAGCATGCTACTGTAAGTCATTTACAAGGCAGCCAAGCATATGTTGCATCTAACTCATGGTTTTAGAAAGTTCAAAATGTCAAAATGCAAACAATCCTAGTTATTGTAAAATTGTACTACATTTATCAGGGAAAGAGTTAGGTTTTATGGAAAGAAAGAAAAAGAGAGACGACTCATGTTGAAATTTCTAAAGCTAACTGTAAGTATAGCTGTTTTCCATGTAACAGTTTTAATTTTTTATTGATAATCAGACATAGGTCAACTTGTCAGACAGAAAGCCAAATATATATAAATTAATCCATTTATTGAAAGTAACCATGTAACAGATGTACATGAAACACTGTGAGCCAACTTGACATGACCTTAACAAAAATAAACTATCCACTACACTTCGAACACTTCCTGCATGGCAATATGTGCAGAAAAAAGTTTTAATGTTCAAAATGTTACCAAATATATAAAATTTCCATGAAAAGAGAAGCGGACAACATTTTCAATGATAAATGTGTCAGAAAAGCACGCATAGTACACTTTACTGTAATATTCTTGACGTCAATTATACAGGAAAGGTTTCCTGATACAACTAAAGTCTAAAGAAAATGTGGTGGTCGTCTCAGATAGACTTTCCATATATAATTATACCGGTTTAGAAATGCATATGGACATTTTCAATGACCTATCGCCAACCTTTGCGTTTTTGTTTTGGCTCAATTTGAATTCTACAGTTACGCTCGCGTTCAAGTTAACAAACGCCAAACGCGCCAACGTTTCCCAAACGTTTCCCAAACACTTTCAGTGAAAGTCAAACGTTTTACGAACGCGTAGCAAACACTTTGCAAACACTTTCCAAACGCTTTACAAACACGTTGTCAAACGCTTTCAAACACTTTACACTTTGCGCCAAACGTATGTGATACATGTACATGTACACTTGGTAATCTAATTCTAATGACAGGAATATTTTTAACAAGTGTCTAAAAAGCTTATCAGGACCTAAAAATCCCAACAACATGTGCATGTCTTCATTTATGGCTAAACCAAAAAGCTCTACTATGTATATTTCACAATAAAGTTGAAATTACGCTTTTTCAAAAAAATCAGTTTTATCTAACAGTTTGTACATGTATTAGTTACAATGCATGTGTATATATTGTAGGCTATATCATTGTTTTCTTATTTGCGTGACAAATTGCAACTGGTGTATGCCTGTTATACAGTGGAAAACGCAACAAAAGCTACCTTCTAAGATGTACATGACACTACCCACTGAATTTGCTTCAGTGGACGTAAACTTATTTCAGCCAGTCAATCTTAATTTTTTTCACCTGGTGGAAAAACACATATAGGCACATGGTATCGTTTGAAGCAAGCAACATGGATATCGATGAAAGAAACCAATTATTGTTTCACCTTCTATACGGCCGTGGGTTTGTAAATCTATGCAAAAATACATACAAAAGGAATTCATAACAAATCCAAAAATGTTATGCGAAACTGATTGTAATCTGTTCCATTATAAGCTTCAATTGTGATAACAAAATTTATGACGCTGTGATGAATCATACTTGAGATATTATTATAACATTGTCCCCTTGTGCGCCATTCAGACTGTCTTCAAATAAATACTTCTGATGTTTCCTAACAAGTTTAAAGAAAATAAGCGGAAGCTGGTCATCAATAAGACACTGATCTATTATATAAGAAGCATCTCTGACAAAAATTTGGTAAAGCTGCAATAAATCCTTGTTGAGATATTGTGGTAACACCGTTCTCTTGTGCGCCTATCGTACAGCCTCTATATAAATACTTTAAAAGTTTCATTAAAAAGTTTTGAAATAGTAAGAGGAACCCAGTTTTTTTATAGAAACCTGGTCACCGGAAGGTGCATCTCCAGCAAAAATACGGTAAAGATGCGTTTTTTGTTTTTTTTTTAATATGGTGGTAACGTCGTCAGGGTTGACGGACAGACAGGCAGAAATATGGACGGACGACTCAGGGGACAACAATTATAATGCCCTCTAGCACTTTATGTATCGAGGGTTAAAATGAATCAATGAAGGATAAAAACAACGAGGGACGATTAACAATGAGACGATGGGGGTATTAACTCTTAGAGGGCTAATCACGACATAAGTCATGCTGGTGAAGCTGAATCATAATAATGATTATATATGTAATTATATATATTTTAATTGAAAATTAGGAACTATTTCGGAGTAAATTTATAGGCAATATCATGATCAGAACATGAATCATGATATTGCCTATGCATTTACTCCGAAACAGCTTTTGAAAGATGAAGTATTCATGACATCTTAAATGAAGAATTAAGTCTTTAATTAATTTAGTTGAATTAGACACTGGGGTAAACGTATTTGGATCGTGTTTTATATAAATATATACAACCTAAAATGCTGGATAAGCGCACATTTACATGTAGGTAGATCATATATTGCTGGACCTGTTGAAAATACGTTTGGAGATTCTTCATCATTTAAATGGAAGTGTTTGAAATGCACAGTGTTTGAATGCGTTTGTGAAAGTGTTTGAAATCGTTCGGGTAATTGTTCAACGCGTTTGGGAAGTGTTTGAACGCGTTTGGAGACGTGCTCGGTAGCCTTGTGAGCGTTCGAACGTTTTGTAAAAGTGTTTAAGATTTTTCCCAAACGCTTTCCAAACACATTCCAAACACTTTCCAAACACATTCCAAACGTTTTTCAAACGTTTGCAAACACAAGATAAACACCAGCAAAACGCGAAAAAAGCCTTGGGATGTTAACTTTTAGCCGGGCGTAACTGTATGTTCCTGTAGATGTATATTTTGTCAATTAAATGTGTAGAATGCACCTCATGGGAGATAGAAATGCATGTGTGTGTGCTGTTCCATGTTAAAACGGTATTACGTGTCAAAAATGTTCTTTATGTCCTCGTGCTAGATTAAAACCGTGAAAACAAGTCCAGATGTAGGCTTTTTACGTTTTGTTTTTTGTTTTTTTGTTTTGTATTTTTTTTTTTTTTTTTTTTTTTGTTTTTTTTTTTTTTTTTTTTGTGTTTTTTTTGGGGGGGGTGATTGTGCTTCGTTTGCGTTTTGTTTAAGTTTTATGTGTGTGTGTGTGTGTGTGCGTGTGTTTTGGTAACGTCCTATTTCGATGTCATTGCCGTATCAACTTGATATGAAGATACGCATACATGTACATTTTTAGTAATGATCATGCTTGATTATGGTCAGCATATTTTCATTTTTGCAAGCATTTGCAGGGAAGAAAAAGTCACACATGATTTTCAACAAAAAAAAATATATACTGTATAATCCTACAATTTTGCTAGAGATACATATTTCCATTTTTTTTCAAGTAAAACGCTCCTCGGGAATATCATACTCGCGGAAGTTTTGGCAGATTAATTATGATAAAATACAACACAAAGACATATTTTACATGTACTCTAATTAGAATAAAAAAAGGAAAAACACACGAGGGAGGGGGGGGAGTCTCATGCGATTTAAGTTTTTATTGGTGTCAATTCGGGAACTTGTAACTCGTAAAATTCTCTTAAGGCTTATTCGGGATATATATATATATATATTCGGGATATAAATATATATATATATGTAGTCTAATTTTTTGGTTGATGTCTGCTCTGTGGCTTTACTCGAAAAAGGAGATTTAATGTTCACGGTCTGTACGCAGAAAGTTCCAGGCTAAATGGACCGACGATTTTGAAGCGGTTGTTTTGATCAGCTGCTGATACCACAGGAAGCATGGCACATGGATACGCACTGAACATAAATACATCATGGACGAAGTAGAACATTGTCAAAGTACTTCATCATTGGTGATTACTTCTCAGTCTGTGCACGGTTTGACCTACCGACTGAAAAAAGTCCAAACCATTGAATTAGATTTTTTGAAAAATGAAGGGACAATTCTCTTTCGTCCAGAACTAAGCACTGTTGTGGTAACGAATTCTCAACGTGTTCAGCCGTCAGCACTTATTACTCACGAATCTGTTTTCTCTTCTTTTACAGACATGTATGGTGGTTTGAAGATTGACGCGGAAATGGGTTTTACCTGGACCAACAACACAGCGATCACTTCGACCATGCATCCCTGCGATGCCTTGGTTACTATCATCATGGATATAACTACCGTGCACGAGCAACACTTAAGCAAAACTTTCCACCAAAAATTGGCACATGTGATGTGGGTATATTGCTCACCCATTGTCATGATAATTGGTGTCGTGGGAAATGCTCTTGCTTTTATTGTTATGTACAGAAAGAGGTTGCGACAAAGCACCACCAGTTTCTATTTACGCTTAATTGCAATATTCGACACAAGCGTTTTATGTGTGGGGCTGCTACCTAATTGGATAAAGGAACTTACCGGCCATGACATTACTGCATTGCATGCAGTTCCTTGTAAATTACGAAACTTTGTGTTCTATTCCTGTGCAGATATGGCGGTATGGTTTGTTGTAAGTTTCACTTTCGACCGCTTTGTAGCCATTCTTTTTCCTCTCAAGCGCAAATTGGTTTGTACACCTGCGCGCGCGAAGATATCTGCAATTGCGATAGGTTGTGCTGCCATTTTAAAAAATTTCCATGTATTCTGGACACGAGACATTCAGCGAGACAAACGTCATTTCATATCCAAATGTGGAAATGCAGATGAGTCCACCAAGTTCTTCAATGACCATATCAGGCCTTGGATAGTGTTGGTCGTTGCTGACGTTGTACCGTTTATTTTAATTACCATATTTAATGCCTCCATTGTCAAGTCTTTATGGACGATGCGAACATCAAAGAAAACAATAGCATGTACTTTCCCACAAGAGGCAAATATTCTACATACAACTGCGATGTGTTTGAGTGTATCATTTAGTTTCCTCGTGTTGATTACACCCAGTATGGTGTTGTTAGTCGGCAAGACATACTGGACAAAGTCAGAGATTGAAAAAGAACGATATTTATCAGCAAGAGCGTTTGGGCATTTTTTCGTGTATCTTAATCACTCTATCAACTTTTTCCTTTATTGTCTAACAGGTCAAAAATTTCGACACGAACTTGTTTCTTTGTTCAAGAGAGGTAGAATACGCACTTTTGATGGTTCTCTCACCGATGATCCGAAAAAGTGGCTTTCAAATCATACGGTTATTGCGAATCTTCTTCTTACTGGGCTTACAAGGTCTGCTACGCTATCCGATATGAGAAGAACACAACCGCAGCCTCGAACTAATCGCAGTAATTCGGGGTTGCTATGATATCTTCACTGTATCACGCGCGTTTGTTTGATTGACGCTAATTTGATGATAACGCAAACTCTACAGTCACGGAATTTTGTTCATTTGAAACTAAAGTTAATATTTCTGACTATCACTGGAGAATATAACTATACCATCGGGAAGAGCTGGCTCTATGTATTTAACGGAATCGGTTTCCTTATGTAATAAAATCCAAAAGCTGCTCTTTAACTTTTGTCGTCAAATATTCATAAAAGGTTTTCTGCTAATATTAGCTGAATGCACATTTATTGCATTGCTTTTTTGGTAAATGTTTGAGGCCGCTCATTTGAATATTGATATAGATCAACCTCAACATGCAAGCTTTATTATCTAAACAGAAAGGGAAAGGCAGTACAACCATTACATGTGGCCCAAACTCTTCTTAAAATGAAGAATTCCATTTCGAACGTAACTCAATTGTATCAGGCCATGTTCACCCTTTCCTCTTTCTTTTCGGTACGTCATATACCTGACCAATAAACCAATAAGAGTGATAAGAAATTTCACCCAATTCAGAGTTTTTTTACGTTTACAGTCTAATATATGTATGTCTCAAGCACAATCTAATAATGGGTTGCAGTTTCAGTGAACGTTTGTGTCATTCCGTGGTCGAAAGAGATTATACTCCATTCAAAGATTAGTTTACAATTCCCTTCAAATAAAGGTATGCTTTGGAAGTCAAAATCTAGCTTTGGGTTGTAGTTTCAGAAAGTGTTTGTGGTATTGCGTGGTATTTTCTTTTTCACTCGGGAAGAAGAACAAACAACTTGTGTCGAAAAACATTGTCTGGAACTGCCAGATAATCCTGCAATATATATAAAACCGTGGTCGTATTTCACAGATTGAGAGTTTGGCCTTTATTTGACCTACCAACATTGTTACTTCTGCATTCCTTTGTCAGTATATATTTACTGTTCATAATAGAATTAAATTACAATTCCAATATTCAAAGCAAGTTTATTTCTTGCAAGGTTTTTATTCCAAAGAATTTTACATGATTGTTTTACAATTTAACCTCTCCAAATCAAAGTTCAAAACGCCCATGAATAGATTGCCATTTGCTTCGACACAGTGGAAAGATTTCATCTTTAAGGAAAAAAATCTATCGTTGTTGCCGAGAATTGTGCATTATGCATATTTGTTTGTATAGAGTTGGACATAAACGCATCCACGATTATCGAACTCAAACAGATATACGTTATGGTTACACAGAAACGGGACGAAATGTTGGGTATTATTCTAAGCTGAGTGCAAAGTACACACACACACACACACACACACACACACACACACACACACTTTTTAATTCAGTGAAAGGTCAATATAAAGGTATGAATGGAGTTTTCCCGTGGGACGCTCATTCCAAATAGAGAAACATTACAGTTGCAGCTGTTGTTTTTCATTTTCTTTATTTTCCTCTTCATATTGTCCATATAAATACAGCTGCGGCAAGCCTTTATAATTCGATCTCATAGTAACACATCACAACTGGTCATTTCTGTATGATTTGTTACAAGGCGTACTTTTATCACGTCCATTTAATCCGAGTTCTAAATCATTTTGATTCTAAAGACCGCATTCACTATTTTGTGATTAAAGTGAAACAGAAGAATAGGGTTTGGTTTCTGTTGACACGTTCTTGCTGCGGATTCTGCAATGGATCACACGCAACTGATTCTTTCCATCTGCTACATTTCTGTTATCCCAATTTCAACCTGCTCAAAATTACTTTACAAATTGCATGGTTCTCATTGATATTTCCGCTTTGTATATATGCTGTATTTCTAAAGCCTGATTTGAAGCATGTGACCTGATATACCTGTAAGGTTTAGGCATTGTACAGGCTCCCTGACAATACCAGGTAAATGCAACATGTATCAGGCGACATACGTATCCCTTGGCAAGGGCATGCACACAAGGTGTGGTACATAATGATGGTAATAGTTTTCTTCCCTTAACTGTATGCGATCTAATCCAGTTACGGGTATATCGGAGCCTATTAAAACCTAATACGGACCAAACCTACAGATAGGCCCGTGCCGCATCGCTTGTTCCAGGTAAAATATGTATAAACTTAATGTAAATGTATATTAGTTCACGTTTTCCAATGGTGGCAATTGCATCTAAAAATTTTACTCAAGACGTGTTCAGTTTTGCATTTGCCGCAATGATCAAATTGGGACTTTCGCTGAATTGGATTAGGATTTGAAGCATCAGGAAGTTAACGTCGTATTAGGTATATTTCACAATGAATTGTTTATATATGTTCTCTAAGCATTATAAACAAGGTAACCATAATAACGACGCAGTCGGGGAAATGACTTAAGAATTTAAAATTATTGCAATGAAAGCAGAACTTATTCTTGCATTTGGTATTAGAAGGATCAAGAAAACTAAGTCACATCATGTTTTGTAAACGTGCATAGAATGTGCTTACCTAGGTCAGTCCTGCAAAACGATCTGTCTGGTTAATAAAGATTATTCTAATGTTGTGTCTAAGTCAGTACAGCTTACAAGAACTGTAATAGTTAATATTTCAACTCTATGTGGTATACATCTATGATTACTATATTGATCAAACATCTGCAATTGCGGCATCTACAAAAGGTATCTCAAAGTTATAGTATTCTCTACTCTGAAGCAAAATTGTTCATGTCCAAATTTCAAGTCAACATTTTCCTTTGAAATCAGTCAACAGCCATTTGTCAATAGAGAAATAGACCAGTGGAGAAGTTTTGTCTTTGATTTATCTGCCAAGTCAGGGACTTTGGAGCATAAATGCAAAGGAGCCGTGTGCACAGTATATCAAACTAAACCAATTCTAGCTGAGTATTATGGTTATTGTCAGATATACTGTAGGTCAATATAGGCTCTTTGTCAACTCCTCTTTGATAAGCATGTAGCTTCTTTGAATGGTATTTCACCTTTTACATTTATGGCAATTTGAGAACTACCGGAATGGAAAGTAGTGTCAGACTTGATCTTGTTCATTTGCATTTCTGAACACAATATTATTGAAACATACGCAGTGAGGATCAAATTCGACGACAAGATCTGCTGTTATAGAGACCAAACTGTTACTCCAACATTATGTTGTCCAGCTCTACAACAAATTGCTTAATCTTTCATTTCTTCATTCGTTTTAGGGATTCAAGGTCCCTGAATTTGTATGAATAAACAGTATTAAGTTTAACGATCAGCATGGTATAGAAACTCTGCTACCCTTTCTTTCGCTTCAAATACCAAAATATTATATTTCAATGTAAGATCTCTTTAGGAGAAGTTCAAACTTTGAACTATTATGATTTAGTTGCTGATGTTGCGATAAATGGGGAAATGTTAATAGGGTATGCTGACGACTTCTTGCCCCATGGTGGTTCACATCATACAGTCACCACCGTGAAGGCCATGTATGAGAGATTAAGTAAGGTCGAAGTGTGTCGAAGGTTGAAAAATTGAGAATGGCAGGAGCAGTATTGCCTAGAAAAGAGAGAGCGAGGAGTTTTGGCATGCTAAATATGCCCATCTTATAGTCCGTCCATATCGTTAAATTCTTAATCATGAAATGTGTCTCCAAATCATGCTATTTCATTCTACAGCTTTACAAAAAGGATAACTGTGTAGTGATTTAAGTGCACCTTTGTAATATAACCCAAGCTGCAGAGAACCAGCCGTTTAATTGTTTGCAGGTACCCACATGAAATGCAGCCACCAGTTTCTATCAGAGATTCTTGCACGTATAACTCAAAAACTCCATTGTGTGTGTGTGTGTGTGTGTGTGTGTGTGTCGCTGTTACATCTAGCAGTTCCTTGCAATGCCTACGTGAGCTCAGTTGTGGCCAACTAACCCGACAAGCGTTACCGTTCTGATATCAAAAGGTAATAGATTTGTGAATCACAATGCCAAGTATCAAATTGTAAGCTTTGCATAATTGATATTAACATAGACCACAAAGCTCACGCTTCAGATTGATATGTGCATTGAATTTTGGATATGATCCCCACCTTTTTTTTCCATATATACTCGCAGGTCTGGAATAGTAAACACTTTATACCACTGATACTGAAATTAAAAAAAAATACAAAATATATCACTGATTGATTATGTAGCAGGATACAAGATGTGTTGTGATATGCATGGTCATTTACAAAGGGCTTCTCAAAAATGAAGCTTTCCATATAAATACCTCTATTGTGCGGTTTTGATTTGAGGGACTTGTTTAGAGTTTGAATAGATCTAGCAGGACTAGAGGAAAGATCTTCAAATCTTCAGATGTTTCCTGAAGAAAATATGGGGCACTTATTCAATCAGCAAGTATAAATAGTATCCTATCTAAAATCTGGCACAGTTGGGGTTTCCTGACTGCCAAGGATATATTATTTTGAACAATTGCAAGATGCTTGCTGATGTCACTTATCTGGTTGCTTTAGCAATTGGTTACATTACATTGGTGGGTCTAGGTACCTCCTGAGTTGTGTTTTGTATGTGTCCTGAAATGTTTCTTTTTACCCATGCAATTTTGGCTGACAGACTGATAATTGTACCAAACCCATTGCTTCATATGAGAGGTGACCTAGACTGTTTACATTGAGATGAATTGTTTAGTGAACTGTCCTCTCATTGGGGAATTTCTTTAAACCAAGTAGCTGAGAAAAAACATTACCATTATTCATAAATTCCAAGCCAACAATGACAGCAAAGAGATCCAAGAGTTACCAAATCATCAACATTCACCTTCCAATACCAATGTGAAGAAACAAAATTTCTCTCCTTACCTGAGATAGGCAGTCACCCATAAAACAACAAGAGACATTAGGTTTTTTCCAAAACATATAGGCCAACCACTTAAAACCCAAATTTCACCACTGGTGCCAAAGACAAACAAAGAGACATGGTTAGACTATCACATTATGGTTTTCCTGACTTGACAGTCATGTTAGTGTACAGCAAAAGAAAACCGTACGCCTACATCGTTTTTGTGGTATTTATGAATCTGGAAATTATCAACGCTCTCTACCTTCATTATATCTGTGAGTCAGAGACCATAGCCCACAGTGCAATGCCAATGAAGTATTTATCAAATAGTTTGGAAAAACATTACCTATATTCACAAATTCCATGTCAACATTGACAACAAAGATATTCAAGAGTTCCCAAAACGTCAACATACTTGTTCGAATAGCAATGATAACAAGCAAATGGCACTCCTGAGACAGGCAGTGACCAATAAACCATTTATGAAACTTTTGTATGACCGCAGTAATATGTTTCCTACTTGAAATATTGACCCTTTAATAGACACTGGTATTAACACACCTATTCATCAGCAACCCAACAGGACTTCAATTCCCCTTAGACATGAATCAGGCTAATTGACGGACTACCTGAGACAGGCATAGTTGGACCATCCCAATCCTCATGCAGTAGTCACATGGTGCATATTTCTAAGAAACTAGGAAGAAAGGAATTGTCATTGATAATAAAAAGATTAACCAAGTAAGTATTAAGAATCCTTTTGCCGTTACAGCATTGAATATTTAACTCACAATTTGCCAACTGCAAGTTATACACTAAACGGGACTTAACAAGTGTCTAATGACAGGTTGGTAATTGAAGCGAGACCATTAGGAGTAAATAGCGTGGCCGAAAATCAGTCCAACATTTAAACCGCCCTACTCTTGACAGGTCTATCAACATGAACATCACCAGACACAACAACAAAATTTGAATGGCCATCAAGCAATGCATTTTTCATTGAACATCTAAAGAGGATAAGATGTCAACTGACAGTGCAAAAATAGACTGTAATGAAAAATAGAAGTGGCCAACACTTTTCAACAATGGTCGAGCAGATGCACCGAAAATTCGATTAACAACAACTATCCATGATCAAAACCTTCAGTCACCAAACAAGCCAGTTCAAAATTCAGACGTTCAAGGTAGACATACCAATAAGTTTATGATATTTCTATATATCAGTTAACGAATACACAATGCAGTATGTAGGGAAACATCTATCTCCTGACTTGAGACAGGTATCAACAAAAGTATGATGTAGCTTAAATCGATTGATTCTAGCAACTCGCCACTTTCTGGTTACAGTTATTAGGTTCACATATTTATTAGATCATTCATGCAATATGTCAAATGCACTGGGTATGTAATAATAAATTTTTACTTTTACCCAGGAACTTCACAAACGATCATTTTAGTTTCATTTTTTCGAAATCTCTGTTTTTAAAGTTTTTGAAAAAGCTGTAAATAAGGGAGTCCAAGTTATCAATATTACCAGTCTATTTGTCTTCCGGCAGGTGTTATACTCGCCACCATGACTTTCTTCACTAATCCAACCTATCATGCAATGCCACTCTAATCATACTGGTCTGACACAAGTTGTATTCGTAGTAACATTTGCAGCGGAAGCAGAAAGATCACTGCAGGATCAGCATGCTTGGCGACCATGTTATTAATTTGTGATCCCACAGCTCACTTACAATCACACAATGTACATACTGCATTTAGTGTAACATACTCAAGTTGTTTGTTAAAGGGGATATCGATTGTATCTATTGGTGGATTTGACATATGAAATACTCAAAGATCCACAAAAAATGCAGCATTGTCTTGAGATTCCAGCTTTGAATTTCATCCAAAAATGATAAATAATATAGCATCCTAGGGCATTTTGAAATACTGACACCTTCGAAAAGGGAATTAAAGAAACTTATACTAACATTTTCAGTGCAGGGATAAAATACGCATGAGTATATGTTGTTTACATGTACAACCATTAAGGTAATGCTGAAAAATTATAGACTGATAAGTTGATGGAGTAAATTGACATTGGCTGTCTGGCTCATGTTTGTTCACAGGCTTTAAAAGGTGATAAATCAGTCATGCAAGTTGTACTTTTGACTCCCATTGTAATGTTTGCCTGTTCCTCAAGCAAACTGTCATTTACCATGCAGTGAATCGTGAATTTTGAACAAAACTTCTTAAGCAAATCAAATTACCTTTTTGTTACTATTATGGCAGAGTGACATTCCCATTATATGCACAGGGAAATTCCGTATATGTAAGCAACGGATGCTCTAAGGTATATCTTGCTGCTATTAATATGAAAATCATTTATTCCTATGTTTCATGTTAAACACGGGATATATGAAAAATTGATGTGGAAAATTATCAAAGGACGATACTGGCCCCTAAGAGAACCCCAGGTTGGACAACAATTAAGTGTATGTCATATCTTGATCTGACTTGATTAAACAATACCTGTGGGAACATGGGAAATATTATATCGATATCGCCGCGCTTCTATGACAAAGCCTTGACCAGGAACCAGATACGCCTCTAATAGTGGTACAGGACCATTATGTGTCAATATCATACTTCTGTTTTCAAACCAACTTGACAAATGTCTAAATCGTGACAAGCTCATTAACATGAACATGAGGGCAACCAATACGCTATCCATTGAACATCTTAGTAGCCATTACAATACCAATCATTTGTCCAAGGATAGAAAGTTCAAGATTGACATATATGTTATCAATCAAAAGTTCAACAATGCAACAAACTGATCATATTCAAATGCAGACTGGGCAGCCCTCACATCTTTACCAAAAGGTGCACCTTGATACGATATGATAATTTTTATTGTGTTATTTTTCTCATATGTTTTTATATGAGTGACTTTATACACTCTTTCAAACTGGAATAAGAAATAGTTGTGTATAAATTTCACAAGTCCTAAGATGATAAATGTTTATTAGCTGTATGATTATCTGTACCTTCCAATGGTTCCAACACGATCTTCAAATTAGATAAAACCTTACCCTTGTTTATACTGGAAGAGGTTTGTACCTAACCACAGTAGTTAAACCGAACTTATTGTACATTTTTTAGCCCTGGCAGGGCAATGAAGACTTGTGGGCAGACACCCTCTCAATAAGCTCAAAGATCGTTTGGGCTTACACCTACCCTTCCATTTCCCTGTTTCCATAACTCTTGGAGAAAGTTGGAGCAGAGGAGGCAGACTTTGTTTTCATCAGTCCTTAGTGGTGGAAGAAACCGTGGGCCATGGAGATTGTGGAGCTCATTCTAGAGCCTCTTTGAGCTCTCCTGGCCTTACTCATGCTGCTGCAACAACCCGGTTCTGGTATTTTTCATCTGCATGCGTGAAGACTTGCCAGGAAGGTCTTTGCAGATGTCAGATTCTCTGACAAGGTGGCAAGTGAGTTATCAGAGGAAGTGGGCAAAACAAGATCCCAATATTGACCTCTGGGAAGCCTCCATTCAGGAGGCTTTCCAGAGGTCAATAGCAAACTCCTTGATGTACTTATTTTACCATGACCTGGCAGTTTGCACTAGAGCAAGCTTTAGATATGCAGCAACGTCTTCTTTAAACATGAAAGGCACCAAAGTTAGCTCGAGCATGATACTTTCCAGGCTTATAAGGAGCTTTCTCATAGATTGGCCAGTAAGGTGCAAGTTATTTTTTGAATATGAATTCTTAGTAGTTTTTGCTTGCCTATACTCGCAAGTCTTTGAATATTTAAAGAACATGAACTCATCTGGATTGGATTATATTTTTTTTTTTTTAATAGATATCCATCACACAAATGTAAATATAAGTTAAAGGGAATAAGGCATGGTGTGACCACCATATGCAGGAAAGTTCATATTCACATGAAGAAGGTGGGCCTTGCTACCCTCCTGTGCTGATAAAGGCTATTGAGGTCATGTTGTCAAAACACAACCACACGGGGGAGCAGTAGTAGTTCGGTGGTATAACTCACTCCTACCATCTGGAATTTAATCTGCTGGCCCCTAAGATATTCGCAACAGACTATCAGCTGGTCCACACTCCCAAATAAAAAAGTAAAGTAGCCAAGTTTCCTGTGTCAAGCTTTATGGTCTATTCACCCAAACTCTGTTCATTTTCTCCAAGATTCTTGTGGGTGCCTAGACTGCTAATCATGGATCAGGGATATGATCTTGAATCACTAAATATTCAAATTCAGCAGCTATTATTTTGTAGGGTAGAGAACTATGAAACAAATGGTCGTTTTCGTAATCCTGTCAGCTATGATGGTGCCCGGGCCCTGGCTACCCTGACCATTATGGCCTCAATTGGCACCGAAGGCTGCCCCTACAGACGCCTACCTCACACCAGTCCCCCCTCCGCCAATGTTCCACGTCAGATACCACCAACTGTGAAAATACCATAATGCAGATACTGCTTCCAAAGGGTGGGACACTGTTTCCAGGTTTTGTCTGTTAGGGCTGCTGTCTAAAATGGGTCTTGTGTGCATATCTTGTGCCGCTGTGGTTACACTTTCACACCGTACATATGACCTGTCATCAAGAGACAATGTTCCCTGATGATGAGCAACCAGCCTGCTGATGGTAGCATGAGCACAACCCAGTAGATTTTCAACTATAAATAAGCCAACTTATATCATTCGTAAGGAGTGGTAGCGATCAGCAATCGGCAATCGTGCATTGTACTGTATGGGACTGTCATTGCTTTATTTTTCTCACAGCTGTTATAAAGGGAATGGAAGCCACTCTAAAAAATGGCCCAACAGATGAGACCCAATGACATGTTGGCAGCCATGGGTGATATTATGCAATACATGTTTGGATACATAGTGCTTGTGAAGAAACAAAATGCCTAATTGGTTCTAAGCTAGGTTAAATAAAGACCTATACCCCTTTTGGAAAAAATATATTAAAGAAAAAATACCTGTGTGTTTTCATGCACTGTATGCCTATTTGCGTCTGAGTGCAACCAAGCCATTCTGTTCTTCCAAGATTTTTTTTTCTTTATTTCTTATTGTCTTTCTTTCTTGTACATATCATTTGGAATAGTCATGATGTATAACTAAATATGCAAATTATTAAAGTTTTATAAGCTCTGTATCTTCAATAATATAGATATACACATGGTCTTAACTTACACATGCAGGTTTCAGACATCTGGCAAACCCAATAGCATGCAAACAAAAGGTGGTTAATTTTACTGTATGTTTAATTTACTGAATTTCTGCACAAACGATATCCAGGCCTTCTACTTCTTGTTCCAAGCTGCATGGACCTCCATAGTGCTAAGGAACCATTTTGTATTCATAATAAATGAGCCTAAACCTGCCTCAATACAGAGATTTTCTTTCTGTTTCTGCAAGAACAGATCTACTCCATCCTGCTATATGTACCAGACAGGATAATAGTCTCCACCATTACTGGACAGAGCAGTCAGTGCACTGTGAATGAGATTGTTTTGCTGGTTGGTCTGTTTTTTGCCTAAGACTATCATGGGTCTGCTGTGTATATGAATCCCAAGGAAACACAGGCTCTTGACTGGACTTCCGGGCAGAATAAGCCTGCTATGTGTACCCTCTACTACAAATAGACAGCACACAGTGCTGGGTTGGCTATACCCATCCAAGTGCGGTCTTTTTAAGTCCTCAATGCCTCTTATAACCACTTTATGAATTTTGAAACAGTATGTGGATTAGTGTCATTTCAGTGGACACTTTTATGTCTTTGTCTTCTTGAAACAAGTGAAATGTTATTAATTTGAAGCTTGTTCTTCACAACCAAGACAACGAATAGTGAGACAGGAACTAGTGCTCATCTCAGTTCACAGGTACTGTACATGTAGTTTTGTGACAGTGGCTGTTAAAATGTTTTTACGTAATAAAAGAACAAAAACAGGTAGTATTGCATGTATATGTATGAACAATGTATATGTACATGCCTATATATTCATCCATACTGCCCATAAGAGCTCAACATCTCAGGAGTAGGCACTTTTCTCTGGTTCCAAGAGTATCTACTGTAGAGATGCTTCACTGTGTAAGTAAACGATGTAATTGTGTGTCTGAGTAATTATATCTAGTTGCAAACGCAGACATTTTGTTTTTTCCAAAAATTCGTTCTTTTTCTTTTTTTCTTCTTTAGGGAAAATTTGTCCGGACCCTTTCTCGGAAACTATAATTCCAAAACCACCAAACTAACCATGGTGACTAACCCACTAGTCAAATTGTGTACCTGGTTTAGAATAGTCATAGTGTTTAGAATTATGCAATTAAAATTGTAAAAGTTCCATATGTTTCAAACTATTGCAGATAGGCACACAATTTCAATATGCATATATATATATATATATATATAGAGAGAGAGAGAGAGAGAGAGAGAGCGAGATGCATATATGTATGTATGTATTTATATATATATATATATATATATATATATATATATATATATATATATGTGTGTGTGTGTGTGTGTGTGTGTGTGTGTGTGTGTGTGTGTGTGTGTCTGTGTGTGTGTCTGTGTCTGTGACACCTGCCAATATGATAGACATTAAAGTCAATTACGGGCATTGAAAAATTATACTCCAAAACTATCATACATAATGGTGCCATTCCAACTACAATGTATGGGTGTTTGGCAAACCCCTATCCACTGAACCATGAACCAAATTTGTGGGACTTACATTTATGTAAATTTGGCAAATACACACAAATTTTGAATAGCTTCAAGACTACTGTAGATGGTGGTGTCGTTCAAACTTAAGTTTATAAGTTTGTGACATGGCCACACCCAATGAACCAAGAACCAAAGTTGTAGCATTTTAGTTTAAACATATTATGCTCATACACAAAATTTAGATCATGTTGAACAATGTCAAAGTATAGCGTTTCAAACAGTTCTCATTTTAAAGGCACCTAGACAGATTTTCTGACAGATAAATATTCTTTTCCAATTTAACCTATATCCCAAGAACGATTGAAATGACAAGAAGACCAATATACACATTTCAAATCAGGTATCAAAATGTGGTACCGGGTAAAATGTTGAAACTTAATGAAACAATAAAAACAGTTTAAAGGAAATATGACAGTACCACTACATACGTAATATAAGATATACCATATTAAAAACTAAGACGAATATTATTATTATTATTATTATTATTATTATTATTATTATTATTATTATTATTATTATTATTATTATTATTATTATCATTATTATTATTATTGTTATTATTATTATTATTGTTATTATTATTATTATTATTATTATTATTATTATTATTATTATTATTACTACTACTATTATTATTATTATTATTATTATTATTATTATTATTATTATTATTATTATTATTATTATTATTATTATTCATACATCGGCCTGTACAGATAAAAAAACATTTTTACCGAAAGGAGTAATGACATTGAAGTACATTATTTAGTGACGTCAATATTTCCGTGTTACGCCTGCATTGGTGTATTAAAACAGCATATTATATTTAAATGAATGTATACAATAACTACGAAACTACTTCGCTGATAATATTACCGTGCATGTGGGGCAATGGGTATTATCTATATTTCAACGAGACAAAGAGGATGTATACAGGCACATGCCAAATACATTGAAGATAGAAAATCCATGGTTGCAAAAATTTGCCTTTGGGTACAGGGGCACTCAAACTGTGTTAGTGGATGGCACCTCGCGCAGAACATGTGTTCTTGATAAACCTGTGGAAGTCGAATTATTTAAAAGGATAATTTCACATATCCAACACCAGATGTAGTGCGAGTACTATTTTTGAAAAAGCTTGAGCGTTTCCACACTCTTATCCATTGCTTCCAACAATTTATCCTCTTTATGCAATAAATGCCCAGAATGTACCCAGTGCTGGTTTGTACATAACGTTTATGTAAACAAAACAAGTTGCTTTTACCAGGGATTTCAATAACATCGCACATTTTTCAAGAAATATACATATATTTAAAGGTTTAAACACTTCAAATTATTTATTTATGATTTTAAAACTGTTTCATTTAAAGTGTTTCTTGCAAGGAATCCAGGGCAACACCAAATACATGTGTGACACACACGTCCATCAAACTTGAACTATTGGACATTTGCAATTGTGGACTGCCTTCCAAGAATAAAAAAAAGTCACAAAATACATGCCCTATCGACCAAAACGTCCAAACCACTGATGCCTACATATGTACCATGTTCGACCACTTCTACGGACCTCAAATGCAACAGAATGCCACCATACGATAAATTAATTCATACATACATACATACATACATACATACATACATACATACATACATACATACATACATACATACCCTTTGGCCAGTTTCATGATGGTCTCACTGCAAGATACAATATGCAAAGTTATCAGTTGCGTTCTTCCTATGGCTACAAATATCAAGTTATCCACAGGGAATACGTTAAAGGTTGCTGATTTGTCTGGCAGTGTTTGGTCTGTATCGCTACAGAAGTCGCACATATTCTCCTATGTCGATTGTTCACACTTCCACTGAATATTCCTTGTGGCGGCTTCCGCCACAGTGGTTTTGCAATTTTACAAGGTGCATGTATGGGTTTTAAAAGAGGAGGAATGATGGAACATGCTCAAACGATCTTTGCAGTGGCAACAAACACGACCCTCTTCGAGGATACAGAATGAGCTCAAAATGCCCATAATGTCAATAAAAACGGAGACACTGTGCAAGCTATGTGAACATACTTTGGCAGTTGTGGTGGCGCCACTGCTGGGTAAACGTCGAGAAAACGATTGCAAGAATAATTACAAAACCTGAGTGAACAAGGCCAACATCATATTGCTTTACTTGCACTTACTGCAGTGCAATAGCTGCAGAGTTCCTGCTCGCAACGACTTGTACAGACCATATTTACAGATAGCTCTGGGATATACCACTTTTGTCGCGTACTTTTGGAGTAAATGCAACGCCAGTCGTGTCCATTGCTAGTCCGATCAGAGTGGACGTGGACTATTGCTGACATATTTGTGAATGTTACTTGTCTGTCAATCAAAAGGTAGTTCTAAGAAATCTGCGCCCATAAATTCTTGTGTAATTGGTCAATGTTGAACTTAATTTTGTGAAAATTAACTATCTGCCTATGCAGTATTTAAATGTCCAAGTATTTATGATTAAGATATATATTTCCGACTTAACTTGCCAGTAACTATACAAACGTACTTCTGTATGTAAATTCCACTGTAGAAAATCTTTGGTAATTTATTTATGACACGTAAAGTCTCTCCTAGCAATCAATTACCTTGTCATTACTATACGATTTATGAGATCAGCAGGGCTAATTTTGTTCCATAACCGACAATTGAATAATGTTTATTTGCGTCAGAAAAGATTGGTTATTCATGGATTCCTTTTGTCTGCTAGCTAAATTTCACCGCCCATGCAAAATTATTGGCCAGGTTTTTTTTTCAGATTTGTTCAATAGAGTATACTCGAGCAATGTTTGTGTAAAATATGAAAACGGCTTCTCCTCTGAAAGCATCTCAGTAAGTAAGTTAGCCAAGAACACATACTGGAGCTATCAGTCTTTTGTGTTCATATGAGTGATCACAGCCTAATTACCAAATCCTGGAGCCCTAAGTCCTTTGTGTTTTAAATGAGTGCCCACGACCTAATTACCAAGTCCGCTGTGGAAGTTTAAGTTATCTTTGATGTGATCACACAAGGGCCATTACAGGCAGGATATTTTATAATTAGCCTTACTGATTGAATTCAATATGGTAAAAGTTGTTATTATATATGGGTAACCTAGACAGGGGTCTAAGCCAAGTGGTAGTCCCAGAATGGTTTTACAACAGGGCAGAGTGCTTTGCACATACCTTGTGAAAGTTATATACAAAAACTTCTTACAAATTTACAACAGACACTTCGTCAACTTTATGGGGCTTATTGTCTTTGCCTGTGTTTCGACTAAAAGAGCACTAACCCTTCACTGATACTGTAATTTACAGTGGCATGCTTATTGTTCTGTTGTTGACATATGGTTAGAACATAGCTTCACTCATTTGACCCATTGAACTGTGATATAATTATATACCTTAATTGATGGATACTTTGTGCATTTTCTGAGAAAAAGTGTAACTCTCGGGCTATAGTACTGAGCTGCTCAACCTACCTTCTGCAACCTTGTCTCCTTTAGCTACATTTTTGTAATTTTTACAAATATACATACACTACTGTCTATTCATCTTAAATCTTAGATGTAAATCTCCAAGAATAAAGATGATGATAAATTCTGGCTCCCTGTAATTAAAGGTATTTTTGGGTGAAAAATATGCTGATAAAAATTAAATTGAATATCTGACAAATGTTGTTTGACGTATGGTTAATGCCAAATTCATTAATTAGCTATCTTATGTTTCTTCATAAACCAGGAAAGTTATTGGTCTAGCCAAAAAAGTATTATCCATTTGGACTTGACTTTTGAGCTCAGCTTGCCAGTGACTCATGCCCGTAGGCACTGAGTGTGGAGCTCACTGACTACATACAAGCTTTCAAAACTGGCGTTTTCTTTTCCATTGATATCCACTGTGATGTTTTTTAGTGATTCGGGGATGCTCCTCATAATTTTATTTGTGTATTTTTGCCCAGAACCACATCCTAGTAGTAATTACCCTATTCCGCAGTCCAAACTCTTTACTCTCCATAAGCTAACCTGTCCCTGTCTAACCTATGGAAGTGCTATTGTCCATATAGCACACGTTCCTCTGTAAAAATTTGACATAGGCTGTATTAGGCTAATTAAATTAAAGGGTCTTCAGTGGGTAACTACTCAATATGTCTCTGAGTAGCGGCTGCTTGTCTGAGCTAAATATTCAGCAAAGACCCACATAATAATGAATAAATGATG
Source organism: Hermodice carunculata (assembly GCA_964020975.1). NCBI lineage: Eukaryota > Metazoa > Annelida > Polychaeta > Eunicida > Amphinomidae > Hermodice > Hermodice carunculata. The sequence continues at coordinate 77,250,327 of OZ026612.1, read as the reverse complement.
AATTAGCTAAATACGTGAAGTTTTGCTCATAAATGCAGAGCTTCATTATGAAAGAAGAAAACCAGTCAAACAAACCATAACTACTAAATGTGTATAGTACAGGTTCAGATATGAACAATTTGAGTTACCCCTGAACCAATATGTACCATTTCTAGCTGGACAGCTTATCCACCCGCCAGTATATATCTGAAGTGGAAATAAGCTGGGGCATTATATTCAGTCCCAGTGATTGTAAAATAAACAGTTGCAGCTAGACCACCTGTACAAACCAAGTGAAATCCTAACAAGGACTGCAGCAATGTAAATCCTGCACCAGAAGTGTAGAACAAACTCCATGATGACACCTACTCCTCAAACAATTAAGCTCTATTTCACTACCAACCCTGAGTCAATGTATTAACGTAATGTGTCTGGTTTGTGACATTTGAGAAAATACTGTCAATTTTGAGTATTTTTCAATATTGAGTAAATGTGCATTTGGGCATGTCAGAAAAGAATGAAAGTCATTGGCATTTATGCCAAAAACATGTTATCAAAACAATTTTTCTTAACAGGATTTTAGGGAATTTAGGCAAATTTGTAACTGCGGTAGGCCGCTGCTTGCTACCGATAGCCCCAGGGGGTTTAACCTGACAGAAAACATGTAAGCCTGAAATGTCTGAAAGTGAATATAAAAACAGAAAGATGCCAAAAGATAAAGTTAAGTAGCAAAACAAACAAGACTAAAAACTGCAAATTAGTGTACGCAAACTTTCTAATAATCCTTGATGATTAACAGCAACATTATAGGGCAAGTCAGAAAAGAATGAAAGTAATTTGTATTTAAGTCAAGAGAATGCAATGAAAATATAATATTTCTTAACAAGATGTCAAGTACAATTAGGCAAGTTTAAAACAGAATGATGCCAAAAGATAAAATTAAGTAGAAAAACAGGCAAGTCTAAAATCTCTAAAAGCCAAACGTTTCTAACTATCTCGGGATATTTACAGAAATGTTTGATCAAAAGTACATCTTTGAATCCTCTTGACTCAAGTTTATTGTAAGTAAATTTGGTTCCAGATGCAAAGTCCTGAAATTTAGAACAAGTACGAGCAAATTGCGAAATCTGTAAAAAAACGTATTATATCCAATAGTGTCCTTTTTTACGATTCCCTTTGTGTATGCGTGCATGGGGATTATTGCTTATTCACATGATGGCATTTAGTCATGCAACTGACACGATCAAATTATCTATGATCTACTGTTGTAATACAGTTCTCTTTTGAATAATGTCCTTCTGTTGTAACAGTGGCATCTGGCACAGATTCTTAGTCATCAAATCACGTGGGGCGTTAATAAGAGGTCTGTTGCCAAAACGCAGTATAAAATGATAATCAAGAAACTAAAAAACATTTGAATTTAAATATTCGCCCATACATGTACCTATACAAGATGTATCAAAATTGCTATTCCATAGCCAATAGACAAGACTAACCATCTGGTCATAGAAAACCAGCTCCCAAAGCTTATCAACTGTCTCATTTAAAATGGTATAGCGCGCATTTGTTTTGATAGGTTATTCGTGGTATTTTAAAACGAAGTAGAATTTATGATAGGGTGCCCATGGTATTTTCGAATTGAGTTGATGCTTTGCCAACTTCTGATACCAATTCGTGATGTCAACAAGGTAGACCGCGGAATTCAACATTGCTGGCAGATGCTTACTCATACCAGTCCACAGTAGTAAAAAATGCATTTTTGGTGGACCAGTTCATAAATCATTCGCCATTTGAATATTCGCTTCATCAAGTGTTGTGGTCTCTCCTAGATATTTAATGATGTAAGGCTGTCCTTGACACTGATAAACGAATCCACAGAGCGACACTGCGGCATCGTAAGTCACGTAATTACAAGGAGGAAAGCCGTTACAATAGTCAGAATAGTTAGCTACTGAATTAAACTTGCCAGTTTTGAAAATACGGATCTGAGTTAGAACTGGAAGCTGGGGGAGAACATGCAGCATGGCAATAGCTGAAAGTTCGACACTAGAGGGCAAATTACTAATTCTGGAGCAGTTTGGAGGAGGAGACTAATGAGACCGATTAAACTAATCGATAACATCACACCTGTCAATTATCTTTGACATGTCAATCATAAACAATGGGAAGTAATCAAACAGAACACCAGCCAATCAAAATTAACGGAACCCCTTAATTACGATTTGCACCTGCCAATTAGTATTAATAATATTAACACCAGTCCATTAAATTGACAGCTGTTAAACAAGAGGTCTATGCCCTAGTATAATGGGGAAAAGGGTCATCATTATATATCATTTATTTCATGAAAAGTCATTGCACTAAATTCATAATCTGTACAGGGAATCATTTACCCCACAAACAGCAAATAAAAAAAGTCACATTGTTCAAAAGCAATAAATCATGTGGTGAAACTACTCATATCCAAAACCTTTAACAATTGTTCCTATGTCTCTTGCACATAACATGTCAACTAAGCCCTGGGCATTTGCAACCTATACAAGTATGAAGTCGTCATCTATAGAATACCCTTTAAACAGCTAAGCTGTGCTACAACCAAACTTGTTACAGTTGAAAAACAGGTTATGCCAGATCACACTGCAGCTTTTTCTCATACCTACTTTACAAACATATGAAACATACAAAGTCTGATTCCTATTGCTTCTTCTGCAAAGTTTAGCAAAGCGTCAAATAAGCTATACTTCAAAAGATGATACATTCAAAAGCAAAGGTAAAAGATGACAATATCAACTTAATGGCAGCCCAAGTAACCTGTTTACACCTTCGTTCCACGCTCTGTATGAGCCAAGTATGTGTTTGCATCATATATGTCACATTTGACTAGCATGGAAAGAACTGCACTACCGCGAAAAAATTCACCTACGATGTTACAGGGGATACCATCATAATCTGCAATTAAATTGTTGACCTGCACAGAAAGTTCTGTCTTTTAAAACATATTATCCTCATCATTTGTTCTACAGTTAATAATATTGTCGTACTGTTTATCCTTTTGTTAACATTTCATTGCAGTACCATTTGAAACATTATCTTTACCGGTATTTATGCCACAATTATTGAATTTGATACACACTCTTTTTTTATTGCAAATATATAGAATTTACTACACCAAAGTCATTACAAATGTTTACCATCCGCTGTAAACAATTTAAAGAATGACATAGGAAAGAGAAATCGTCTGAATACATTACACAACCAAAGATATTTACAGCCCATACTGCACCCATAATTATTGTTTTTTTTCAATTTATGAAGTAAACGATCCATGCAGGTAGTGAACACAATTTCAGAAATCACTACTCCTTTAGGAATAACATTTGTTCTGTTCAAAACTTCTCAAGTGGAAGACTCTCACTTAACATGAATGGTCCGTTCTAAGTACCCATTAAGTAAGAATTTGATATAAGAGTGTGGAAAACCCCTTTCTAGTAAAGTTGCGAGTAACTTGTCAAATTTGATGCAATCGAACGCCCTTGACGCATCTAGCATACACCCATATATAATACCTCCATTGTTTCTGTAGTACTGAACAGTTTCCTTATAATTACGGAACACACAGTTGTGGAGTGGTAATTCTCATGTGCGCAGTACAAGTCAGAGGTTTGAAGAAAATTGCTGCCTCTGCTGATCATTTTTTTTTTTTTTTTTTTTTTTTTTTGATACTGCATGTGCAATGACAAATACCTTTGTAATTATCAATTTGTGATATAGAGTCCCCTACAATCCTTTGCAAAATTTACATCATAGGGTCTGGAAGATTTTCCACAGTGTAACAATGTCTGAAGCCAGTAGATATCAGAAAACAGTAAATTGTATAACTTGTCGGAAATATACAGTATATGATTGGACTCAATTCCAAAATTGCCATCACACTTACCTGTTCTAGGATCCTTCAATGCATTTTCAAGCTCCACAGGAGAAATATTACATATATCAGAATTAAAAGTATAAATTTAACTCATTAGTCCAAATTTAACCTTGTTCACAATGTCAACATCACAAAGTACCCTGTTATACAAATTCCATATATACTAGCCAAGTAGCTAGCAATATTTGCACCTCCTTGAACCTCATCAATATTTTCAGGTAACACTTTTTAAAAAATATTTTCAACCTTTTTCCTTCATTCCAGATATTTCTGGTATCGTTCTTAAGAATGGCATAATTTTCTCGCATCTTATTCTCGACCCTTTCTCTGTAACTATTTTGTAACACCTTGTCCGCCTTCTGATACCAACTACTACACCCGTCATAGGCTTACAACAACTAAGCTGTAAATTGAGCCACAAAGTGTAGTATCGTGGCAAGCTTTATTTGATCCTTTCACCAATCTATACCTTTTTTTTCTTTGTTTTCGGACAGTTAATGTTAGCAGCTGTTAAACTTGACTGAACTACAAAATCACAAAGGTCATCCATGAAATGAAAATGCTCTATATTATCACAAGAAGAGCTTGGTTAAACGCTGAGGTATCACTTAATCATCTAACAAGTTATCAAGAGTTGCTTTAAAATGGTTGATGTCCATGTCTGGAGATTTATACCATGCAATACAAGGCTTCGCCTTGACACTCCGATCCTGTATAATTTTACTTTTTGGACAATCTGTCTCTGTCTGTAAGAAGACTGGTTGATGTGGGAATGGGTTAATGTCATCCCAGACTACACCTGATGAAAGAATAGCTGCGTATAATGTACCTGATATTAAAAAAATAATTATTACAACTACTACCCTTACCGATACAACTATAAAAATTTTCACCTTTTACAGCATTCTGATGATGAGAAGAGCATTTCAAATTACTAGATTCCATGATATCAAGTAAACATTTGGTTAGAGCAAGACACTAAAATCAGTGTTCCAATCACTAGCTGTTATAACTTCATCACGAGAAACAGAGCATCATGCTTTATAAATCTCCAAAGAAATTCTTTAATAGCTTGATATTTATCCATATGGCAGCAAATAATTAAAAGTGTATTATTATCATGTCTCTTTAGTGTAATGCCACATAACTTCTTATTTGCCAGAAACATTCTTAACTTCATAAACCCGATTAGATATTCAATTATGCCATAAAATCCACTACCGCCTTTAGGTCTCCCTTCTATTATGTCAGCCCCCTCACCTAATATACCATGATTCAAAGTACCCATCATGAATGTCACTTAGCTCGGACTTCATTTTATGTGAAAGCCACCATAACTACTGGCAGCAAATAAATTCAAGTGAATACTGAGTCGCCAAACCTTGAATGCATTCCCTTTTATGCACGTTAGCACTGTTACAGTTGTAAATTAAAATACTGGTGTATTTTTTACTCTAAACAGACATCTGGTTATTTACAATTTAGTCTTGCATTGAGTTTTGTCTCGCCTTATTTTGAAAAAGTTTAAGAAAAAGAAAACACTGTATGACAACCCTGTGAGTTTTGTGCACACAATAAGCATTGAAGAGGACAGTTACTTCTTTTTACTGTACCATGTTCAACACACATTAATGGGCCACTTAGAGGCATCAAGATTCTTTCTCTAAGTCACTGGCATTTACTTGAAAGGTGAACTGTTTGGTCCTCATTTTATCTAAGTTGTAGGCATTTTGGAAAGAAAAGATATGTCTAAAACTCCTGACAAGATCCTAAGAGTCTACATCTTCATATTTAAAAATGTTTGAGACAACTAGGATTTTCTTTTGGGTCACTCCTGTTATAACTCCCGTCCATTGATTATTACAATTAATATAAGTAACACCATAATTAGACTGTCTACCTGTAGTTTTCATTTATTTGTCCTCATGCATAATTTAAAGGGGGGAACGGGGTATGCTGTACACGTCCCCGCACAAGTTTGATTAAAACTGAAGGCTACATCTGGTATTCTGCATTGGTTTGTGACTTTTTGGCGGGTTAGGGTATCAAGACAATCAAGAGTACACTTGTCAAAATGACCGCAGCGAATCATATGGACAGTTATCCCGGACTTGTGGCCGTATTCATTGGCACGACAAAATCTTTGACGTAATCATAAAAGAAAGGAGAGGGGCCGTTTAAAACACCGTCTTAAAAGGACCCCGCTCTTAAGGAGACTGTCATCATCAACATATAGCTCCAATAACATTTTAATCACGGAATATCACATACACGGAGAAGAAAATGGACACAGAACAGGTTCAGCTTACGCCTGGAACTGAAATACATGTCTGCTGTAGAAAACCGTACTGTAACTAAAATCTGGTAAAAGACAGCATCCCAGTTGTCGCCATTCACGGATACGTAACAAACAAAAAAACATGTCATTGCATGAACATGTCACGTGAATGACTCTTGACTGCACTGGCAAAAAATTTCACCCACCTCACAGGCAATACAAGTTTTTCTTTCTTGGTTAGATAATCTGTCGGGGGTGTGTGTCATCGGCCGTAGCCAGTTATTTAGATTAGAATCCCGTTCAATGTTACATGGGCAACACATAATTGTTAACCTGATCACAGTAGAATGGAGATAGACTGTCACCCGAGGGTTTGTTTAAAGTTGCATCTTCTAAAATAGACCGTGCTCCTAAAGAGACTGTCACTAGTAACATATACAGAAATACTTGCCGTGCACAAATGTACTGAATGACATGGACGATAATAATTTGATGGAAAGTTCACCATAGTGTGTCATCCGTATTGCTACCCTGAGCGTTACATTGGTATCAACTGCCTCGTCTTTCTATGACCATCTTTCAAGACTTTCTCTCTCATTTGGAGGTCACTTTCAATAGACACCGTGGATATATTTTCAACGGTAAAACTCGGTTTAAATATATATATATATATATATATATATATATATATATATATATATATATATATATATATATATATATATATATATTTATATATATATATTTATATATATATATTTATATATATAGATAGATAGATATGTAGATAGATAGATTGAGAAATGAAAGATAACTAGTTAGATACGGATTGATAGACAGACAGACAGATAGATAGATAGATAGATAGATAGATTGATAGATAGATTGATAGATAGATTGATAGATAGATAGATAGATAGATAGATAGATAGATAGAAAGATAGATAGATAGATAGATAGATAGATAGATAGATAGAGAGAGAGAGAGGGAGACAGTGAATGGCAGCATATAATTCAAAAAGAATGTAAAAGCTGTCTAGATGAAAATTTATTTTGAGACACACATGTACACACAAACATGCATGCATACATGCACACATATACATATGCCAATATATGTAAAACTAGCTAAATAAAGAAATAAATGCCACCTTATCATACATCTCTACGCACTACTGAAATGACCTTATCACCATGCAGTCTTGGCTGTACCAGTATCCTGCCCGCTTTCTGAATACTTCTTGTAACTGGTGATCCCCACTTCATTAGGTTTAACTTCTCTTTTATCTAGAAAGAGCAAAAATAAAAATTCCCACTTAAATACATTAGATACTATTGCTATCATTTAACCAAATCAAATGGTTTACAATTTACAGATAGATTCTGATAAAAATAGCGTGTTCATCCGTGGAACATATACAAAATTCATACTTATATTGTCCGTGTAGTCTGGTTTTAAAATGGCTATGTCTTACCTTTTTCAAATCAATAAAATTTGACCATGATCTTGTGGGATTTTTTGTGCATATCTGGAGCATATTTGACCAAGGAACACGAAAAATATGCAGTATTAACCCTGTCATAAACTTCCAAACTATCACAATTCATATGGTCGTTAGCTCCCATTACATCGCAATTAATTACTGGGAAGGCACACACCAAGGTAGAAAATCAATAGACCCTTTACAGATAATGCATGATAAGAAAGGCAAATAACATACCAGTTATTTTTTTTAGAACGAATGTGGCAAAAATGTTCAGCAGCTCCAGGACAGTCAACAAACTACCTCCCAAATATAGACCAAGAGTACCGCCAATATGAGCTGAAAAGGAAAAAGTGCGGAGTGCATGTAAGAATAAACATCAAAATATGCAACAAAGAACTTTCCAGCGTATTTAAACCTTTTTTAAATATCTAAAAATGGAAATTTCATTATCAAAACCAAATGAGCAGAACTGCACTGCTCTTCTGTGATTGGATATACAGAAAGTGAATACATGTACTGCTGCCAAACACATGTTAGTTATGTCACACAGGTACATGTTGAGACCTTCTTGTGCATGAATTAGGTTCCTCTGTTGTACCAAGGGTATCAGGCACATATTTTTGGCAATCAAATCACGTGTGTCGTTAATGTGAGGTCTAATGCCATAGCTTTCAGGTCATAGGTATAATAACACACCAGCCCCTAAATTTGTAGACAAAAAATGCCATCTGCAAGGGGCGAAGAAGGCCTCAAGTTGATCTTTTTACCATTCACAATGAGGAAGATTGCATACACATTACATACCAGGACACTCCATGCCATGCATTTTTAAACATAGTACAAGGTGTGGTGAAAGTCGTTTGAGCTGATACTGGTAGCTCCATACTCTCCCAAATGGAGACAGACCCCAGATGTTTTAAAATTCCTTACCAATCATTAATGGAGTTTGTGGTGAGTGTTACCTTGCAGACCTTTCTCAAAAGTGCTACTGTGTTTTCTGTTTTTACTACTGTCCCAAGAATCGTGGCACGTGTCCTGAAATACACAAGCTGCATTTTGCAGTAAAATTGGATGTTTACTTATTTGTTATACCACATTTTCATTTGCCAGGTAACGGGTTAATGAATGGTCTAGTATGAACAGATAAATGAATCGATAGAGTGACAGCAGGGTATGGTGTGACATGACGTGTTGAGTGGGAGCTGTACTCAATTCAGCCTCCCAACATATCCCTCCCCCCTCAATCACAGGGAGATTCCATCACGAATTTGGATGCATTTTCATAATGTTCTTTGGTGGTGAAATGTAAACATAGGCCATAAAAGTAGGCATACGTATAGGTGTGCTGAAATGTGTACTTCTCGCCGCCAATATGCATTCAATGGGAATGCTCAATTGGTTCAAGCGTTTTGGATATTCCTTAAGTATCATGTGGCAAATTGCGTCTTATTCATGTCGCCTTAAAGCAAATTATGACACTATGAGTGTCTTGGAGCCTTAATACGATACAGATGTTGTGTGTGTGTGTGTGTGTGTGTGTGTGTGTGTGTGTGTGTGTGTGTGTGTGTGTGTTTTGTTTTAGTCTAATAAATGCTTATATGGCTACCTTTGCCCCACACAAAATCGCCATCAAACATTTGTGGATCACCAGCACGCTGGACATAAATTGCTCCATTCACATTAACACTAACAAATCGGTGTGTGTGTGCTGGGGGCGTAGTGATGGAAAGTCAACCATGACTTGGACCAAGATTGTGAACGCTACCAATCGGCATTTGTTTATCATTATGAAACAAAAAACTTACATACGAGAGCCAGCGCGTCATACAGAATCTGTTGTTTGGTCTCAGTTATGCTCAATTGTCGATAATATATATCCAGGGATACGAAATTATTCCTAGCAAAAAATAAACAACTAAACGTGAATGTATTATTTCAAACAGATCTTAAATTTGAACTTCAATATATAGTTCAGTGGGATGTACTGCTGAGAGTAACATCTATAAGAGAAGTACGAATCGTTACTGATATTGCCAGAAAATACATGATGTCATTCCTTACACAGAATAAAATATCTGAGCAAAAATATCAAAATTTGACCTGACACATGGCTTGGTAGGGGCCAACACTGTAAACACATAGGGGAAGACACAAGTTAAGTTAGATTGAGGGGGAAAATACAACATGCGTACATTTAGACGTGTATTCTGTATGGCACCTACTGTCGAATATACACAATAAAACCTAAAGTAAAATGATAATCAAGTAACTCCAAAAGCTTTGAGTCAGGAGCTTCACCCATACCTATACACGAATGCATCAAACTTGCTATTCCATGGCCTGTAGATAAACCTCATTGTCTCATCATTCAAAATCTGTTCCTGAAGCTTAACAAATGTGTCATTTAAAAATGGTATACGACGCATTTTCTTTGACAGGTTATCCGTGGTTGTTTTAAATCGAGCTGATGCCAAACCAATTTCTGATAGGGTCTGCATGGCATTTGTGAATTGGGTTGAGACTAAACCGACTGTGCTGTTTGTGTATATGTACGTCTGATACCAGTTCATGGTGTCAACAAGGAAACCCGCCGAATTCAACATCGTTTGCAACTGCTTGCTCATTCCAGTCAAGAGTGTCACAAAATGCATCTTCCGTTCGCTTAATATATCATTGGCCATTCGAATATTCGCTTCGTCAATTGTCGTAGGGCCTCTTGCCACTTCTTTATAATAAAAGCTGGTCTGATATAACTGAGTGCATGCATTATAAGCTTTCATCCATGATGTCAAAGATGATTCAGCGGTAGCGACAAAGGACGTATTAGTGTGCCCAGCCATTAATAATGTAAGGCTGTCCTTTATACTGATAAAAGAATCAGCAGAATCATTGATGGCTACAATAAGATTGTTTAACTCGTAAGTCAGTTCATATATGGTTCGGATATATGTCCTTTTCACAGTCAAAAGAATTGTTCAGTCCTGCAACATCACAGCCTCATTGTATCGGGAGAATTCTATGTTATCTCTGCTCTTCCCGGTACCAAGAGTGAGACGCATATTGGTAATATCTGACAATGGAGCAGTGGATACAATGGCGTCATATGTCACATGATCACAGGGAACAAAACAGTTACAGTAGTCCGAATAGTTAGCTATTGAATGAAACTTTCCTGAAAAGCAGTTGAAAAAAGTGTTAGTCCAATGTTTATTATTAGGAGAGCGCAACATGCGACTATTGGAAAATTATACAAAATCTGCATCCCTGTAAAACGTGGCATGGCATTTTGGGTATATTTTAGTGGCCACCCTGCTGCCAATAAATGATGATAGCTTTATTATGTAAGGAGCAATCATTAAGTTAGGAGTACATAGCCCTATTTTGAGAGTAAGATGTTCTAAAGTTTGAGTGAAAACATAAGATAATATTGTCCATTCCAAACAGTGAATCTAGAGTGGATTCTATTTATCTTGCAATTCTCGAAACGTGTATCCTGTCGTATCAAATAAAGTTAATGCACTATACACCTGGCTTAGATATTAAAATGCAAACGCATTCCGGATTCTCAATTGGAGCTGCCCAACAATGTATGCATTCACATAAATGTATATCTATTAGATATTTGGTCTTATATCTATCGGGCATGGTAACATTTTCAAGAAATGCTGTAAATGAAAACGGTTTTAATTGGTTTCTTAGTTTTGCAGTTAAAGACTGGTAAGATATTTGCTTTTCGTGTCTCAATTTGCCAAAGCGTACCCATTGCTGTTAGGCATAACATAAAACATGTCAAAAGCTTACCTCTTTTGGGGTAAACGCAGCTTAGTAGACTTGGTGGTTTGCAATAGGTTCCTTTACCTGAAACACACCAAAAATTAAGCGTTTTGTGGACATTTGTATTCCTTGTTTTCATTGACGACACATAATTTTATTACAAGCAACTGCATGAGAGCATTAGGTGTTTTATGCACACTATTTTTTGTGCCGGGAGCGCAATTTTTTTTATGATTGAATTCCCACAGTTTCTAGCCAGGTTGACTTTTCGGACAACGGAGCGTAAATGATTTGTTTTGGTTGGTGTCCGTCGTCCTGGCGTCCATCCATCTGAGACTTCTCCAAAACCGTTTGCGAGTTTTAGCTCAAACTTGGTGGGGATCTGCCTCGGATGGATACGTAAGTTTGTTCAAATGCTAATGATCCAGTGATATTTGTTAATTTTATGGGGTTTTTTTCTCCTTTTTTGGCAAAATTTAAAAAACTATCTCCAAAAGCACCAGGCCAATAGCATTGAAAATGCATACAGATACTTCTGACAGCCCCTGGACCTTAATTTGCTCCACACGTCGTGGTTCACTTTTTAGGTACTTTTGCTACTTTTGACCTCCTCATCCAAAGTGTGTATCACATTTTTTCTGAAACTTTATGAAAAGGTAGCTTGTGACAAAGTTGTTCACAAGGTGGTGATACTTCGGATCCATGACTTTTGACAAATTTCTTAATTCGTGCTCTTGAAGATTAGGTCATATATTCCCATTTATCACTCTGTAATTCAAAAATAAAACAATGATTGTTTTTTATTATAGACCTTTATCAAAATTTTGTAGCCATATTCTTTCCAAACATAGTAGAGATGAACCTCAGGTGGGTGTAGAAAAAATGTCTCAAACGGTCAAACTCCAGATTGTTTTCCTTCAGATTTTGTTACCAATTTTTCGTTCATTTTTGTGCACAAATTGTAGAAAAAATACTCCAAAATCCCAGGGTCACTTGCTTTGGAATTACATAGAGACCTATTATGGTCGACAATCAGCTTTTGCACTGTGCTGCAGGATGGAGAGGTGCATGGAAAACTTTCACTGATGTTGCAAAAACCTAGGACATTCGGTTTACGACGAGTTTGTCATTACCCTTTGTTTCACATGGCCGGACTGTAGTTCAAGAAGTTTTGGTGTCCTTTGTTGGGCTTTTGTGAGTGCGAAACTGGCACACTTTCATGGGCTTTTAACGATTACACAAGGTGATCACCTTGTTTTTCTTACTGTCATATAGACATATAAACGAGAACTGGTACTTTTTGAAACCAGTCGAACTGGAATCTTGACATTTTATTCACAGTTTGGTGAGGAGCTTGCTTTTGAAACACACTGCATCAGTAACAATACACTGCACGAATGATACATCGTCATTTTTCAGTGCGTAATCATCATCAATTTAGTTCAGTGAGTCACCACTTTGTTATCAAGTCTCACTGTCTGTCTGGTTTAATAATAAGTTAATGGGCACTTACTAAACCAACAAAATGACCACAAATATATAAATAAATATTTAACTATAAATTCTCGCCATTTAATCTATATCACATTTAGAAGCTGCAGTTATCTATGTTTAAACGTACAAAAATATTCCTAACAAATTGCTATTTTGAGAATTGGTCACGAATTCTATATCTACCCAAAGCCACCAAAGAAGTTTCGTGTGATTGCATCACCGAAGCTATGAATGACAAATCCTTTGCTAAATTGATATCCAGCTTCTCTTAAACAAGTCGCAGATTCAAAGCTATAGCTATCACTGATGTGGTTTGCTGAACTTCATTAAGATAACAATGAGATCGTTGGAAATTTTGAGGTTTCGTGGTATTTATGCCCAGATATCCATAAATAACAATCAGTTAAAAAGTACCCAACATGCCAATGCAATCACTTTCCAAACTTGGCAAGTAATGTATGTATGTATGTATGTATGTATGTATGTATGTATGTATGTATGTATGTATGTATGTATGTATGTATGTATGTATGTATGCAAACACTCAAGATATCACCCGCAAGACTTGTAAAAATAGTCTTTTGTGACAGGTGGTTCCTTAAACTAAATTATCCTAATGGGAACGCTTAAATGGGTCCTTTAGCACAGGCGGTTCCTTAGCAGAGGTCGGCTGATAAGCAGGTTCTCATGTATTCCTGTTCCCAATAAAGTCATTTGGAAGACAGTTTTCAACGGAAAATGAGAACAGGAAGCAAAGCAAGATTGGGAAAGCGAAGTATTGAAAATATGAATTCAGAAAATTTTCATCAAGTTGTCAATAATTTGCAAAAACACCCCGCATGGGATTTTCCCGAAAAAAATCCACAGTATCTGAGCTGTGTGAGCACTATGATGAAATGATCTTTGTTAAACATTATTTAAACATTCATTCTGGAAGAATGACAGCAACACCAAGAGATATGCGTTTGTCTGATATGTACCAACAGGGACTAGACAAACATCTCGGCCGTTTAATATTTGTTATGAACAATTTGTTTATACAAAACAATCATAAGTTTCACTACTAAGAGTTATATGCCCCGATTTTCCTCTTTGAGTGAAAGAGAACAAATAAATATAATTTGTGAAGAACCAATTTAAAACATCGATAGATACAAGTTGCGTTAAGCTAAATTATGTGTCAGGTCAGACGAAGTGCCAATATTAATACTAGTAGTTAAATTTGCGTCTCTTGATAGTGGCGCAATTTGAGTCTTATAAAATGGATATGCAGTAATTTGAAATGTGTGGCGATTAAGCATCTGCTGAGCACTTGAATAAACCAAGTTTGGGCATGATGTAGTAGCTGAGCAAATACACATACAAATAGCTTTACATGCATTTTGTTTACCTTATATTGATATCCCCATGTATATGATATCAAGTTCTGTTATTTCTATGTATGTATCTCTTCAGAAAATGGAGACTACAGAATGTATGTAAGTACAATTTTTTACGATTTTTCTTTTTTTTTCCGTTTTCACTTTCCTTGATTTATCCCAAACTTATAGTATAAGTGGGCTCCTCTGCACGCTTGGTATGGTGTACCTGAACTTGATTTTCACCAATGTGTCCACTTCATGGTGGTAATGTCATTTTCCGGCTTTTAACAATTTATCACAATTAGGAAAAATCAGTAAGGAAATATGTGCATGTAAGCATTATTATTGTGCAATACGCATAGCAACAAATCTAACATATTGGCCAATATCTTGATAATTTCAGATATCACATCTATGGTTGCTCTTAAGCACTAGTTAAAACGAACCTGTATTATAATTTTTTTTTTTTTTTTTTTTGTTTTTTTTTTGTGCTGTTAACTATGGTTTTGAGCGAGATTTAAACATTAATTGACATAATGGCTAATATGTGGGCGGTGGTGGATCTAGATAATAGTGGATTTCATCGCTTTTCCTTGAAAACTTGTGTCATGGACTTTATTAGTCAAGACTCATATTACAAACATTGATGATTGTCTTTAAGCAAAGGTGACCTTCATATTATTCTGAGGGTCATGGCACCGAGTCAGTCTGTACACGCAATGCCTGCTGAGCACAGGACCGTGCTCAGCTGACTTTGCGTACACAGACTGACGTGGTCCTTTCGAGAAATACCGCGAGGACTTAATTATTGTCAGGCTGGTACAGTTGGTAAAGTAAGGAAACATCTGTATTGGGTATTTAAACATCAATCTTCTTAGATAACGAGACAATGGCACAGTGATGGCTAGCATAGACACGTGTGTTCTTTCTATTCAATAATTAATGTTGGAAACAAATGATGTGTCAGTTAAAATTTCTGAAGAGTTGATAAAGATACATAACCGGCTTCATCAAATAGGTGGTCTTTAAATATTGCCAAAACGGAATTCCCGGTGTTTCAGTTTCCACATCGTAGATTTATTCCAAATGAAGAATTACTAGTTTATAATATTTCAATCTCACTAAGTAATGGATATGATTGTCTTTGATTAATTTTTAGTGAAATTTAAAAGAGGAATACGCGTGTATATAAGGTTACTGCTAAGGTCTCCAAATTAACAGGTATATTAAAAAGATTTTTTTTTTCAAATGAATGCATTATTGCTTAAATACAGCTCTCCATTCTTGTCTCATTATTTTTCAATTTTAGCCTGCGGGTATTCTTGCATATTTGCAAACTTCAAAAATCAGTAATATGACTAATTTGTAATGAAAAATACTCATACTGGCCTATTGTTTAAATCACTACGTGCCAAATTTTTAAATTAGAAGCAATATATAAACTCAAGACCCTGCAATATTAGTACAGATATACTCAAAACCAGTTACCCGAATATTTTAAGAAATTAGTCTTTTGATAACATTTGGTGACTTATTCTTACAGAACAAGAAATAGACAGATTCCACACCTCCCTCTCCGGAAAGGAAAACGAAAACTAGCAATTACATTCGACATCATATTGCAACTCTTTTGAGAACACGCCTTGCAGTTTGGACACATTCAATGGATGGACATTCTAAGTACATTACATCATACCCTATTACCCAATACTGAAAAAAAAGACTTGCACCTCAGATAATCGTTCTGCATGTGGAACTTTATATTACCATATGTATTTACGCATTCTATTTATTAGTCATAATACACAGATTTGTAATCCCACTCTAAGTGGCCCTATTTTCAGTGAATTCAAGACTTTACTGGCGTCATCCTGAGTAACTTGTTTAAACTTGCCTGAGGTGTTTTGCATATAATGTCAGAACACTTGATCACTATATTTCCGTAGATTGCAATGGACAGCCCATTGAATTTGGACTACTGAGTAAATTAGTTACTTATTTTGTGTACATATGGTCAAATAAATACATGTTCTGAGTTCTTAAGTCTGATGGATGAAATTGGAATGGTAAAAACAGACCAATGAAAATTCTTCATTTGGATATGCCTTTTTCATGCTTCCTTATCCGACGGAAAATAACCGGATTTTGAGTAAATAATTATAAGAAAATTTTACCATATCCTCACAAATACTTGGTACAAAGAGGGCTTGGTAAACTTTGGTTAACTGGGATAGGGGTAAATCCAGGACATACACAGATTCCATGTATGGAATCGGATATTGACTTTAACGTTTTCCTCTGCTTTCCCCAAAGAAGATTCTTTCAAACAATTCACCATGGAAGGAAGCTTGGTAAAATGACTCAGACATACTTTAACTACTCATTATAAATGAAGTATTTGGTCACCTAATATATGGCTAATTACAGTTAATGTTGCCAGTTAACTGTAACAGGCGAAACAGGGCTCACACAAGCTCAAGAACACTGGCTGAATGAGACATGTCTGCAATCCATGTTTTTCGTGTTGTCCTACTCCACAGGACTTTTGGTTGACAAGGTCAAGCGAAATTTGAAATCTACAGGTGAATACGTAGCCTATATAGTGCATTTGTGTTGGTCTCAAAACTGTTTGAATGCCACAGTTTTGCTTCTTCATCATTCACAATGCATGTGACGAGATTGGAATGAATTTTAAACTCCATGATGTGAGGCAGCAACGAGCGTAATCTGCCCTTGATCAACAGGAAAGGGCCAGCTAATGTCAATTATTTTGTTTTAGTACAGAAATAAGTACATGTAAATGTGAAGATAATACCTGGCATGTAGAAGTCCTTGCAACCACACTGTTCTACAATATATTTTGTTAAACAGTTCAACCGACATGCGGATATTGGTAGAATGCCACTGCACTCCGCAGATCTTCTAGGTAGGTATCTGCCCTGCAAACAGAAGATACACATTTCATAGTTTCTGCATTTTAGTTATGAAGAAATACCGCCGCGTTTCAATCAATATACGTTCAACATGCATGCTGTTATCTATATTCCTCTCTCTTCCGTAAACAGTCAATGTTTTGCATAACTTTGCATATGAAACTTCTATGCATACTAATCAAATACCTTTCGTCTCTATGCTTCTATTTTTACTTGGGTTTTTCATGCGTACCCTTTAGGGAACACAGCACTTTAAGTATTCTGACAAACAGCAAGGAGACCCTCTAGGTCTTGTAAGCCAATGCCATATATGCAGAACATATCACTGTATATGTGAAATCGTAATATAGTTGTGAACAAGGAGTGAATTTTTCACGCTGGGTGCAAAAATCCATGTGATCATTACCTTGAGCATGCGAAGTGCAATATTTGTCTGTGATCCCGCCCCCGCAGATACGCCGTAATCACGAATCTCACGTGGAGCATCATTTTGATTATGGATTAATACCTGCACACCGGCAGTTGCACGTATGCTTCTGAAATATTCATACTGACGGATGTTCAGCTTCAGACGTAGACCCGAAGATGCACCTGAAATTTGTTGGACATTTCAGTATGCTTACCACAGGTGTCTATTGGGCGTTTTTGAAAGAACATTGTTTAGTTAATCCTGGACTGGCAAGGGCTAAGGTGTGTCAGGGATGTCAATAAGCACAGTTAACTGCACTTAAAAGCCCTCAAGAGTCAAAAATAGAAGAAAAAAAAGCATAAAAAAGTTAACTTCTCAAATGAACATGTTTATTAAATCCTTTGCACAACGCCCCACCAATTAGCACTCAATCATCAAAGAGTAGCCTGCTCATTCTGACTGTTAGTGCTTCATTAAAAAACAAAACTTGTGTTTCATTTTAGATAGTTTGATATATTTGATCTTTTTTGAGGACCCTATATTTCAATTTTGACAGTTTTTTACTATGTCAAAAGCTGTTTCAAATCAATTTGGTGCAACAAATTTTTTACATAAAAGTGTAAAATGTCATATAATGGAAGAAAATTGTTGGACTTATCAACTTATTTTCAATACATTTTCTTGCAGCCCTACATCACTTATCACTTTGTTTTCTCAATATATAAAACGTAATTTGTACGAGACTCTTAAAGCCAATCTTAATGCAATGCTATTTTGTAATTGATGGCATAATGGTCATTGTGACATGTTGCAAATGACCTGTCACAAAGGTGGTAAAAAGTGATCAAGATATTACTTCAAGCATGACATTTCCCCCCAACTTTTTGTGCATGGTGTAGTTTGCCACTTCGTAAGTGGTCACATGCGCCGTCGGGTTGGAGTGCTTCCTCATGTATTATTACCACATTGACATGGCAGTAGAAATACCAGGTGGTGGAAGCCAAAATGACAGAATTAAGTGAATTGGGCATTATTACCACTCAATAGTTATTATTTCAGAGGAGTAAGTGTCATAATTACGATAGTGCATGCTACAAGAAACCTATTGCAGGTAAAAAAGCAATATATTTTTGGAATTCAATATTTCTTTTAGGGTTCATGCTTGGCATGGACACTGATCAAGTGTAATAAATTGATACATGCACATAAACTTACATTAGCCGACAGTCATATAATGCCAGATATAAAAGAGGAGTTGTATAGTTTTAGGAATACATGTCTGTACTATACCAAGTCCTGTGGTCATCTGCACAGATCCTGCTGTAACAGTACCTTAGTTTGGGCTGTTCAGGGGAAAATGTCAACAACAGCTATTTCTACAACACACTGCCTGTAGGTCATGCTACACTGCACAACACTTGTAATGCTATTGTGCGAAACGTGTTCATTTTGTGTTTATTTCACTTGTTATTGAAAAGTGAAGTAAGACCATACTCTACAGATTTCATAGAAAATGGATTATGTGATATAATCAACACTTTTTCTGGCTCTCTATTGGCTGGTTCCTTCCACCCACGTTACAAGAAGTACTGACCACCTTCCTGATATTTTTATACTTGTTTGCGCATCTGTTTGGTCACCTGTTGTCCTGCATTTAGCCCAAAGTGGGAAATAAAGGTCACATGTCGAAACATAAAATCCGTCAGAAGCCAGATATCAGAGCAACATGGCTAAACAAAGGTAACCTGGAGGTGAAAAAATGGCTGATGCAGGACAGCAGCTTGTAAAGTTTCCACTTGTTATGAAGTGTTAAGACATTACAAGTCAGGTAAAGGAAGGTTATCCTGAATTCCATCGAACGATGGAAACCAAATTGTACATCTGCAATAATGCAGCCCCTGCATAACTGTATATAGGTCACACATTACATGATCATCATTTGGCTAGAGATGAGGAAAGACATCAAAGACAGGTTGGAAAATTGTCCAACATGCTAAGTGCATGTACCAAGGCCAGACAAAATTAAAAATTAAAGGAATGCCCATTGCAACTATCCAATGCAAATAGTAGACTGGGACCTAATAGGACCATTTGGAATGATGGAAAAAGGAAACAAATATTGTCTAGAAGCAGAGACATGACCAAACATGACCAAAGTGGATACCACTTTGGCTGTGTCTTGGAGTTTGCACATTTGTACTATACCTGATATTAAAAGAAGCAGTTGGAACAACTGAGAACAGCAAAGCACAGACCATCCAAATGACCATGTCCCAATGGGCCAATGAAGCACTGATAGTTGTGGTAGCCCAGATTATGACTCAAGCAAAGTCATTCATCCATTGAAGGATGGAGCACTTATCACCGGGCACACTCTATTGCAGGGCCAAGTGTGCTGAATTAATCATTCTTGTCACAATGGAGAAACCGATGAAGAATCTGGATATCCAGATGCAGTACCTGAACATCAAGAGTTTACTACAGATGATACTGATATCTTTGTCAGATTAAAAACATTGGATAAGAAGACTTGACAACAAGATGAAACGTTCGAACCACCTGGATCACGTCTTTACGGAACGAGACCCTAAGGTACTCCATAAAACAAGTTGGAAAAAGAGAGGACTTATTAACATCTTTGGAGATTTGTTTCACAGATTATTTGGCCTTACAACAGATAGATATGTGGAAAATATAAAACAGCTTAAAAAGTCAATACGAAAGGAATAAAAGAAGATAATGCATAATATGAATGAACCGGTGATGGTCTGGTATCATACATACCAAGGGATGGACAAGGAGAAGCAACACATACGCAACATTGAGGAATACTTATACACCATCTCGAGACACAATACACAAGTCTGAAGAACTAAACACTGGCTAGCAAACACATCTCACAGACAATATGGGCAGTTCATAACTTGGGATGAGCCATCTCTAGTTTTAAATAATCAGTAAATAATTATTTGCGGGTTGTGGATCAGTTTCAAAGACGGATAGCTTTCTTGAAGTTAGGCAAGTTAACATATTAGAAACGATTTCCTCCCAACTTCAAAGCTTGCTGGACCACGTTTTCTCACCCACCTTGAGACCAGTCACTCCTCTTCAAAGATATTATGAGCATGAACACACCTATTGCATAGAGACTTTCCACATATAAAATATGTATAGGAAAAGTTTTGATTTAAAATGCAATGACAAGTACAAGGTCAGGGACACTAAAGTTAGTTAATAACCACTTGTATGGGGAGCAACACTGCATATACATGGAGAGCAGAACTGTACAATGAAAAGTTTTCCCTATAAACTGTTTTAGCTTTCAAAGAGAAAACTATTGTTAAAGCTGTTAGCAAGAAGAGTGTGGGACAGTCCAGACAGTTGTCATCATTAAAAATAGCCACGAAATCCCCAGTGTAGGGGTATGAAATTGTATCATAGAGAGCTCAGTTACAGCACTTCTCACTCAGGAGACTGAAAGTATTTACAACACCGAAAAAAATGATGAAACGACACCATAGACTTCATTATTCTTAATAGACTGGGCGCACCAAACGCCCAGTCGAACATACCAAGAGGAGCTCATGTGTATAGGACCACTCCAACAAAAAGTCAGATAGATATAACAAGCCTATAATCTTGCGTAAAATAGTGGCACCTTTATAAGGTGACCAAACAGAAGCATCAACATGAACAAGAGGATTGTGTTCTGATGTCAACAAGGTGGTCGGCACTCCATATACCATAATATAGATATACCAAATTAACCTTGATGGAATCGTTTGACTTTTGTCCGCAAGTGAACAATAACTAGAGAATTTTACATGAATCAGACTGATTTAACTTTTTCTTTCTCAATGGATCACTGTTGGTGGCAAAAGCTGACTGATGGTCACCATGGATTTTTCCCCTCCAACAGTAATTGCAAGTGGCAGAAAAATGGTAACTCACTCTCCAGCCACGTAAGATTTTGTTTAATCTATGTTGAATTGGGTATTCATCGCAAAAAATCGCCATAGGCTTTCTTTTAACTCTGGTCTAGTGTCTTTGTGAGTTTACCTTCTCCACAGTTGTTCCATGTCACATGTCAATTATGATCAAACATCTCTCGTGCACAATTAATTTTGTGTATGATGTTACTGCAGTACATCACTGATGCAGGTACATAATAATTTAGTTGTAACAACGTTTAAGTCGTGATCTACACTAAGGTACTATTTACGAATTTAGCTATATCAAATGACCATTCAGCCCCCAAACATACAATCAAATAAAAAAAACATGACGGACGATAAAGACCGCAAGAGTAAGTAGGCCGCTATAGATGGCCAGGACCAGATAGCCACGTTCACAAACACTGCACTAAAATGCAAAAAGTAGGATATTGTAAACCTATGATCATTATGACAATTTTTAAATTGTTTGAGAACTAACCCTTGAAACCGTTCTTAATACAATGAACTTAGCAACTTCTAAAAACACACACACATGCACACATAATAAATGCTGACAGGGCCTGAAGGGGACACAACTTGCGATAGAAAAAAGCTCATTCTTAGAAAGTTCAAAGAAAATTATGAACTATAAAGTTATGAACATAGCTACCTACTGCATTGAGATGCTAGTGTGTTTGGGGGCGTGTTTCCTAACCAATCACCATGATCACATAAATGACATTACAATTTCAATTGATAAATACTCTGCGTTACCCTTTTGAAGACATCTTATCGTCACAGCAAAATTATGACACTAATACAAGGTTCTACAACTATGAGAACAGCATAATAATAAATGTTGTAACTGTGATCATGATACAGCCTAAGAGGTGCATCAAAATGAGTGCTGCTGCAAAAATGTGTCTAACAAAAACATGTTCGACTCAGTGGATAGGTTTCCTCTTTGTAGAATGGTTTGACCAAGAATGACTAGCAATGTGACTTTTCCAGAATAAAACCAGGATTCAGGCTTTTTTGCCTAAATTTATCTTTCATGTTCATATGTTAATACCATGTAATTTTATGTTTTTAGGTCATTGTCAGGCTCTTTAAATGTAGGACGATCACATTTCTGGATAAATGTGTTGGTATGTTCTCAGTCAAGAGGCATATAGTATTTCAGACAACAAAGAAGTCATATCGGTGCACTGTGTATAATTGTAATTGGACCCACAGGTGTCATTTCACTATTGCATATGATAAACTGTATAGAGGCTTTAGTCAGAAATTAGTTCAGAAATAAAATGTGAACGTTTCATTTAATTTACATCTTCGCATCTTATTATATCAGTTGTAAAATTTACAGCAACTGAATTTATACATAAACTGTATAAATATGAGCATACATAAGTGAAACACAAACTCCTGTCTATGTGTATATGTATATAATAGTATGTATGTATGTATGCATGTATGCATGTATGTATGTATGTATGTATGTATGTATGTATGTATGTATGTATGTATGTATGTATGTATGTATGTATCCTATATGTACCAGCATGTACATGAGTGCATGGTGTAGCCCACATGAAGGTATATGCGTCGGTTAACTTTGTATGTTGAGAATATGGTTTGAGTGCACAGAAATGGTCTAGTCTAAACGTGTTGTACAGATCAAGAACACCATAATGAAAGTCAGGCCACCAGCCCACAGGATCAATACTGAAATACACAAAACAATTGTTCATCCCTGATAGTAACAGAATTATTCTAATATTATGATAAGGTTATCTTTGCAAAAATGTAGAAAAAGTGGAAAATGCATTTTTAAAGCACATAATTTCACCTTCCAAGTTTTAATAGACTTCATGTACATTGTTTAAAGCCTAATTATACAAGACGCCCATCCTGAACCCTCTGACACTAAGTACCTCTTTTGACCTTTGGCTTTGCTCGTGCGATAATCAGTACAGAGTGGAAAGTTCAAACGGTTTGGCTTTTCTTTTCTTTGTTTAAAAAATATAAATAAGGCCAAAGATGTGCTTGAAAGCAAATCTGTCTGTTTGCTTGCAACACTTGGATAATTTTGAATGTTACATGATTGGATTGTGGTTTATCAGATGTGCCTACGGAACAAGCCTATTAACTGAATTTCTATTTAGGAATGATGCCGTTACCTATGATGTTTTTGACAATGTTCAACACTAAAACTTAACAAGTTTCCCTAATAAGCATAAATTGAGGATTTGACCCATTTTTGGTGTTTATTATTATTATTATTATTATTATTTTTTTTTTTTTTTTTTTTTTTTTTTTATTTTTGCATACAACTACAATAAAAACCTATAAGTTGAAGTTGGAATGGCATCTCTACTTATAATAGTTTGGAATATAGATAATATTTAATCTTAAAGTGCCCCTTATTAGCATAAATTCAAATTTTACAACTGTGTCTGTGGTTTATTAGTTGCACCCACACCATAAAAACCAACAATTGAAATTGTAATGGCCCCTGTACCTACAATAGTCTGAAGGTATTTAACATTTAAAATACCATATTTGGATAATTTTATATGCATTTAACCACTTCTTTAAACGGCACAATTTTTATGTATGGATCTATAATGAGACCACGTTTGGTGTTTCTAAGTGTAATAGTGTCCAAAAATATTGTTGGCCAAAGTTGCTGGTTTAGAAAGAAAGAAAGAAAGAAAGAAAGAAAGAAAGAAAGAGAAAGAAAGAAAGAAAGAAAGAAAGAGAAAGAAAGAAAGAAAGAAAGAAAGAAAGAAAGAAAGAAAGAAAGAAAGAAAGAAAATGTCTTTGTTGTCAAACGGACATAAATAGGTTTACAACAGTGATTGCAGTTCAACGGTAGATGAAAGAGTGCGTTGCGGTAAAACTGGTGTATACTTATCGGCAGCTGACTTATGAAAAGTTATATAAAGGCATGGAAAATTTAGCAAAACAATGCCGTCGTTTCATCATTGTGTTTTCGCTGCGAGGATTGCAATGTAAATACCTAAGGCATTATCTGCCAGTTTATGTTAGCAAACCAGAAGTCGCATCAAAGCCACAAAAACTCGCCCAAAAGTTGTAATTTATACATGTAACATTTAAGTGCTTAATTGAATTGATCATATTTTGG
This sequence comes from Hermodice carunculata, assembly GCA_964020975.1. Taxonomy (NCBI): domain Eukaryota; kingdom Metazoa; phylum Annelida; class Polychaeta; order Eunicida; family Amphinomidae; genus Hermodice; species Hermodice carunculata. The sequence continues at coordinate 77,225,601 of OZ026612.1, read as the reverse complement.
ATAAAATTCTAGGCTTGATTTTTTATAAGGTCTATAGAATACATACTGTATTCAACACTTTCGTTTCTCTATTCCATGCTTGACGTTGATTACACTTGAAAATGGCAATGATTAGATCCCACTTTTGTTTCTTTTTTTTATGCCTGCTTCTAGCCGACAAAATGGAAATCACTACCAGCCTCGTACTATGTTGGCGCAAACCGTGGACATTACTTTCTTTTAGTCAAGGTAATGATGGAACGTGAAATGTAACATCATTGTTGTTGTGTTTTGTTACTTAACTAACCGAAAGAAAATATCAAAAAATAGTCTCCTTGTTTCCACTTAAACAACCTTTTGCCAATATGTAAAGCCAGAAGTCAGAGCATTTACCTGTACCTCGAGCGACCAAAGCACCTGTAGAGTTACTGTTAAACGAGAAACATGTTCCTAGGTCTGTTTTCACTGTCTTGAAGTTATCAGGTGAACATCGTCGATCGTGCCACTCACACCTGCAAACATGCACCCAAAAGCAAAAGCAGTCATTGACATTAACATTAGGGAGACCATTCACCCTTTTCAGATAACATTTTACTGGTCACTGTCACATAATGATGCGAGTCCCCAATAGAAATATTTAAATTTTGCTGTGCAGTGAACAGATGATTAATTTTATAGGCCTCCTCCGTATTGCTATTGTTTTCTTTTGGATGTCATTCGTTTATAGTAAATTGTTTTTCCTCTGGTGCCATAGTTTTTTTTTTTTTTTTTTGAGCAATTAAACAGAGAAAAATCCTTTATAAATGAAATACCTCAATTATCCAGATTTTGAACAGGTTACAGTTTAACTTGTCAAAGAGTTACTATAATCTCATCTTTATCATTCTTCATCGAATACTGCAGATGGACACAATCCTACTTATATTGCCAATGCTAATGGTAGTTTCATAGCAGTATGATCATGCTTTGATACGAGACTGAAGCATTTGCCGTTGCTAATCGCTAAAAAACGGGGGAAAAAAGAAAATTTAATTTGATATATCGTTAATGTATTGCACCCGCCATCGCCAATTGTCCAAGCCCAAAAGCATAGTAAGGAACAATTTTTACTATGATTATACAAGAAACTGCATGTAAACAATACCCAAATATTGCTTGTTCCTATATATTTTGTTCCAGCTGCGCACAATACTCTCTCCGTTATAAAAATACATGAATATGAATTGTCATTGATTATGATGTTAAGGCAGTCCCACTTTTTGCTAGAGCAGAAACCTTTTCGGCTGGAATGCTCCATCAGGGTGTTTTTAACAGCACTGTCGTCAGAATGGCATCCACGTTTGATCAAATTTTACTTTAGTATCCAAAGTACGAAATTTAAGGATTTTTGAGAAAACAAACAAACACAGCCTTCAGATCTGATTTCAGAGCCGCTTGTCTATGTTTTTTTTTGGGGGGGGGCTGTTTTTTTTTTTTTTTTTTTTTTTTTTTTTTTTTTTTTGGCAATACTTTATTTCCTGACGTTTTTCCACATTCCATGCTTAGCACACGAAACGAAAAAAAAATGATAGGGTGCAAACTAAAGATACCATTTTTATCTCATTAGTTTTGATCTCTATCTTTATGATCTCTATCTATGTAGGATTGACAAGGTATCACTTACGAGATTAGGAAATCATTTAAATTTGTCCCTGCGTATTGCAGAAGATTAGTGCTGTTATCCCAGAACTCCGAATATGCATTAGTAAAATTCTTGATTTGGGACAAAAGGGGTTCCTCTGTAATGCCACTCTCCTTGCCAATATCACCCAAAATTTCCAAAAAATCCGTCAACATTTCGTAGGACGTTATGTTGTCTCTCATACGAGGGAATTTTGGAACATGCCAAATGGATTGCATATACAGACTGCGGCTGCTGGAAGCGGATAAAAATACCAACAATACTATATGATTGGTGAAAACGACTGGTTAATAGCAGTCAGTGAACAGGTCATCATGGATGTATATATATATATATATTCTATTATTTTATTATTATTTTATATTATATTCTATTTTGATATGCCGATCCAGAACTTACTAATACTTTTGGATATTGAATCGTTTCATCTGTATTTTCTTATAGTTGTACCTAGTCACACTTGAGTCCAAATTGTGCCCGTATGGGTTAAAACTTGGGAAAATGAGCTGTTAGATGCGAATGTTACGCATATATCTGCCTTGAGTTCATTTACAAAACCGATATGGCTACATAGCTCAAACCATATGTATTAGACATTGTGGCTAAGAATTCACTGCAAACACAACAATTACGAGCACCACTTTCCGTAACGCAAATAAAACTACATTGGGAAGACAGTGGAGCTAGGTTAGCAGCAATATGTGATCTCGGAATAGCAAAGAAGTAATCACATGACAAAAGCAAATCTATAAATAGGCCAGTCTTATCTTAAGACTACCGATTAACGGTCCCGTTTTATGTGTATTCTTAATTTGCCTAATCCCTTTTTGACATTTTCAAATCCTTTATCTGGTATAAAAAGCAAAAGTCCGCTGTATGTTTGATATAAATCACAGATACGTTGCGAAATCACAATTGCAACATTTTGACCTGATGGAAAGCAAAAACCATCTCATGATGAGTTCCGAATACCATGTATCCTGTTTACTACCTTAAGCCGCATTTAACTTACTTCAGCATGTTGTGGTTGCATAGGGTGACTGCCGGGAAAGGAAGAACACGGTGAAATTCAGTTTCAATGCTGACGCTGGATTCACGCTTTATAAATTTTACGATTCCCTGGTAAACATTCTGTCCAAACCACGCAGTCATAGCAAGTAAAGCCACCACCCATATGAAACTGGAAAAGAGACATCCTTTCATTTATTGGGACCCAAATGATTCCATGGATATTTGTTTTCTTTTAATATACATGATTTTCGCCAAGGCCATGCGCTATTGTGGAATAACATTGCACTGAAACTGTCCGTAAAATATATTAGGCAATCGACACACAAAAAATGCCTTTTTGTTCAATGCCATCATTATTTTGTTCATGATTACTATACAATAATGTTAAGAACACGAGTTTTTCTTCTTAAAATATTGGATCTGCACACTGATTTATTCTGACTTGAGACAGGTTACAACTGTTAGACGCACAAAACAGCCCAAAATGATTGTATTTGAATAAAATACATTTAAACAAAGTTATTAGGAACAACTACAACGATGCCCATCAAAATACTTGTTTGACCCATGACGGATAATTGCGATATAACATTGTGAAAACAAGAGCGCGATGCAATATGTTACCGTTCGGTTCATGTGTGCGCTCCAGTGATGGCTGACACAGGGTAAGCTTGGTTTCTTGGATTTTTTTATCAATATTTCCTATGGTGTAAGAGAAGCAAGTATTACATATGGTTTTGTAGTTTGCAATATATTGTGAATAATTCATGTCGGGTCAACATAGGTGGTAAATGTATGATAAACTGTGTAGGGGCCGAGCGAGCCCTTTGCTCGAGCCCTTTGCTCTGTTAATGTATGACAGGATAGGAGGTAATGACACGTATGACCATGAAGATGTGAAGAGGCGCAAGACGAAGCGTGAGCATTTACTCCCGAGAAGCCAAGCGTTGATACACGTAGCCGTAAAGCCACTTGGTTTCTCAGGAGACCCCCAGTGGTTGATGAAAGATCATGAGGGACAAAGTCGTATAAATATTGTGGAGTCAAATCTTTTGTACATATCGTAAATCAAGATAGATTTAAAATATTTTCTACGCTTAGAGCGCATTTACAAATCGAGCCCGTTTTAGACGGGGAGTCGAGGCTGTGTCAAAAGTGCCAAAAGTCTCAAGGAGCTATGACAAAATGTCAGTGCCGTTATGAAAAAGGATGAATCCGCATTCAGGAATGGAGCATACACTGGTTTTATATAAACTAATAATTTTTTCTCTAGATAGCTAGTATTTCAGGCTACGTAAAAGGACCAGGCGTGGGCTGGCCTTTTTATATGTGACATTGGGTGCTGCCTGATAGATTTTTTGATAGTTTCGTCCCAACATGTGATAAGATTCAGGTGTAAGGGCACTGCCGAGAAGAACATCGGAATTGTGTGTGTGTGTGTGTGTGTGTGTGTGTGTGTGTGTGTGTGTGTGTGTGTTTGTCTCTTTTTTAATATTTAGATACGAAAACAACTGAGGTAGATTTGATGGCATTGAAGGTCATGTTACAAAGAATCCCCAAAATGGATCTGCTCAATATAAGTGTCAAGATTTACTGCTGCTTAAGTCAGGTAATACCTAATTCCAAGACTCATTGCCGCGTGCAAATATTCTTATATTTTTAGCGATATCATTGATATAATAGATCAGAAATATGAAAGGGAAAGGATACTCCCTTCGGGTATACCAACCTCAACTGGATACAACGAACGAATCTGCCCTCCAATAATAACCTTCTTTTTGAGATAATTGGACAGATTGCTTTCTATAGACCGAATTATGGATCTTTCAAAGCCATTTCAGTTAGGAAAGTAGGCCGGTGAGCCAGGCTATACCAAAAGCTCTAGATGTCTCAAAAATTCGTCTTCCGACTGGTATCGGGTAACATCAGACGAATTATCAGAATTATGACAATTGTGCATTTTTATGTGATTTTGGAAGTTATTTAACGAAAAAAATGAGGTAAAAATATTTGTGCCATCTTTGAGTGAAAATACTGTAATCAACCTACCGTTTCCACATTGGATATGACGTCCCGCATATCACGTTAACTCCTGAAATTGAAACATCTGTGGCAATCGCCTCCCGTATGCTTCTATCTGCATTTTTGGTTTTTTGGTGACCTATCGTTTCCATTCCAACTATAAGTGCAAAGGGTATATGTGCACCACCTGAGACTGTACTACTGAAGTAAGGCCGTTGAACCAAGATTCTTTTGTAGGTCTACACTGAAATAAAAGCTTATTACCACGCAACTGCTTGGCAAACGTGCTAAGTGCATTCAGAGCTCCATCTCCACGATAAATCATATCGGTTCTTCATTTGGTAATCCTATATTATTAAAAAGGGTCTGCTTGAATTAAGGTGATCTTATGACTGATTTGTTAACACTGACACCAAGCCAAGTGACTTTACTAGAGATATACCTGAAAGGCTCTTACTGCATGAAAGTAACAGAAGGTCGACAATAATATCAGGCAAACACAAACACGCGCGAGTTACATTACATGTGTAAACACACAAGTAAAATTACACCTAAATGGCTATCTCACCAATACGCATCCACGCCAGTTTTATCGTATCTTTTACAATACTAACAGACGTTACAATGCGTTGTTTATAAATAACCATTACAGCTTTTCTGTTTCTCTCCGATTAAATCGGTCCTTTGAATAACATTTACTTACGGGCCATTAGGGATCAATATTTACAAAATACACTTAACCACAACATTCATGGGTAGTCTTCTATCTGAGGAAATGGCAAGTTTGTAAACATTTATTGATAGACTGATGGATGTCTATGGCGGAAATGCATTAAGACATTTGTACCATCCTTGAGAGCCTGAATATCAATTGGGTTTGTGATGTTTGAGGGACAAAGAACATACCCACAATGCGACCCTGGGGAGGTAATGTTTATGGTAAGTATTGAGGCTGCTAAAAATACACAAAAATGCGGTGATACGAAATATAAGATAATATTTTGAAATGTTTGGGAACAACACATTCATCCTGATACGGATCATCATGATTAAATCTGAAATATATTCACGCGCTAGCAAGCGCCGTTACGCCTTATCTTATCAAACCTTGGCTCTAACGATGCAATTACTTCAAATACTGAGTAATCTGGGACTGATTCCAGTCAATCACATTTATTCTGGGACAAATGTTCCCCTTATTTTATTAAAAAACTCGCCACTCTCCCGATGCATATCACACGCGTCCATAACATGCAATTACCACCCAATGGCCCACCTTTGCGTTTTTCTTGCCGTTTTCCATTTTATTGTTATTATTACCGTTAAGTTTAACAATATGCGACAGGTAATTAGTGATCTCGATGCTAGCTTATTCTTTTGTGTATATAACACTGTCAATTCCTTTAGAAAAGTTTAAAAAGCAATCACTTTTAGAAGGATACAAACTTAAGAATAATGCTTAGGACTTTGGTAATGTTTGCTGGAAGCAGTGTTTGCAAGGCAATTATAAAAGTGTAAATGGGTGATAGTCATTCATTTATATATATATATATATATATAAATATATATATATATATATATATATAAATATATATATATATATATATATATATATAACGGTAAAACACACAGCAAATGAAAAAGGCATGTTCCAAATTTTACCTCTTTGTTTTTTTTAAACATACGATTATTTGAAGTCAGAATGACGACAATTCGAAGGAAAGCCACTTTAATTGACTTTGAAGACAAAACGGCAAGAAATTTGAAAACAGGAGACACCCTTTCTGTTTCATTGCATATGTTTAAGTTTACTGCAGGTTTGGGGGCCCTATCTTCAAAACAGAATGGATTGCCAGTTAACATTGCCATGAACTAACATTATACAATTTGATTTAACAGAATCTTCTGCGTCTTCAGAGTTTTCAGAAAATGTATACTTTATTTTCTTTTATCGCGAGTGAAGGTCACTTGTATGGTTAGTATACGTACAGCACTTTTTGCATGGTCCAACCCGACTCCTAAAGGTCTGCCGAGGAGGGCCACGATTGGTAAAAGTATCGAATATTCCGCCAAAGGCACAGCGCAGTAACGACCAGTGAGGGCTATGATTTGTTAAAATACACATTAACTTCCATACATTGCATACAAACAACAAGCTAAGGTGTATAATTTTACTTGTTTTGTTATTTTTCCATACTTTAAATGGTGGTGATGTGATATTCGCAAGCCAAATTAATTTTCATGATACGTATATGTATAGCACTTTTTTCCATGGTCCAAAATGGTGACTACTGGAGACCGCAGGTCGCACTTTCCGCCATGGTTTGGTAAAATACTGCACGTTTCCGCCAAGCGCAGGAAGCACCAGTGAATGCCATAATTGGTTAAGGTACAAATTAAATTCTAATCATTGCCAAAAACAAAATCCGAGGATGTATAATTTTACTTAATTAGTTATTTCCCCGTACTTTATAGCGAAGCCCTTGTGTCATATATATATCCTTACAAAAACGAAATGCTTGGATTATGCTGGATATGGCTGGATATTGCTGGGCATGGTGGAAAATGCTGGAGAAAACATCCGTCATAATCCAGCATTTTCTGCCAGGCATCCAGCAATATCCAGCATTTTTCCAGCCAGTTCCAACAAAATTTCACTGGATTCTGTTGAGATTTGACCGACTCCCGACAAAATCCTGGAAAAATGTGGGTTTCGGTGAGTTTTGGTTGGTTCATGTGGGGTTTGGTGAGTTTTGGTGGGTTCAGGTGAGGCTTGGTGAGTTTTGGTGGCTTCAGGTGGGGTTGGGTGTTTAGTGCGACCCCATGAAAGGCATGATCTCATCTTTTACGTTTTACATTGTACATCACATCCATCGTGACTGTACATCTACCATACTGAGTTGCATTGGTTCATGTCAATAAAGATATTCATACTGTGTATTAATCCAGTAACGTTAAGACATGAAAGATCATGAGTTAATAATAGTGTACTCACAAGCCATTTCCATTATGATAGCCTTGTGAATTATCCACGACCATTGCAGTCTTTGCACATCCACCTGTTCCCCAATATTTATCTCGCATTGAAGGCTGGTGATGTTTGTGCGGGTTTAACCACTGCCACTGTTTGATCCAACCACAAGGGAAAGACTAATAGATATTTAAATTTGTTGCCTTGCCCGATGCTTTGTTGAATTCTGCAGTTGTTCAACACAGCACAACAGAACGCAGCCTTCACAATCCGCAAATTCAGTTAAACGAAATTTCCTGCCTTGCAAACCTTTGAGAACGAGGCTAACCGATGCTCGAATATTTTGTATCTTCATTCAATATTTTGATAGGTATAAGTGTAATGAATTTTCCAAAAATCTGGCACAGGTAACTAAAGATCCAGTTATTAAATATTTACATAAGATTGAACACTAAAATAAAACTTTTGGGGCTAATTAATAATGCTGAAACATCGAGATTATGATTGGAACTTGAGCGAGGGTAGACGCACTTGTTCCTCCTTTATTGCCCATGCTGCCTTCCTTCCACAGAAATCTTGACCATTGAATATCTTACCAAGATCGAGATCTATTTTAATTGTAATCTAGCAGGTCCAGCAAAACAAAAACAAAAAAACAAAAAAAAATAATCATTTGCTGGGTTGAGAAATGTGAAAAATCTAGCAAAACCATACTGTGGTAACACTTAAGAATTTGCTGGACTATAAATTGTGCCAGCAAATTTCAGCCAACTCTTAACAACCAAAATCCAGCATGCCCATTAAAAACTAGGCAGTTACAAAATTAACACTGTACCGGATTCTGCTGGGCTGTCAAAGACTCACGATTCAAAATTTTCTAAGTTCTGTACCCTGAGGCCTATGCAAGCAGAATCCAGCATCTTTAACAAAAATCTAACATTCTAAAATTTTACAAGTTCTTTTCCCAGCGAAATCAAGCATGCTCCCAGCGATATCCACCATCCGAAGCAAAAACTAGAAAACCCTGAAAAGACTAAGTTCTCTTTCCAGGAAAATCCAGCCTGTTTCCCAGCATTCCCAGCAACAATGAGAATACCCTCAAAAAAACTAAGTTCTTTTTCTACAAAAACCCAGCATGTTTCCACCAGTATCCAGCATTGGCAGCAAAAACCAGAAAATCGAGAATAAATTCAGTCCTTTTTCCAGCAAAATGCAACGTGGCTCCAGCACTTCTCGGCATGTCGAGCAAATACCAGCAACATCCAGCATGATACCAGAATTTTGATTTTGTAAGGATATGGCTATGGCGTTGGAGCTTCACTCCCTTTGGGGGTTTTACCCATAGCATATTTGAATCAATAGTTATATGTAATGGTTTTTGAAAGTCACTGCTTACCTAACATATATCCTTAACCATCCAAAGGGTACAATGTTGAGAACCATGATAAATGTCTTCGCTGCCCAACATTTAATGATTTCACGTTTTGAAGTTTAAAGGGCAGATGGCTAAAAGGAAAAGCAGACATATTTCCCCTAATTTGACTCCCCTGTATACGATAACATGAAAATTACCACGATTTTTGATTCTGTGTTGCAAGTTCTTGCGTTTTTTAAACTGCTCCCTGCAGCTTTGTGAACAAAAAGCGGAGATTCTGCTTTTACGGGGAGCGTTGTCATTAAAAATAGATCATGAGTGATGTAACAGGAAACATTTTGCACACTGTACACACATAATACATTGTATATGTGGTTAGAGTGACATCATTGCACATGCAGCCATCACCTTATACTTAGTTTCCAGGAATATGGATCAAGCTGGGAATACATGTTGGCACACGCCACACTTCTCAACCATTGACACTGCTTAGTATCTAGTATGTAACACACACACATATACATGTATAAATGAAATGTTCCACACACATGTACATGTATGTTTTCATTAACATAAACTGCAAGTCCACAAATACATGTTTATAGTCAGACATCTACAAAGCTTAATTTAATAATAAATGTCAGAGGCCTTGCTGTAAACAAAGCAATGGCTTAAAAACGGTGGACCTTTCAAGAAAAATTATTCAATAAGTGATATTTTGATAATAGTTCTTTATAAATTGCACAAAAAGATCAATACCTGGACTTACCAACATCAAAGTTCAGATAGCAATGTGTAAATTCAAGCACAAAAAGAACGCATCCAATGCTAAGAAAGTTCTTGGTTGTAAATATCTAGAAAATTTTCATCAGGAATGTTGTAGCCTGGTATTCCAAAAGGCACTAGTCCTATAATAAAACCTGTCGTCAGTGGAAATCTTGGTGAACTCAGCAGAAATGTCCACTTTATCAGAGGGGCAGGTAACACACCAAGGCAATGTACAGCACACAGGGACATTGGTGGTTTCCGGTAACTACTAGACATACTGAATGATTTGATTTTTAGACTTGAAAAGGTGCACTACAATTGATGTATCCTCAAATATCAGATTTGGGATAATAAAGGAAGCTATTTAAAAATTGTTCATAACGAACACCTCTATAATGTCATCAAGGGTCTCCAAAGTCTTTGGTCAGATTTTCTAAATCTCACACCTTAGAAGTTGTCATTGTTACATGGAAAACGTAAAACTTACTTTCATATGCTGTGGCATTGCTTTGAATATGCTTACTTAAACAACAGAAATACTACATTTAGTGATGAACACTGTAAACATAAAAACTTTTAGTCACCGCAAGTGATGACTTTTGCTACGTTAGCCCTAGGAATTTAAGGACTCCAAATACATTTGACCGTTTTTGAAGAAAACCAACCGTACATCCCTCTGTGGTCAGTACTACTTATTGATGAAATGGTAGCTAAATCATATATTTTTGGGTTGGTTGGATTGGTATAAAAACCAACACTTGTCCCAGCCTAACTGTTATACAAACACAGTAAAATGGCTGGGTATTATACTGTTTATGTTTATTTCTCTTCCAAAACAAATGACAAAACTGTAATAATGGTTTGGTTTGGTTTGGTTTGGTTTGGTTCCAAGTAATATTATCCAAAAGTGTTTGCCATATTTTTGGGTATCTTGTTTATTTAATGAAATATCACTCTGCAAAGTTAGACAATCACCCTTGTCAAAGAAAAACACAAGAAAGAGGGATTTTTTCGACTTTACAAAGCTCTATTTCCAAAACTAAACAAAATATCAGCCAAAATATAGCACATTTTGGGATAATATCGCTAGAAATCAAACGAAACCACTTTCACAATTTTACCATTTGTTTCAACATAAAACCCGACCATTTCATGAAGACTGTGTTTATTTAACAGTTAGGCAAGAACAATGATTGATCTTTGCACGTATCAATAGTTCATGATTGTAGTAACCCCAAAATATATACTTTAGCTGTCTTTGCATCAGTCAGTAGTACTTTATCAAGCACTCAAGTTGGTTTTCTTCAAAAACAGTCCGATGTATTAAGAGTCATTAAAATTGGGTAATCAAAATTCAAAATTTTCTTTCAAAGACCTACAAACATTAGTATTTGAAATATTAAACATCTGCATGGAAAAAAAATTGGGGGGAAAGCCAGTTGCTAATTGTAGTAGCCATCTACCACAGTGACTTTTAGTAGTAATTTTGGCCATTTCAGCTACTCCTAGCGTTAACATAGCTTTATTGTGGAGTATTACCAGTAAATGTCCTAACTACACACACAGTTGTTTTATTTGTGTGATTGTAAAACAGGAGTAGAAATAAACTCTCAAGATTTACAAGACTGACACTTTCTGATCCTGCCCAGTCCATCAGACCATGGCTATTCCGGTCTGATAAATAAATCCATGACCTTGTGTGTGTGTGTGTGTGTGTGTGTGTGTGTGTGTGTGTGTGTGTGTGTGTGTGTTTAATCCTAAAAGTAATAACATTTTCTGTGGATATATTAACTGCATATTTGTGATGAAAGTGAACTGTTCAACACTGATGAAAGTTTTAACACTTAAGGCACTCATTATATTCAACCTTTGGCGAAAATAAAATGTTTCTCAGTAAGCTTCATTCGCCCACTGTGCTGGTAGATCATGTGCACTGTCCTGCCACAAAATTGTCCATTCTTGCCTGAAGGCCTGGCATTATCATTATTTTTACTCCTGTTATATTATAAAGATATGTATACATGTGGAGAAACGTGTGCGAAGTACCAGTTAAATGGTCAAAATTTTCTGTTATTTGATATAACATCATGTACCTGGTGTTTACACTCAGGACGGGCATGAATGAATTGTTTCTTTTTTTTTCAGAATAAGTTTATCAAAGAATTCAAGGGTTGTTATACAAAACAGTGGCGTTGTATATGTAAATAGTTTGCATTTCAAGTGTACCAAAGTACACGACAGCATTACTATCTGACTAAATGACAGCATTACTATGTGACAAGAATGGGTGATGACAAAATGTGATTGCATCAATTATGTCTCAAACTAATAAAATGTTCATTTTTAAAAAGTGATACCACAGACTTGTTGTAATGCCATTAATATAACTGACTGGTATCAAGCCTTCAAGGAGTCTCGGCTCCTTGTTGCCATAGAGGGTATAGTTGTTTTAAAGCAGTTAATTTAAAACTCATAACCCATATCTTCCTTGAAATTGCTATAGTGAATCCATCAAAGTTTGAGCTGCACACACACATATTCAACAAGCAGATTATAGTAGTGTAGGTCAGTGTTTATGATGCACAGTGAATCTAAGAAATTACTAGGAAGCCTAAAATGCTGTAAAAATGTTAAACTTTAGGCAAAGAATACATCTGCATGCTACTGCAACCACTCCATACATGCAGTAGGTTGCACTTATACTTACACTAGTTCAGAAATCGGCATTAATATGCTATCATCAAGTCAACTTGAATCCAATACCTGTCGAGAAATGTTAGCAATAAAATTGAATTGGAAGGACATCAATTCTGAGCCAGCGACAATGGCCAACAAATTGAAACGGCTGACAAGGCCTAGGCCTACTCAACCTACAACTGCTGACTCAGTGACTTCAGCAAAATGGACATCTTGGACAATAATACACTTCTTCATTGAGTGTGACTGCCCAAATACTCTCTGATCGTCTCATTCATATACACTTTTACTCTGTGGATTTATTAATCAGGGATCCTTTCAAAGCTCAGTTGAGCAGTCAGGTCATCCACGATGCCTACGTCTACGACGAGGATTTAATTTGTAATGAAGAATGTGTTTCTCGTTCTGTTTGAGGTTTCTGATTTAATGAATAGCAACAACTGCGCAAAAGTCTGAATTCAAGTGCTGGTCTCAGGTAGCCATATATATAATTCATATAATCACTTTTTAAACAATGACATTGATCTGTAGATTTATAGTCATATGTTATGAAACTGTTTTAATTACCAATCTGTGTTCCCCATGTGTCGCGGCCCTGCTTTTCCTTCTTCATGTTGTCCACCAACCTCCATGTCTTTTTGATTAGCAGCTCTGGCCACTGGCTCATATCGCCACTCAACCAGTGGCAGGTTGACAGATTCCTCTGAATCTGTTTCCCCTCGCACCATGATACAGGCTCAGATCCGCTCCAGACATAAGGGAGTCTGCGAACTCGGAATTGCTGACACTGTCAGACATGTTAACTCGCTTTCCGCGTTTCAAAAGTGTCACAGCCGTGACGTCACGAGTGTGCAGCCCAATCATCGGCCGTTTCCGTGAACCGGCCTCTTTCGCACAATAGAGAACCATCACCCAGTGACATTTGGTGCAAACAAAATATACGCCTAGTATCTGAGTATGATGATTGACAAAACTGAAACTTTAAACTTATTTTGAGACCTCAAAAGAAAGAATCGACACTCCGCCACTTGCCTCGTTTTTGCATCGACTGTGCTGCCCCTAAGTGACGAGCAGGTAGGTGAACCTGCACGCCTCCAGCAGAGCAAATCAGTCATCATGAGCTTGTCACAAGTGCAGTTTTGCTCTGCTATAAATTGCACCAACACCCAAAAAAAAAAATTTCCGACGCTTTCATTTTTAGACTCTCAAAAGCATCCAGAAAGGTAAGCATATGTAGTTCCTGGTTAAATCAATAGTTTTGAGTAATTGTCGATAAAAAATAGTGAAAATATTTTTGCGTATTGCTCAAAACTTGTATTAACGCTCAAACGTTAACGCCCCAGCTTCGTTAATTTGATAAAAAAAAAAGGTGCCAACGTTTCTTGCCTATATATGAAAACACCTTTACTTCATATAAACGAACCGTAAATCGTAATAAATTTGAAGTATCTTGTCCATGGATGATGAATTTAATGTGTGCATGGAATGACAGTTGAAAGATGTTATCGATATTCAGGTTGAATTACAAAATTGACTGTTTCAATTCAGTTTTTAAACAGAAGTGTAGCTGAAAGAAATTATCCAAATTCCTGACAAAAATAGATAACTCTGTTGTGTGGATTCGGTTGGCAAAACATTATTGTTCATTAGCTAAATAGGAGCTTCCTTTTTATGAAATGCGGTTTTATAGATGCAAAAAGTGGGTTATTAACAGCAGAAGAGCCCATCCTGAGGGAAGATGTCCAGAATACCGCTACCATTTTGATCTGTGTGGTTAGCATTTTGATTTGGCCATGTTTATGAATCCAGCTGAGAAGAAGCAACTTGTATGAATTCGGTGCCCACAGTTTTTATGTCCCCAGTGAGCCTAAACAAGTAGCTCCGAGGCGAGGAGCACCTATGCAAAGAACTCCAATCTCCCCCACGCCACCCCCAGGAGGTCAGTGGAGAAACAAACATACGCATTAGAAGAAGGTATGTTGGCCCTTCAGATACACCTTTGTTTGCAAACATGTTTTTGTATTCGTCTGTGAAATCAGCTTTTAATTTTTTTCATTCTTTTGTAAAGATCCCAATACTGAAATGAGTTTCAAACTTGAATCAATCCATCTTTATGACGATAATGAAAATGGCAGGCAAAGCCAAAGTTCAAAGTAGGCATGTCTTGACACAAAATATGGACATAAACATAGAATAATCACTATCTTGCATGTGTAAAGGGGATTTTACATGCGAACAATAATCTCTTATGGGAGACAAATGTCAATTTACCAAAAGATATGTAGGATTCTTATTGATTTTTCGTTTTAATTCGGAGGTTTCAGGTTTATTAATTTCATGAGTTCATATTATTATATGATTTTTACTTCAATGTTTCCAGCATGGTGCATTCCAAGGAAAAGGTACACATGGCATGTGCTTGCAATCAGTAGCATTATGATGCAACTAGTAGCAAGGTCAAAGATAATGCGTGGTGTAGAGACTCGAGTTACATGATGTAGGGTCTGGGAGCCTATTTTTGAAAATTTGTCTGTGGGTGCATCGGATAGTACAGAAAAACATGATTCATATTCATTAATTCCAAACCCAACAATGACAGCAAAGAAATTCCAGACTTGCCAAAGCATCAACATTTATCTTCCAATACCAATGTGAAGAAACAAATTTCCCTCCTGACTTGAGACAGGCAGTCACCCATAAAAGGCAACTGGTGGTTTTAAACCGGTCCTCTCAACCTTAGAAATATTCATCATTAACTGTAGACACTAGTTCATTTCCAAAATGTATAGGCCTAACCACCATAAACACAAATTTCATTACTTCTGCCAAAAATAAAAAGAGACCTGTTAGGCCTATCACCTTTTAGTTCTCCCGACTTGTCACTCACCTAAGTTTACAGCAAAAGACTAAAGTAGGCCTACATTGTTTTTGGGTACTCAATATTAACCTTTTTAATATGTTGTTTATTAGTGTAAAGCTTTAGAAAATTCCTCCACATTGGGAAAGTTGGAGTCTCTGTTGGTGAAGTAGCTTATCGATGACTTAGAAGTGTGTAGGCCTCGTATGGGGTCTGTCCTCACACCAGGCCAGCCATCAAAATAATGTTTCTGGTAAACATTGTTTTCAAAATATAAAGGAAAGAATTTTTTAAACCAATAACCAACGGCATTGTTTTCTGTAGTAATTGCCAGTAGTTACTATTGTGTGTGGCAGACAGCATGTGCTTGGTGATGCTTGGTAGTGTGAAATATATTTTTGTGATGTGGTTTGCAAATGTGAGTGCAAGCCCCACTATGCTGTAGAAAGGAGCATATAGTATGGCTGTGAATTTTTTTGAGGTTTAGATAAAGTACAGCCATATCTCAGGTGAATTGCAACGACATATTATCTTTAAATTTGTTATCAATAAATAAAACAGTTGTTAAATATTAAAGCTGTTGTTAAGTGAAGAATGATACTGAAGAAAATAAAGATTTCTGTGATCTGATTTTCCCAGCATGGAGAGCTGTCAAAACAGAGCATATACTGAACCCAACAAAAGATTGGATGAAATGAATCAAAAAATAGTATTTGATTTGTTTATTATTTTGGGGTTTTTTTGTGGGGTAAGGGCGCATTAACTTTAGAAAAAAGTTAAGAACGATTACAAAACTTTGGAATATTTCGTAAAATTATCATGTTCATATATATTTTTTTGTAACAATAACAAATAATAACTTCCCCAGTTTGATTCAATTGAAAATAAATAGAAAATTTTGGACCCTATAAAACTTGAAACTAAACATTTACAAAATTAAAAAAAAAAAATCTTAGTTACATTAACGTGTAGCACCGAACCTTTAAGTTTGCAACATGTTACTAATTATTGTATGGCAATACAAAATCCAAAGAAACGCATTCATTGACATTATGTATTGAATTTTAACAGAAACTGTCATAATACAAGTTTCAAACTTACACTATATCAAATTCTGTTTTGCATGTTTATCACAGCATATGGTCCATTCAGGAAACCAAGCCAAGAAAATATATATATTTTTTGAAAATAATTTCAGTAGTACGTATTTTGTTTCTAGGTCAAGAAGTTGCAGACAATATATGTCTTCTGAAGAGAAAGCAAGCTTCCAAAAAACATGCAAGTGCACTGTCTACAGAAAAAAATAAAACTGTTTTCTGGGCCAGAAACCGAAGGACAGAACTGATAGGAAAAAAGCTATTGGCTTTCTAAGTGGTTGTTTCAGTTGGGCTACACTTGACTTTGCTTTGCCAGGTCAAAATGTCAGGCACAAAGAAAGAGGGGACAGAGATGGTCCCCCAAAGACATATCAGTGGCATTGTCCCTCTATCACACCAGTCTTAAAGCATACATGTTGTTGAAAGCTTTGTTTCATTCGCCATCAAAGAGAACCTTCACAAGGGAAATTCAGGGTATTAGCATATAGCCTGGTTTGAACCAGAACGTCCTAAGTGCCTTGATGAGAAAAGTCTCATCTTTGACAGACAAGCAATATGTTAACTGCATGGATGAAATGACCACCAAAGAATATTTGCATTAGAACAAAGAAATGGATTGTGTAGAGGGATTTGAGGACTTTGGAACATCAGGTTGCACAAAATACATTGCATACAAAAACTGTGTGGTATTGGGCTTCAAGTCTAACTTATTATTTGTGATCAGGGATCAAATAACAGGAAGTTATTGCAAACTCATCTGAACGTCAACTATTCAGAAACTTGCTTTGAGGTTGCAGGGAACAAGGTGTATGTATTGTACAATTCCCCTCACTTTGTGAAAAAGGTGAGGAACAATCTGAAGAAAAATTGCTTTAGCAAGACGATCGCATGTCTTTGGATCATATCCTTGACTTCTATGATTTGGACAGACAACTGCCTGTACGTTTGGCTCCAAGGCTGCTATGGAAGCATATTGAGCTGCCTCCCTTTGCTCCTCTGCATGTCAACCTAGCCACTCAAGTACTCAGTCACTCAGTTGCAGCTGCCATAAGTACCTTCTGTCATTCGAAAGCATTACTAGAGGATGCTCAACATATAGCAATGTTTTGCGAAAAGATGGATCAGTTGTTTAACTGTTTTCACAGCAATGGCCTCAGCAGCAATTTCAACATAGAATGACAGAAACCTCAGGAGTTTTGTGTGGAGTGCAATCAGTGGATTGACAGTATCAAGGCAAAGTCACTTCCTTGTTTAATGGGGTGAAAAATGGCCATAAGTTGCCTGTTAAAACAAATGGATGACCAGGATTCAGATTCAGGTTTGGATTTTGTGTTTTTGACTTCTTGCTGATAAACATGCTACAGGTCTTTCCAATATGGAGACTGAGCTTGTTGGCTTTCAACCAGATTGAGACACCTTGTAGATCATGATTAAGAGCCTGAGACACCAAGTCAATATTTGAATCGGCAAAATAAAACAGTGTGTCGTCAGCATAAAGATTGACAGAGGAGTGATTAAAACAAATGGAAATATCATTTACATAAACAATGAAGAGTAAAGGTCCAAGAATTGACCCCTGGGGGACGCCAGTGGTGATCATGTTAGGTTTGGAGAGATTTCCGTTTACACAGGCAATTTGTCATCTGTTTGTAAAATAACTATTAAACCAAGCCAGAGAAGTGCCTCTTATTCCATAGTATGAAAGTTTTCTTAGGAGAATACTGTGATCAACTGTATCAAAAGCTTTGCGAAGATCAAGTGATACAATACCCACAGAATTCCCTTTCTCAAGTTCTGTGAAAACAGATTCAGTGAAGCTATGAAGGGAAGTCTGTGTGGAGTGTTTGGGTCTAAATCCAGATTGTTGGGGGACCAGTAGTTTGTGTTCCGAAAGATAGTTGTAAATTTCGTTATGGACTATTTGCTCTGGTAATTTTGAGACAATAGGTAAGATTAAGATGGGACGATAATTTCCGGGGTCAGTTCTTGGACCTTTTTTATGTGTAGGCGTAATGCGAGCCATTTTCCAGGCATCAGGCAATGAGCCCATGGTCAAGGATTTATTAAAAATGTAAGCCAGATTTTAGAGATGGCCGGTGAAGCCATCTTCAATAGTCCGGCTTGAATATTGTCTAAGCCAGTGGCCTTGTCCCCTGGTAATTCAGCAAGCATTTTCGATACACCATGTGAAGAGACAGATTTAAAAAAATAAATCTGCCAGAGAAGTGTGGTAGGAATTTAGATAGGTATTCAGAGATTGAGAGGGATATGATTTGACGGGATAATTTTGAACCAATTTCAATGAAGTATTTATTGAAATGATTACCTATTTGCTGGAAGTTGGATACAAGGGAATCATTAACATAAAGGGAAGTGATTGAATTTGATACACATTTAGGTAAGAGGCCTTTAAGGAGCATCCACACTTCTCTGGCATTCCTGTATTCTCATTGATACCATTTGTGTAGTAGTTGGACTTGGCTTGCCTAACAAGGCTGGTTACACGATTTTTTAACTTTTTGTAGTTTGTCCAATCACGTACATTCCCGGAGATAATTGCTTTCTGATGAATGTGTTGTGTTTTTTGTTTACATCACAACATTCATTGGCACAGCAGTATGGCATCAGTTACAACTTCAGATAAGTAAGGTAGTGCAACAAGTAAACGTTGTGCACCTTTACTGACAAAGTTTTTATCTTTTTATGCCCCCAACCTTGGGATGGGGTGAGGTGGGGTGGTTTAGATTTACCCTTGTCCGTCCTTCCGTTCGCAAAACTTGTGTCAGCGTTATGTCTGAACGTATGTCATTTACAGTCATGAAACTTTACATGAGTATTAACCAACATTAGAAAATGTGCACCTTTGGTATTGTTTGTTCGTGCATCATTCCGTGTGTCCACCTGACAATGTTGACTCACATAACGTAGTAAAAATGACAACCTATTTGAAATTTGTGTCTCGAATAGTGCCATAAATATGTCATCTGCAGTCATGAAACTTTACAGGAATATAAACCAGCATTAGAAAATGTGCTCCTGGGGTTTGGTTTGTCCGTGCTTCGTTTGCGCATCCATGCATCACTGTTGACTTAGTAAAAATTTACATATCACATGAAGCTTGTGTCGTGCATATCACCACAAGTAATTCACCTATTCATGGAACTTTACAGGTATGTTAACCAGCATATAAAGATGTATACTTCAGTGTTTTGTTTCACCATGCATCCATTTGTATATCCATGCATTACAGTTGACTCTGACCATTGGCCAATGTAAAATTTATGTTGAACATATATCTGAAATATTTTACATAGAGTCATGAAACTTTACAGAAATATTAACCAGCCTATACAGATGCGCACCTGGGGTTTTTGTTTGACCATGAGTGGATTTGTGCATCCATCCTTTCATTGGATGGGGGCATCTATGCCCTATGGATACATTTCTAGTTTACCTTCATCTTGGAGAAGAATTCGCAAAACAAGAGAATTATTGTAAGCCAAGAAAAGCCGTTGACCCTGTCTTTATTTAGCGTTTTAAGGGCTAAATGCCAACAGTACATTTTTAACTAAAATATTCACCAAAAATGTCAAAATTAATCTTAATAAAACAAACAACCAAATTTGATGTTTAGAATGCTCATGTCCAGACATGTTTGTGTGCAATCGTATATGCGTAATTGAACGCAAAAGTGAAAAACAACAGTTTTGTTTTTAATTTTAGAATTGCTAATTTTCCATTTGTGGATAATAAGCTCCATAAATTCCTGTTTATAGTGTCTATGTTTCAAGATTGCCTTTTCAAAAGTGAGAGCTGAATTGCTTACAGCCAGCGAAGTGAACTTTGGTTATATGTGATAATGTTTATGTGACTTCAGATTTCCCATTTGGGCAGTCGGGTAGGCTAAGTTTATAACAAAAACAAAATATATAGACATATCCACCATTAATGTTAAGCTGTCAGGGTGACACTTGACATGTGAACACTTGCTTGCAGTCAGATGGAAACTGTATATGAAGTTTTGTCAGGTGTCAGAATATTTTCAAACATTTAGAGACAGTTATGCTCATATGACCGCATCTTCATTAGGCAATCAGGATGCTATAAAATCTTGTACAAATCTATCAAGATCTAAGATATATATATATGCACCTGGATTAATGTATTCTTTGTTAGAGCTTTGGCTTGGACTGCCTTGATGATAATTTT
Source organism: Hermodice carunculata (assembly GCA_964020975.1). Classification (NCBI taxonomy): domain Eukaryota; kingdom Metazoa; phylum Annelida; class Polychaeta; order Eunicida; family Amphinomidae; genus Hermodice; species Hermodice carunculata. The sequence goes on along the minus strand of OZ026612.1, from coordinate 77,204,934 downwards.
TTTCATGCTTTTATCGAAACAAAAAAGAAATTATATGCACAGTTGTCTATTTGGCTTTTTTAATATTTTTCAATATTTTTAATGAAACTATTTACTGATGATTCATTAATAGAACTAAAGACTGAAGAAATGTAGTGTATAGCATTTATGATCATCAAGGCTGTCTCTGCCATGATATTGCTGATACACTAGCATTTTACCCGCAGGGGATGTCGGAGGGTGATTTAGTCCTTAAAATTTGGTGGGTAGGCGACCTTAAAAGCTTTAACCCTGTGTTCCTCATTAATTTTGGCAAAATTCTACATTTGGCAACACACGGGGGGGGGGCAAAATTATATTTTTATCGAAAAAAATACTACACATACAGTGTAAAGTTCTAATTAATTCAATACCTGACATGGGAAAACTATAGTCTTGTCTGGATTCTAAAAAAGGGGGTCAATTTTGAAACCTCAGTTCATCAAAAGGTGAGGGAAGTCAAACTTCTATGTCAACGGAAATGGGGGATTATTCTATACCTACTACCTGAGTACCTGTCCCCTGGGGGGTATTTTACATTTAAAACCCATGGCATACTTTGACTGGGTGTCTGGTTCCTTTCCTTTCTTTCAACTTAGCAAATAATGCCAATTTGATTTTATCTATTTTAAACAATAATTATATGAAGATATCCAAGGGTGCTGTAAATTAAGCTAAAAATGTGATGAATGGAATGTTCTATAATTATTAAAGCATACATGAAAAAAGTATGTACATTGATTTGAACTCCCAACCCTCCAATTGTAAATTCCAGGTGTATCCACTGCATCAACATCTCATTTTTAACTTGTTATTAACTAGATATAAACTCTGACGAAAACTTTTTCTTCTGTGTAGAGACATAACTTCATTGTGTATAACTGCTGTTTTCAACTTGTATCTGTCAGCACGTAGGACCTATGCAAGTAGATAAACCAGCCCACTTTGACCATGGGGGCAAAGACCAAAACCTGCATACTTAACACCAGCGAGCAGCACTGAGTCCATCATAACAAAGGGGCCATTGACAACAGGCTGAGGGTGGCACCACTAAATTGAATTTCCCATAAACGGCCATTGTAACACATCCTGACGTATCTAAGAGTAAGAACTTAAGCTTTAAGGAAGACTATGCTCACCAATTAAGTTTAAGTCTGACTTACAAAATAAGAAGCATGAACATACACGATTAACACCAAACGTCTGACTCTGCCCCCACCTGAATGCAGTCATGTTGGGTTTTCACCTGTCCGCACCCAATATCACTTTTAATTTTCCGAAACCAAACAACCCCCCCCCCCCCCAAAAAAAAAAAAAAGGAAAATATGACCAAAAGCAATCATTCAAATCACTCTATCTTAGGATGGCATGATCTGAATTAAAATTATATGTAACGGATTGCAGCCTGCCACAAATTCCACCACATTGTTTAATCCAAATCTTACAGTGCTGGTCATTAGACATTATACCTTTTTGCTGCCCTCTGTGATCAATTTGCGGGTGCAACCTGAGTGTCCCGTTTTTCCTTCGAGGGTCTTTGGTTTAGGTGACGCTATTTCCACCAGCTGAGTGGTTCCTGTTTCGTCTTAATTGGTACATTTGCATTCACTTTATCACTCTGAAGGCAAACATAATTATAAAAAAGTAATTGAAAATGCATTTTGGGTGTGAAAGTACGAACATGAGTTCTTTCAAATATTCAATTACAGAAGGAAAACAAATGCACGGCGATCCAAGGTATCTCTGTCCCGGGCCACAATATCTTTTTAGCTGAGCTTTTGTGAGGGTCTGTCGTCCGCCGTCCGTCGCCCGTCTGTCCGTCGTCGTCGTCGTCGTCGTCGTCGTCGTCTGTCCGTCCACAATTCACATTTTCGACCTCTTCTCAAAAACTGTTGGCCAGATCCACGTCAAACGTAGTGGGGATGTGCCTTCGGTAGGTCTGTACCAAGTTTGTTCAACTGGTCATGATCCAGGGATTTTTGGATTTTTAATGAGTTTTTTTTATACATTTATGAGAGAAAACTTCAAAAATCTTCTTCTGCGAAACTGCTTAGCCAATTGCTTCGAAATTGCATAGGAACACTTTTGGTGTCCCCAAACTTTATGTTGTTCAACAGGTGGCGCTGCGATTTTTTTTCTATTGTTTTATGATTTTTTTGTGTGTTATAGTTATTTTCGACTTCTTCTCCAGAACCGTCACTTAGATTTAGCTACAACATGGTGGATATGTTCTTTGAAGATGGGTCAAACAAAGTTGTTCACTATGTGGGAATGCTGCGGATTTCTGATTTTTAACATTTTTTTCAATTCGGGTACTTATCGGTCAATGCAGCTTTCCTATAGATTACTATGGAAGTCAATGAGCATTCTAATGCCAATTCACATTTTCGACTTCTCCAAAACCGTCATCCAGATTAACTTCAAACTTGGTAGCAATGTACCTGGCCCGTAATTTATTCCTCAATAGCGTTAGTCACCACTGGTGGCAGCACTGTTACAAGGAGAATTATGTGACAGCAGTCCAGGCCTTTACAATGATTCAGCCCTCATATTTATTAGGTACAAAAAGTTGTTTCGGGATCATAAAGCTCCTAGTTATACATTTTTTTCCCCACAACAATACACTGAACAAAAACAAAACAAAAAAAAACAAAACTTTTCTTGGAGGTGATGTCTTATGTGCAAAATAATGAATTGGCTTTTTTTTTAACCAAGAAATGTTAATGAAGTGTACTGCAGTTCTAGAAATTTTCGCACGTGTTTAATTTCGCGCAAACTCATTTTTTCTGAAATTACAGAATTTTCGCACATTTAAGTTTCGCGTAATCCAAAGCCAAACAATGTAGTGAAATACAATGCAACTTATTTTCGTACATTTTAAATCGAAATCGAAATCGAAATAAAATCGAACGCAAAAATTTCTAGAACTACAGTATTTGAAAAAAAATATATGTTGACTCCCTCCCAGTGTATTCTAGATACAGATGTCACTTCAACTTTTGCTTTTTGGTTTGTGATAAGATGCACCTAGCGACATTTTGACCAGAGGGAGCGTCTTTGAATTTATTCCGACCAAGAGATATAAAAAATTATAATTTACTATCTTTTAAAGTATTATAGATGGAAATATCTGCCCACGTTCCATTTTTTAGATTTGTGATATAGGCGCATTCTGTGGACAATGCATAAAAGTAGTAATATCTAAAGTTATGATTGCAAATGAATTTCCAAATATTAATATATAAGTTAAGTTTTGAGTGATCTGAACGCTGACTGACTCTTATCTGCTGGTTAAAGTATGCACCTTATTTTAAATAATCAAGATGTCTAAAATTACATTGTGTGGCAATAAAATGTTTAATCTTTCTCGGCCTTCAAAGATACAAGATGGCATAATGTTTCTTGGAATCAGTGTTTGTACAACAATTATAAAAGTGAGCATAAGCAATTCTTTGGCATGTATTTTTGATGCAGATTATACATTTGTACGTTTGGCTGGTCACATTTACTGGAAGCTGTGGAACACACTACAAATGAAACCAAAACGAGTGTCCCAAATTTCAATATTTGCTTTTATTCATGAGATACAGATGTTTGAAGTTAGAATGATTCCATTTCAAAATAAAGTTTCTTTTAACTGCCTTTGATGACCTAGCAGCACCATATCTTTTTTATCTGAAACAAGCATTTTCTTGCTTTTTCCTGGATTTATTGAATTAAGTTATTGATTTGTGTTCACATATCTTTACTTTGGATTTTTGTTTACAGTGTGTGTGTTTTTTTTTTTTTTTGTTATATGTTTACCTCACGGTAGTGGGAATGTGGGCGTTGGCCTCTCCACATGCAAACTGCACACATAATTAAATGAAAATACTCTTGTCTGCGTAACACCCCATATGCTAAAGTTTTAGACAGACCGAGTCGCTTGATTTTTCCATCATATCCCGCGATAAGTTCGGCAGGAACGGTCTTGTTAAAGGCATGCTGCATGTGGACTTCGAGTTCGAACACTCTACGGTCGATCTATTTTATAGGATGTAACAACGTTGTGTCGTTTAAGGGCTACCTCTACGCCTGCTGCGAAACTAACGAGCAACTACTTAATGGACTTTAGGCCAATGTTTATGCCTTTTTTTATTGCTTAACCGATATATTTCACTTAATTATTTTAACATGTGCAATAGACCAACTTTAGACCAAATGTATTGCTATTGACTTTTGTGATTATTTGCCAAGGCAGTACGGCAGTTAATATTTCGTTAAGAACTAAAGCAACGGTTTGATTGGGGATGAGTATGTCTGCGTATTGTGTTCAATCATTTACACAAATAAACTTTGTCACTTATGTGAAGTGTATGTCGTATATTTCCATTTTATTTATATTTACCTGAGTATGTAGACAGAACTTCATGCCTCTTTCTGTATCTTATCGAAACGTCTACCGAAAATATGTGGCATTTTTGTAAACGTTTGTGCTTTCAATCATTTATTCATTACAGTTTAGCATTGCAATGTTTTGCTGTATGTGCTAAATGTGGAACGATGAAGCAAGAATCGTTATTCCTTAGATGTCATGTACGCACTATGTAAAATGAAGTAATCGTGGTATGGCGCTTTCTTTATGTGAATTTGTTTTACTTATCTAAATTATCGCTCGCGATTTTCATTTGTCAAACATGAACCACCTGTTTATAAATATTGATAATGTTTACTCCATAGAAGATTGTTCCATTTACTTTTTACTTATAGCCTTGTTCAACATAGAAAGGTGTCAAAAGTTCACTAAAACTTTGGTATTTATTTTCAGTCAATCTAAGTACGATTTTTGTCTTTTGTCATATGAATCATGAAATGTATACCTAATTGACGTGGACATATATACAAGGTGATTACATGAGAACACTGTCGCTCAGCCGTGGTATATTTTACTCTATTTTCATATCGTACGTTGTTTGGCAATGAATTTTTAGATAATAATATCAACTGGGAGGAAAGAAACGTGAACACACACTCGAACTCTAAATTGTTTAAACATTCTGCAATTTGTTTACACACATTTTTAATTGCCCGGGTGTGGTCTGCACATACCTCTTATGACGATTGTTTAATTTTAATTGATAAGCACAGGAACTCTTGTGTTTATTTATTCTCTTTGTCTTGGTTCTCGCTACGGTCGCCTTTCTGTAACTTTATATGAGGAACAGAGATACGTTTGGCAAAGTTGACAGTGCCGTCGATCTTAATTATACAGCAAAGGCAGAGACGTGTGAATACGACTAAGCTGTCAATCAATGTTCAAGTTAGATTCAGCGTCTACTTAGCTTATTTTCCACCTCTCACCAAATGTATGTGAGGACCGCAGGAATAATCATAACTGACACGTACTGTTACTTAGATGATAAGGTCAGTGTAATTTAGGGAGGATAGGTCCCTTTTACTGACCAAGAGTTTCGGCGTATCCCGCAGAAATGTGAGATACTTCAGTGCTGTGACGTCAGCCACGATTGACATTAATTCACATGCGTGATTAATTACTGGCACCATATGTATGTCTTGGGACATTCGTCACTAATCACAAATAAGTGGTAGTTTGTAAAATCCACGTGCATGCGTCCTAGCTTGTTGCCACAGTATTGACAGACCCCATTTCCTATTGACAAAAGCCACACTGCCTACGTATTTCGGCCTTACTTGGTAAGTAACGGTCAGGTTTAATTCTTTTGCAAAACACTAGATAATAAACCAAACGTGCCCAACAACTCCCAATAATAACCCAAATGTGCGAAACAACTCCCCTCATGTATTAATATATGACAATATACTTCGGTGGACTGGTCTTACTGGCTTCAACTTACAAAATTCTACCAAGTCAATATGGGCAACGAATCTAGCTTGAAACTTATTCATAATGCAATATTTCACGAAATACCGCCTTTCTTTTTTAAATTGGTTTATTTTAGTAAGAATTGAGTGTGTTTTAATTGTTTGAAGGTTGGGGTGGAGATAAGGCTGATGTTGGCCAGTATAAATATATTGACATCTCGGGTGTTCAGGCTGCTCCGCGCACAATGGATGGTGATCATAAGATCTTTGCGTTGCGAATGAATAACCTGTGGATATGTACAAAACTGTGGAACTGCATGGGCAGTAGCCAAGGCTTCGGCTTTACCATGTGCGTATTAGCGGAACATCGGCGAAAATATGAATAGGTTGCAGACACAAGACTACTTTGTTTGACAACACATTGTTCACAAAACCGTTTTGCTGAGACAATTCTGTAAGTTTGACTAAGCAACAAGTATATAATTACATAAAATTACACATCGTGTAGTGTTAGGATAACCCCACTTGAGGATCAGGAGACACTGTCGCTGCGACTACCTTGACTTCAGATTTACGTAATCAATGGACAGCACATACTGTAGTGACAAATTTATTTTAGGTTACATGAGACGTGGCCGGTGACATTATAGCCGGTTTATTTTAGACTGGAACATGATGTTCAGGAATAAATAGGTTTCCAGGTAATACGTTTATACATAGTGTATACAATACAGGGAAAATCAGAGTGTTTCAGTACATCAATACGATGGGTAGCAGGCCATAACTAAATGAACCACTGTGTGACCTATTACAGTCATAACAGTTTGCAATAGAACATATATCCGAATAAAGGTTGATAAGTTGCAATAAAGCATATGTTAAGCTTATTTGCACTTTTTATGGGGTGGCCATTGCAATTTTTTGTGTTAAATTGTAAAATTAGGAAATTTCATTTACAGGCAATTTTACATTCCAATATCATTTCTTTTGAGAGTTAGGTCCAAATGCAATTTACGTTGAGAGAAAGGGAACCCCATATACTTAATTTTGAGAAATATTTAAAGCTAATATAAAAGCTAATTTATTTGCTGTAAACCAGTCATCTATGTTTTGTAATTCTCTCTGTCTCTCTCTCTCTCTCTTTCATCATTATATATATATATATATATATATATATATATATATATATATATATATATATATATATATATATATATATATATATATATACATATATATAATTGTGTGTGTGTGTGTGCGTATGCGTGTATGTTTTTCTCATAAAGTTCTATTTTGTGTTCCAAGTGTAAAAGGGTAAAGGAAGACACAGATTTCATAAATGATGTATCATCTCCATAGAGAATCGAATCAAATTTATTTGAAAGAGTGAACGTATTTAATATAAAGAATAAAAATTGAGAGGTCCAAGGACAAATCGTTTAAGCACACTGTTGATTACAAGTTGGGTTCTTGGACATACATTGCACATATTGATTTTTGTGTGGCGTAACAGTTTTGTTAATTTATTAAGGTGCCGCTTATACCATGATTTTTAGTATTTTCAGACGAAGGTGATTATTTAAGGTGTAGAAAGCCGAAGATAAGTCCAAAAATATACTAACCCGAATTCCGCCCAAATATAAATCCGTAAATCTGTGTTGATTTCGTAAAATATGTGATTTGAATTAAAGATATCACGTATTTGGCGATGAATCTGCTCTTTGAAAACTTAAGCTTACTGAAAAAATAGTAATACTCCTATGCATAAGGGTAACAGCTATTAACCCCTGTCAAAGGTTTTTATGTCTAAATTGCATATACCGAACCCGAACGGTGCCCGGTTTGGTATCGGTAATGTGTACCGAGTGCCGAATACCCGGTTCGGTATCAAAATGCATGCTCGGTCAGGCTATAATTTTATGATACCATTTGTAACTTAGAATGCTAATGGTAAACCTGTGAGCTCTGATTTACTTGGCAGATGCTTTAGTTAAGCTTGATTTATTATGAGTTCTAACTTTTTAAAGTTTATTTTTGGTTCTTTAGATTGATTTGCTAGCCTATCGTAAACGTTATTTACGGACTATCAATTTTCTTTTTCTATATTTACAAATTTCGGTAGACCAGGGAGATTCAAATTGTGATTCCAGCAAAATATGGAAAGAGATCCGACAAGGATGTGAAAATGATACCTGATAGAGAGGGCATTTTGCAGTGAGATGAACTCCCTTATACCTTATCAGTCAGGCAGGTCTTTCAGACAAACGTCTTCGCTGCTTAATTTGGAGTGCAAAATTAAGGTTCAAAATTAAATGCAGGCACTGTCCCCTTGTGTTTGTGTGTAACAAATCAATATTGAAGTCCACTAAAATTAATTTATCAGACTTTTGTTTGGATAAGGGTTCCATAATTCGAGTTATTTCGGAGAAAAATTGACAAGAGTATAATATATATATGTTACATTTTTTGTAAACGGGTTTTATTATGCCTCATTGATTTTAGTGTGCGGTTAATTTCCTCATGGTAAAATCACATTCATTATTTGGGCCTGACTGTTAAAACTTATATAAAGAAAAATAGGAACTATACAAATGTAGAATTTTGTTTAGTTTATCTCACTTATACAGATTGACGTGAGAGATATTTGGGTTTCTTGGTGAAGATACTTTTACAGCCAATCAGGTGAGTCTATGTTGAAGAATAGACAATCAGTAGCTTTGAATAGGTGGTCTGAGGACCAATCATGATTATTTGGGGGGGGGGAAGGGGGTGGTTTTTTGTTTTTTTTTTTTTTTTGAAACCCATGGTTGTCCGCCCTTTGGTGTACTGCACCTATGTCCCTGTGAGGATCTCGGCTGTTTAACCAATTAACTGTGTGTACCAGTAGTCTGAGCAGTCGGGGTTTTTATTTCGTCAGTCTGTCATTTGGGCTGTGTCCTGTTCATACGACACATACAGTACGTTTGGGCAAATTTCTCTTGTGAAATTTTATATTCTTGTATGGCTAAGGCTCTGTTTAATACACGTAGTGCTATCTGGTGGTACCTTGCAGAGCTCAATTATACCTTTCTGTAGAAGGCTTAGGTCTGTCTGCTCTCTTTATCATGAGAGGTCTATCCGGTAGAGTTGTTGCAAACAATAATCCTCACCACGTTACAAATGTACTAGTGACAAAGATATTTCTCTTACGGTTGAGACTATACTCTCAAGTACGTTTTGCAGTTGACGAGTTCAAGGGTCAAATTTTGTAATACCGTAGAGGTTGTTAGGTATCTGTGTATGCGAAGCGCATTGGATGGTAGCTGACTAAGGGTTTCAATCCGAAACCGATTCTGCTATATCACCTCGGTCACACTTGTCGTTCTTTCCTGTTTATAGACATCGAGCAAGCTATTGCATATTGGTATAGTACACTTGTTAATATGCGGTTGCCTTACTCTGTCAAGTAATTGTGTGCTGCCGCAATTGAGATAAGTACATTCGCCACTGGAAATTACTAGTTACGGTGTTTCTTACAACTGTCCACGGCTTTTATAAGTATACAGTTCGAAAAAAACTACATTCTGTTGCGTGTCGTCAGGCCTATTACTTCACTCGCCATTGCAATATGAATAACCCAGAGGCAAAAACTCGCACTGAGTAGACCTACGCGAGGTTTGAGAAGACAAATAGCAAGTAGGCCTAACGTAACGACTCGTTCAAATCCAAAAGGTCCTTTTTATCTTTTGGACAAATGGGCAACACAATTTGTAGATTTTGTGTGGTTTTACCTTGTTCTACATTACCTGGGTTAGAGGCTTTCTCTCCTGTGGCCACCAACTACGCAGCATACACTTACCCATTCGTAAGCGCCTGCCAGAGTCGTAATCCTGTTGGAAAGGGGTTTTCATCTACTTCCCTTGCAAAATTTGGTACCCTTGTTGTCGTTAAAATTTTCTCTTTTGTATTCATGGCAATGACGAGTCAGCTTTCGTGCCATGAGGACTCTCGCCCCCATGGTGTTTAGACCTTTGGCTTTGACAAAGTTGAGACTGGCCACACCCTGTTTCCACGTTAAAATGCCGCATAGGCTTTCCAGTGCATCTCCAACGTTGGTTGCAATAGGTCAGTACATACGATCCAAGTCTAACTCTTCTTGATTCTGTCTGTCCAGGTTTCTTCTTGGGTGCAAAGTTGATCTATGAAAAGGGCACAATTCGTATGTCGTACAGTTGGACACGATACTGTTTCATCTATTTTGTTCATTTAATCTTTTTCCACCAAGAAAAAACTGGGGATGTCTCTGCTTTGAATTTCTCCTCGTTGTTTTTGTAGAATATATTTGTAGTTCATAACATAATCTGTCTTCCATTTTGTGTTAGTGAGGTGCATGTTAGATTCTCGGCATATAACGTCAATGCAAACCGTTATTATAGTGCAGAATCAGTCCATCCCAATTCCGCTTCAAGATGTACGTGGCATAACTTCAACGTGTTTCACATTTCCTGGCATAACCAACATTTTTCCTTAAATGAAAGAAAACAATGGAGAATTGTCACAGGGAAAAATTAACAATTTAAATGCTGACAGATAGGACGCGAAGCCTTTGGTTTTTACTTGCATGTTTATTTTACCCAGCCATTGGGTCTACATTATCACACTGCAGAACAGTACAGAAAATAGAGTGTTACGTGAAATCTCAGTGTGTAGTGCAATCATGTAACAAATGTTCCAGATTCGTGTTTTCCCTCTTTATGGAGTTAACATTAGAGCAAAGATTTTCGCCACTTCTTGTGATGACCCATGTGCGTAATATGGAATTTTAAACAGTGCTCACGTATAACTTATTTCTTTTCGACTTAGACTCAAACTCACATTAAGACTCAGAACTAATTTATTTGACCAAATGTAGTTCATATAAAAAATGTTCATATTCATAATTTTTTACCCAACAATGAGAGCAAAAGGCATAATTGAAGAACCAGCAACATATCATAATGCAATACGAACGTGCAGAAGCAAATTTAACTCATGACATGAGAAAGGCAGTCACCCCCAAAAAGGCAACCGGTGGTTTCACACCGCTCCTCCCAACCTGTAAAACATTCTTCATTCACTACACACTTTAGTGTTTTCCAAAACTTATCTGCCTTACTACTTAAAACTAAAGATTTATGATTTGCACCAAAGATGAAAAAAGACACGGTAAGCCTGCTAATTTTTTTTGGTTCTGTTGACTTGTCGGTCAGATGAGGTTTCAGCAAAAGATGAAGTAGGTCTTCATCGTTTTCATGATATTTATGGGTCTGGAACATTTTAAAGATGCTCAACCCCATTTTTACTATGAGTGGGACAACATACCGAATGAAGTATTTAAAAGATATAATTCAGAAAAACCTTACCCATATTCAAAAATTTCAATCCACCAGCAATACAATGACAAACATAGGTTATATAATAGAAACAAGACTGGTAAAAACAAAAAACATATGCCGCTTTACCAAGAAAAAGCTTGCTAACTTGATGACCCTCACTAAGGATTTAGTATCCGCAATCGTTAGGGCTACCACGGAAGTTGTTCGAAACATTTATAGGCTAAAGTTTCCGTAATCAATCAATATTTATCGCCTAAAATTTTATTAATCTGTCAAAACAGTGAACAAACAGCAATTAAGTTACGGCAGACGTACAATTAGCACCAGTACATGTTTTAGCATAATTACTAATGAGCTGGTGCTTTGTAGAAATCCTAATATGAGCGGGTAAAAATATTCCCCGTTATATTACCGGGTGTTGTGTTCCTCATTTTAGAAATGAAAGCGGACACAACCGTCGGCTGAGGAATGACACTCGGTGGCGTAACGGGGGACCTGGCGTTCCCATGTTGGGTGTGCATGACTGACTGGTATAGGGGGGATATATCGTTGACTGACTGGTATAGGGGGAAATATATTGTTGAAATTACCAGGCAGTTCATTATTATAAAGTGAAAGTGAAACGTGAGGAATATTTGATAGAGCACATCTCTTATCATCAGGATATTTAATTGTTTAAGAAGAGTTTCAGAATGAGCAATAGTATGTGCCAAACATATCAAACGCAAAGCGTTTTTCCGTCGCGTGACAAAACGAAGAACGCATAACTTTTTATCGTAGCGTGATAATACAATCTCATGGAAATTCCCAGATGAGAATAACATAATTAATATGGGACAAAGGAGAGAACTATAAATGAGTCAGCAAACTTTGGTGGCTTTGAATTTTTGCAGCTGTTTCAGGATAACAATTGTTATAAGTTTTTTGCATATTTTGGTTATGTGCGCATTCCAATGTTGTTGCATCCGCAATCGCAAACATTTAACTCGGACGTTCTTTCAATGTTGATGTTTTTAATTTTAAGATTAATATTGATATATGTATATATATATATATATATATATATATATATATATATATATATATATATATATATATATATATATATATATATATATATATATATATACATATATATACATATATATATATATAAACATATATATATATATATGCTCATTAGATAATAACAGCCAAGGATAATATCCTCAAAATATAACGCTTTTGATTTCACACGAGTATTTCTCCATAAGAATTCAGACATAGACCTATTATACCTTTAAATGTATATCGTTTTATATGGCTTTAGTGATATATGTGGATGAGCGGGTAAAGTTGCATTTTGATCCATTTTCCACCACCCCCAAAATACCGTATGTTGCACACAGGCCTAAGTTTTTAGAACACGAATAAAGGCTACCCAGGCTATTCTTAATGCTCAGTGGCACAGAAGGCGATTAATTTGAGGGGTTGGCATACATGAGGCCGCCGTCGAACGCCGCTGAAGACCAGCATTGCCCAGTCTCAACTGCAGGTAATATTGCTGCTGGCTGTCAATGACGTTCGGCGGTGGTCTGTCACATTGCAAAACATGATGTCTGGTATTATATAACCCAATACGGTAATTATTTTAATACGATTCTTGCCCATCCGATGCAACTGGTTAACTGACTGACTGACTGACTGACTGACCGATCCGCAAAAATATAGGACGCAGTATATATACATCCTGGTCAGATGACTGCTGCGATGCAGCCAACAACTCCATGTGGTGTCACACCCTGAATCATAAGTCATTGAACATTGTGGTGATGTGTTTGTCCTGATGATAGGAGAGCCTATGTGTAACATCGTCATCAAAAAGCGAAATATGGTATTTTTAATTTTCTGTGGGGGAAATATCTGTCTCCACTTGCAATTTCATTAAAACTAGATTGGTTTTATACAAAAATAAAACCAGTTCAATACATTTTTGTCCTTGTGTCACTAACAGCTTACATGATAGCTTTCGTATTTGAATAAAGTATCTGTAGTTCCTATCTCACCTGTACGTCTGGCAAGTAGGTAGGTAGTAAAAATATCGACCAGCTCCAACACAGTTAGAATACTCCCGCCCAGATATAAACCGAGATTTCCGCCAATATCAGCTGCAGCAACATATATTTAATGCATTTTTCATACCACAGCAAAACATTAAAGTGTAGTATACATTACCGCAGTAAAATGCCGGTTTAGCAGGGTACAAAGACCATTAATGAATCTTGCTTTATATCAAAACTGAGAAAAACATGCAAACAGTGGGACACTTTTACTATAATCGATCCTGTTTGAGGGGACTAAGCGTATCTACATGCCATTAACGTTAGGGTTTTGTTTGGCAAAACCTGTGACATCTTTTCAAAGAAAGTATAGATTTGCTGCCTCTAGTTTTACACGGATATATCGAATCATATTGCATTAAGAAATACTAAAACCATAGGCAAATATTCACACGTAGTTGTTGGCATGTCTTAAAACATTGGCATATGGGAGGTCGATTCCAAGCCCGTTGTAAAAGGTAGGTTTTTTTTCCAAAATTAATACACTTATTAATTATTTCAGCTACACTTATATGACAGAAGCATGAGATTTTAAACGGTTTTTGTGTAATATTGATGTGTATATCTGCATATTGTCATCGATATGATCAACCAACATTAAATATAACCATAGACGTAACCAAAAAGATTCTTACCAAGCATCGCCAACCAATCATAGGACTTCTGTTGCTTTATTTCGGTTACGCTCAGTTCTTGATAATATATATCCAAATCTACGAAGTTTTTTCTGAAAATAATAAGTTTGAAGAGAAAGTTGTGAAGCCAATATCAATAACTTGATCAATTGTGACACCTGTTGTTGCTAGATCAGCTGGAGGTTGGACGTCTGTCTGTTTGACTTCATCTGCACAAGAACAGTTTTAGAATACTGTGTTACCACATTCTAAAATGGTCGTATGAAGAGAAAATTTAGGATCTCTAGATACAGTCCTTAAAGGTTCTGCTGGAGATTATTTAAGATATAAGTCATTTTCATACTTTGGGAGCACATAAATAACCTGTAGACCATGATAAACCTGATTTTACTGAACGACCAAGATGTTCCTGGATAGTGTCGATTGTATTTCAATTGTGCGTTTACTTCTGATCGAGCGTCCGGAGCCTCTCACAATACTACCCAGAGAAAGAAAGGCAATGTTTGTTCGATTGTTTAAGAGGTGAGACGATAGTTACCCATAACATTAAAGAACTGTCATCACAAAAAAAATGTATTTTATGTGCTGCTTTGATAATACCATTTAAAATGATACAAAAATAACAGGGCCCAGCGGTGAACCTTGGAGAGGGCCAGCTTCAATGTTCCCCAAACCTCCATCATTCATTACAATCATTTGTGCTTGATCTGGAAGAGAATTTCGTAACCAGACAGGGAGCCCCGTCCTGTGATACCCGAGGGGGCCAGTTTATTCAACAGATTGGGTTGGTAAGCACTATCAAATGCCTTATTGTTTCATAATAATAATAATTATCATAATAATAATAATAATAATAACAATACTACTACTACTACTAATAATAATAATAATAATAATAAAAATAATAATGATAATAATAATAATAATAATAATAATAATAATAATAATAATAATAATAATAATAACTAGAACAGACTGATTTTCCAACAGAAAATCAAATGTCTCCCGGTGGAACACTTACGTCTCTGAATAAGCTACAGGTGATAACAAATTACAAATGACCAAGTTTGCTTGAAAATTACAATCCTATTTTAGCTCTCACCTAGATACAGTACAATTTTCATCAAGTTCTTCAAGACTTATTGCAGAGAAACCAATTTCACATAAATGACCCTGTGACCTTAAAAATGAGGTCAAAGTCACCCAAATACAATCCCAACCTTGGTCTTACCTTGATAAATAATCCTACGAAGTTTCAATGAATTCCATCAAGTTCTTCAAGACTATCGCACGGAAACCAATTTAACATAAGAGACCCTGTGACTTTGACAATTCGCTCAAGGTCATCCAAATACAATCCCAACCTAGGTCTTGCCAAGATACATAATCCTACCAAGTTTCATCAAATTCCATCCTGTTCTTCATGACTTATCAAACGGAAACCAATTTCACATAAGTGACCCTGTGACCTTGAGAATTCGCTCAAGGTCATGCAAATACAATCCCGACCTAGGTCTTGCCTAGATACATAATCCTGCCAAGTTTCATCAAATTCTGTCAAATCCTTCAAGACTTATCGTACGGAAACCAAGTGTTCAAGAACCTGAACAACAACAACAACAACAACAAGCAGAAGAAGCGGAAGAAACCGTCACTAAAACAATATGTCCTCCGGCTTCCACCGGGAGACATAATAATACTAATGATGATAAGAAGAAGAAGAAGAAGAAGAAAAAGAAGATGATGATGATGATGATGATGATGATGATGATGATGATGATGAAGAAGAAGAAGAAGAAGAAGAAGAAGAAGAAGAAGAAGAAGAAGAAGAAGAAGAAGAAGAAGAAGAAGAAGAAGAAGTAATAATCGAACTAAAGCAAAAAATTGAAGAAAGATAAAATAAAAATAAATGGGGCCTCTTTTTGTACCTCAAGCAGTTTTATCAAAGTGATTGTTCAGAAAGATCATCTGGTTGACCACGCAATCATCAGGTGGGAAATTGGACTGCCAGACGTCTCAAACATTGCTCGTTCCATAATTTTGAGGGATTCAGACACTGCCCCATTTTTAGTTAAAATATATAACTATTTCGCCTGAGATAGCAAAAGCTTGTAAAAAACCTAACAACCAAACCGCAACGAACTTGTCAAAAGACCAACTGCAAAATATTCCCTAGTACAAGTCAAGAGTGGTATTCACTTTAAAACTTTTACTTATTTCATGGCACCCTGCGGCTGTCGTCGGGATATTTCATTGTATTAATACTACTTTGTGACAGATGTAAACAATGCTGGCAAATAGAAATATAATTTTCTAATTGACATATCAGTGTTGGATATTCTGGTGTAGTATGCATGATGTTCAGATATTTAACTGGTTTGTATTTGTCGTGTTGAGCGCAAGAAAAGACAACAAGAGATGAAAACTGCCCACAGGCGGCTTCGAATACCGGTATTTTACCCAATGTGCAGGTGAAGTCTTTGTTCATTAATTTCTGTAATGTTTTTACTTACTTGTAAAACGCTGTGTCTAGCGTTCCGGCCCACGGTGTATGTGCCTGTCGTACTGACATATCATCGCGTATTTGAGACTTAAGGTAAATAAATTCTTTTTTCATGGAATCATCAAGACGTACAGTGGTCTTAAAACTATTAACATTGTTTTCAAGAACTGTAAATGCCTCGCCTTTATCCACAGACGCTGCATCTGAGGAAAGCTGTTCATTTAAATATTTCATCAAATCAATCAATTTTCTCTCGGCGGTCACAACTGTTGTTTGATGTTCCAAAATTGTATCTATAAGATTTGGAAAATAATTATTTGTATGGCGCAACAAATCATGCGCCATTCTGATATTGGCGTCGTCAATCCTTCTAATCTCTTCCATTTGTGTCTTATAGTAATAGTTGGTTTGGTATCTTTTACTGAGCTCTTTGTGACCTTTCGTAAGAGACAACAGCTCCTTGTTAACAATTTTCATAACGGCTGAATAATTAGAGACATCTGAAGCTACAGATTCAAATGACTGGTTTATCAATTGAATGTAGTGCTCCAAATATGGCAGCCTGCTCTGTTGATGTAAACGAACATAGTTATTAAATTTATTACTCAATTTACGGATCATGGTAATGTACGTTCGATTTACATTTAACAGCAGCGCCCAATCTTGTAACATCATAGCTGATTTATAACGTTCTATTGTCTCTTTGTTCTGACCAATGATAGCAAGCACTCTGCTAGTATGGTCAGAGAGTGGCGCACTGGAAACCACGGCGTTGTAAGTAATATGATTGCATGGTGGAAAGCAATCGCAATAGGCTGATCGATTTTGAAGTCCCCCAAATAGGTCTGAAAAATAAAGGCAATGATTGTATCGGCATGAAAGTGTTACTTATATTTAACAACAAAGTTTACCCTTCCGTCGAATATGTTCAAGTGATCATAATGATGTGAACAATATTTGTATATATTTCTTTGAGTTTTGATGTATTGACTATACAAGTAGGCCATCATAGTAAAAACCTTATTAAAACGCTATAATTATATTAGATTATCCAAAATGAATGTTGATTCAAATCAAGGTTAGTAAGCCCCTGTTCAAAATGGGGGCACAATATTGCTACTTGAGATGTCTTGATAGTTTTACTGCAAACTTCAAAATCCAGACACCAGAAAACCCCCACAAGGTAAAGCACTCGTTTAATTTGTTACGTAAAGACTGACGAATATGAGGAAAATTTGTTTGAGGAAACATTTCCTTTAATATGCAATTGGACTCTATTTATGCTAACCCTTTCTCCCTTTGGGTCTTCGGAGTCATTTTGATAGCAGCATAGTACCGCAACAGGGAAGAAGTCCTGCTTGTGAACGTATATATGTACATAGTACATATGGATGTTTGTTTACCGGTACCTGATGAATAGTGTTTTAATCTTTAATGCTATTTGAGAACGCTGAAACACGAGTTTTTTTGGTTTTTTTGTTTTTGTTTTGTTTTTCTAAATTACTGTATTCAGTATAGTTCTTTGCCGAAAGAAGGCAAATTATTGTCAGAGATCTAGACGAGGCATTTTGACGTTTCGTTTTTCGTTTAATTTGGAAATCGCGAACTTTGGTATTTTCACAATGACAATGGTTATAAATGCAAGGTTTTCACTTTCCCTGTCTCAAGTTTCAAGGACGCTGCGAATAGATCTATCAAGTGCTTCTCGATTCAATGAAAATAACGCCTCGCGATAAATATAAAGAAAACACTGCATGCGTAAACAATATTAAGAAATATCTCTTTCACATACCTCGCTTGGGATAGAGGCAATCCAGCAACCGGTTTGGTTTGCAGTTTTTTACATTTCCTGAAACAGGTCCAATGAAGAAACCTTTAATCAAAAAATTTTACTTCCTACTCTGTTGGACACTTCGTTCCAATACTCCTGAAAAATAGTAATTTTACCAAGACTGCCTCGGCGGTACTGATAAGTTTGGAAAAATACATATGCCAGCAAAAAAGGAAGGTTTGTCCAATGTTTGTTTGCTGATCAAAATATCTCGGAGCATGAGTACAATTTAGATCACTTTTATTTCAGCTTTGAATTAAGTTAACTGATAAAGCAAAACGCCATAGATTATTTGGATGGAAGGTTGCCTCGTTTACACCGTCCCCTGAACCTTGGCACTTTGATACCCTTTATATATTGATAAAATGAACTAATCATAACTAATGTCAAAGGGGGCCGGTACCAACTTTAAGCAAGAAAAGAATCTGTAACAGTATCTACACCGATAGACTCAGATTGATGATTCCACTTGTTTACCATGTGTTTCATAAAAACTAGTTAATGGGTATATGTAATCAAATGAACGCTCATTTTGCATTTATCCCAGAGAACGGTTCCCGTTCTGAACAGGGATTTGGCTTCGAAAGGCTCCCTTGCTTATATCCATCCTTTATAAGTACATTCATAAACGGAAGAAACTGTTTCAAAATTGGTCGTCTGCCACTTGCTTGGGATAATCGATCGATAAGGGCCTACATCGGACAATACACGGAGACAATCTGGCGAATGAATCACAGCAAGGACTGCTTGAAACTTTTGCAAACGGGCTTGGGTAACAAAGGTGTGGTCTCATAAACATAGTTTATACTTTGCAACTGCATGGAAGTTAACGGTAAGCCGTAACGAATGTGATGACTTCGCGAACCACACTGCATGGCAAATGGGAGGCCGTGAACCACCAGGATACACGATGTGTACCGCCGCAGGCGGACAGCCGAGCGTGTTTTGGCAATCCAGGGCTAGGCAGGTACCATGTAGATCAGACAATCATGATACTTTCGCCAGATCAGTGGCGGAGGAAGCTTTGAACTATTGGGGGGGGAGGGCGGCCCAAGTGATGAACTGTGTGCACGGAAGGTGCACCCTGCTTGGCGGGTCAAATTATTGGGGGTTGGGAGGCAGGCCCCCCGCCCCCCCCCCCCCCCCCCCGGTTCCTACGCCACTGCAGATAGTGGTTTAATTTTAATTCTTTGTTTGGCGATGAATTCTAAGGGGAAAGCCCAAAATAGTACTCCAATGTAGACCACATGTGACGCCCCCCCCCCCTCCAATTGCTTACTCAGAATTTTCCCCCAAAAAATGCCCCCTTTTGAAAACGGCGGCATCGTTCTCCAAACCAATTAAACAATACGACAATAATATTCTCAAGTAACCAGAGGGTGAGTTATGATTTGTCTTTCACTCGGGATTGTCCTTTGTGAGGAAAAAATTACTGGTGACCGCCGCATAGGATAGTGCCTGCTACTGACCTAGATTGCAAAATGTCTATGCGTGGCACATACTGTATAAATGCATCGAATGTGTTTTTCAAGCAGTAGAACCACTGTCGACAACATGAATTTCCCAATGCATTCGAGTCTAGTCCTTCCCGCGCATCGATCGTAATGTTAGTTTCCAACCGAATAGCCATATGCCTATGTTTTCATGCAACGAGGACCAGACATTAAATAAACCGAAAATCCCTGCCAAAGAGACGGCCAACCCGCATGCCATTTTGCGTAATGAAGTTAAGTGCTATGAGCGTTACCACAGCATATTGCATCCCATTATATGAATAAAATCTGTTACACCCTTGATGCTAATTATCCTGTTAGGACTTTTTTACTATTTCTGACTGTGGTAAGGTCTCGATCACCCGGGTCGCTCAGAATCTATCTTACTTCGTGCTTTTTGAGGTGCCGCACAGGTCTTCGCCTCGTGTTGTGAGCTGTAATAGAGCCTGTAGCAGAGCGCTCTTTACCGGATTGCAACAAAATGTTCCAGATGCAATTCCAACTAACTTTTAATCATGACGTGCTCGTTCATTCTACAGTCATAGCCCATACGTCCAGTAAAGGCAATTCATGAAATACAATATTCTTTCATTACAACTGTAATCTTGGTTAAACACAGAGAGAGAGAGAGAGAGAGAGAGAGAGTCGTCTCTTTATGATGAATATTAACCAGTTGAGAACAATTTTGTTAAAGCAAGAGTGTGTCTCGAGCTTGAGATTATTGTTTATATGCATGGAAGCCCATATACTTGAAAACTACATCTATTCACGTCCATATCGGTTGCCTTTTTCTAAACTCAGCCTAATTCATATTCATCTGCGTAGCCCTAAGGGAGCATGAACAGTTTTAGCACCACCGCCTGTCTGTGTGTCCGTCTGTTCACATTTCATATTTTCGATGTCTTCTGAGAAGCCGTCAGCCAGATTCACTTCAAACTTGGTGGAGGTGTGCTTTGGCTGTGTCTCTATCACGTGTGTGGAAACAGTTACGCCACAGTTTTGCGTATGGGATTGGTTATTAATTTTTGAGCAAATCCTAGAAAATCCACTTGGCCAATGGCTTCGAAATTGCACAGAGACACGTCGGGAAACCCCCAGGACGTATTTTTACAACAGATAGCGTTGGGACTTTTTGGGGGGGGGGGGTTATTTAACGCTTTTTTTATGTTTTCAACACTTTCGATGTCTTTTCCAAAACCGTAAGTAGAATTGTTCTGAAACCTAACTAAATGTAGCCTGTGGGAGGGTTAAACAAAGAGATGTTCACTAATATGGATACTCTACATTCCTGGCTTTAAACGAATTTTTCAATTAATTTTTCAATTCGTGCACCGGTTGGTTGATATATGCGTTCTTATTGATTACGAAGTAGGTTAATAGGGATTGCAATGGAAATTCACATTTTTAACTACAAAACCGTCAGCCATATTCACTTCAAACTTTGTGGGGATGTATTTTGGGTTGGTCTCTACCAAGTACGTTCAAATGGGCATGCTGCAGTGAACTTTAGATCTTTATTAGCCTTTTGGTTAATTTGTTTTTGCAAAATGTGAAAAAATCTCCGAAACAGCTCGGCCCATTACTTTTAAATTGTATAGGGACACTGATGAGGATCTTGAGATCCCCAGACGTTAATTTGTGCAACCGATGACGCTATGAATTTTTCTATTTCTTAAATGTTTTTGGTTTTTTTTTTTCTTCTTATTTTGCCTTTGCTATGTTCGACTTTGTTTCTAAACCCATTACTTACTAAGATTGTTCTGAGCCTTTGTGGAATTGTAGCTTGTGGGAGAGTTAAACAAAATAATTCACTAGGTGGTGATAGTCAGGGTCCATGATTTTTAACGATTTTTTGAACTTCCGGTACCTGTTGATTAACGCATGCGTTCCTATTGATAACCGTCTAAGTCGATGGGGGATTGCATTCAATATTCACACTGTCGACCTCTCGAAAAGTAATATGCCTCTTAGTGTGGCATATTGTATTTTTTGTTTTGTTTTGTATACCAATTAATTATTCTGTAATCACTCAGGGTAAACATCCCCGTAAGACAGACTTACCAGCCATGTAATAATCCTTGCAACCACACTGTTCTATCAGATACCTTGTCAAACAGTTCAGTCTGCATTCAGACATGGATATATTACCACTGCAGTTTCCGTAAGGTGTCGGTAAGTACTTGTTCTGTAATTACCATCATACAATGCCCTTCACCTTCATTAAAGAAACTTTTTTTCATCTTTTTCTATCAAAAGCAGCATATGCAGCACACACACACACACGCACACCCATATATATATATATATATATATATATATATATATATATATATATATATATATATATATATATATATATATATATATATATATATATATATATATATATGTATGTATATATATGTGCATACATATATTAAATATCATCAGTAAGTAAAGCTGTGTTCATCCTTTTGACTTTTCAATGTTTGAACAAAAGTCGGGGTTTTTTTGGATGGGGGGCACTGAGGTTTGACGTACATGCCTCAATTTATTTGTGTGGTGCAGTCCCGTTCAGAATCATACAGGCTGCTGTTTAAGCAGTATTTACTAA
Source organism: Hermodice carunculata (assembly GCA_964020975.1). NCBI lineage: Eukaryota > Metazoa > Annelida > Polychaeta > Eunicida > Amphinomidae > Hermodice > Hermodice carunculata. Next base: position 77,182,585 of record OZ026612.1, on the reverse strand, counting down.
ATTAAGAAGCATATTTTTTAGATTATTGGCCACAGCAGGCTCAAGATCTTGCTTTCGAACTTTTTTGTCCAGCGAAAAAAAGGTTTAAAGGTATGCAAGCAAATAAACAAACTCGCATGGCTTGAAGTTTGCCAAAATACTTATTTGAGAAACCAACGACTATTAACATGCTCAAAGTAATAAAACATGCTCAGCGCCCGTGTCAACAAATCAACACAGTGTTTGCAGGGAGGATATAGTGTAACTTCCCTAGCTACTTTTAACAAAAGTTCGTAATTCTAAGGGAGATAAGTAATCGGTCATCTCGATTAAAAGTTGTGTAAAAGTGAAATACAGTTTTCAGGTTGGAGTTTGATAATGCCACGGCCCTTTGTTGAAACATGAGCTTTACCCAGAATTGTTCAGATTGTATCTTCACAACTTTTAGAGAACGATAACTTTCCCGGTGTTCAATGTTCTTGCATCCGTAACTTATACGCAATTCTGAAATACAATTACATTAACATCATCTGCCATAAAATACCCTGGGTGTTGGTGTGAGTGAAAACATCCTTGATACCCAAGCATAACTGTTGTTAATCATACACACAGAGGTAATTATTTGACTGTAACACTTGTGCAGAGTGTTTGTCTTAAACGAGACAGTGTATTCAATAAATCATTAATGTAGCAATATGACACTGCATGAGAACATTTTTTCATAGATAAATAAATAAGATGAATAAATTAAAAATTATCCTTTAATAAAATACCCTTCATGAAAGCTGTTTGTAACTGGCAATCTCAAACTGTACATTTAAAGGCAATCCCACCTGCATCCTGTTTCACAACTTTTAATTCAACAGCAACCTACTGTTTTATTGTACCTCTAATGTGGCCGGCAAATACCTATCTTACTTTGAAGTTTTCCAATGAAAGTAAATTACCTGGTGCTTCGACTTACAATTTTACACACGGCACCAGCAAGAACCAGTTGGCAACAAGTTCTATTTCTATTTTTACAAACCAGTCTCTCAACTTGGACTCTTAATATACATAAGGACTGGTTATAAGAATTTTAATTTGCATATTAGTATAAAAGCCGTCACACCCCTCGAGATTGCCAGAGCTGAGACTTGCATGGTACTGTAACAATCTTCAAACAAAATATATATATTTTCATCAAGCAAAATTGGTTGGAATTGAAGTGTATGTCATATACCTGGAAGATGATATTAATATAACACAACGAGAAGTACAAAAATACAGCACGGTTACATTAATTTTTGCATCGTATGTAATTAATTCATTGTATGTGAGGCATTCTTGTTTATAATGGGTCTTCAGTTTTTACTAAGGAGAGTAGGGGACATTAGAGTCAAACTAAAAAAAGTTCTATTTTTGTGAACATTGAACTTTGGACGGCATCAATCACCCAACACTGAGGATATTGTCATATTTCAGGGTAAATGATATTAATACGATCAACAGCAATATTGTGAGGTTATTGGCACAAGTTAGATCCATTTTAACGATTTGCTTCCTACATTTCGTCGGTAGTGACAATTGAGTTAGCAGTAGTGATAACTCTTGATTATTATTGTGAACAACTTGACCACCACACATTTCTCTGTGCACACTATATTCAGTTTTCGAAACGTACAATTTACCAACACAATTTACCAACACACTTTACAACATTTGTATCCTTGTAAAACCTCGTGCATTCCCTTAACCAATGCCAGTTTCAAATGACTGTGTCAGTGTAAAACATGAGATGTACCTTGACCATGCGAATGGCAACATTTGTTTGAGAGCCGGCACCAGCAGAGAACCCATTTTCGCGTATTTCTTGGGGAGCCTCGGTTTGATTATGAACCATTACTTGAACACCAGCAGTCGATCGAAAGCCGTCAAAATGATCTTCTTGGTGAATGTTGAGTCTCAGCCGTAAAGCAGAGGAAGCACCTAAAATCCAAATGGGAAAGTTTGCACGCTGGCTCCTGCTGCTGTGCAACTGTACATGCTTCGTAACCATGCAATGAGTGATACTGACTACTTTTTGTTCCTGTCAGGTGTTCTTTTAGAGGCACGCCTAAAGATTTTAGTGGGTAAAAGAATTCCTCATTTTAGACATGAATGGATATCCACCGTCCACCATTTTTCTTTTCACTATCAAGGTCGGTTTTTCATGACGTCGCTTGCGTCAGATTAACAGTAACAGCAATGAATATAATTATGTAGATGTACATGTAAAACAATCAAAACTGAGATGTCTGTCTTTTAAATTTCCTGGAAATGTGTACCAAAAAGTTCTCTGTCTTTCTTAATCATTTAATGATTATAATATCATTTCAATGCTTGCAATATCACTAAGATTACTGTGATGTAAAACATGATTGTAACAGGACCACTTAAGAGATACAAACAGCGGGGCATCTAACAGATATACGGAAAGAGCAGTTGGACACAAGTACATAACATATAAACCCTACGCTAAGCGCTATTTTTTTTTTGAAGAATCTTGTCACAGGGCTTCAAGACATACCCGTGTTAGGGGAAACTATAATATTCAATGGTGATATTTGGGTGACGATTTCCATAAAAACGCCTGGTGGTTTCTGGAGCATTGTTTGTGCAGATGAACAATTGAGGGTCTCTAGAAGACCCAATGGTAACATTCTTTGTCAGTCTCCAATCTTAAGGGGAGCAATCATTTTTGCACTGCAAATACCTTATAATGTTATGTTGTCAATAACTCTAAAACCAACTGTTTTTGTTTTGGTGCCAATATTCCATATGGTATGGCTATCCTAATTGCCTCAAGGGAAAAGGCATTTACGATTTCACCTTACCTGCTTTTTAAAGCTAGTGCTATCGGCTGCCAGTTCCTCCCGCTACCAGTTGTTCCCACCTGCTGGTTCTCTTTATAAAAAAACGAGTCTTCTCCAGCTGTCACCTTTTTCCGAACTGCCAATTCTCTCTACCGGCTTTCTGACGGCTTCGAAAAACTGATAGCCGATATTGAGAACTGGGAGCGCGGAAAGCACTGGGAGGTGAAGAAGATGCATCATTGAAAGAACTAAGAAAACAGGCCGCTTGAGAAGAACTAGCTGCTGATAGAGATCATTGACAGCATACAGGGACTGGCAGGTAGGAGAAAACTGGTCTTTTCAACAAAGCTAGCAGTTAGAATAGAGCTGGCACCTGGAGTGGAAATGAAACTTATGGAATTTTTGGAAGCTAAAGCAGAATTAGCTGAACAGAAAGAAGACAGATGATAAAAATGAGTTGCTTATTTTTCTGGGAGAGGTTCACAGATAAACATTAGGCTGTTTACGGTGTTAACAAGTGAAACTAACATGTAAAGGACATTTATAAAATGAAAAGAGATTTAGTAAAGTGGAAATGTCTTTGATTTTACGCAATTGGCAGAACTATACATGAGTGGACATTGCCAGGTAACGTAAGATAAATTGTTCCATAGTTATCGGAAACATTAAAATGTTTTGCATTCCAAATGAACAAAAATACTGTTCTCTTTCTAATTGAGCTCTGGGACTTTTCAGCTTAAAGAAAAAGTGTCCCAGTTCAACCGAATTTTGAACCATTTATCCAGATCTACTTGTCAAGCATTCAGATGGTGTTAACGTACCGCAAAAACAGATAAAAGACAATATAAGGGCCTTTCAAATAATTTATGTGAAAGAAATCGAGACATTACTGTTCTTGGAGGACAGATAACGTTTGGCGGATGGCAAAAAATATAGAAAGCCAGCATAGTAGGAGTTTAAAGTGTGAAAGGTTGATCTTGTGTATTTTCTAATTTTTGCCATAAAATAGGCACCTCTGGGGAGGAGAAGGTAAGGATAAAAACCGCTTAAATTGCAGGAAATGCCTTTAGAGAAACACTTTCACTTCAAGGACAAGAATGTACTGTGGGACAATACCCCCTTTAAGGGCTTTCAGCGTTGGGCTTGTGCTAATGCCACTTCATTATAAAAAAACAAACCCCTTTTGCAAATCATAGTTATGCATCTGGGTTTCCTGAACTTGCCACACAGTTATTGGGTTCCTAAGGTATAAGAAGTAGCACTTGCCATCAAATTTCTTAATGCTCCTTTTGTTCTTTGTTTGCCTTTGACAACTTTGCAACAGTGGTGTAATAATTTTTAAAACCCATTCTGTACACAGAGTGGGTATCATATTATATGATTATATCTAAAGCGGGTGTGGTATACATGATTATTTGTTTTCTATAATATGTTAGTCTTTCATGCAATTATACACGTGTATGAAGTAGTGTCTTTTAGTTTGTTTATTTTTCTGGCCCATAGATGTTGGGCCCTTAAAAGGTTGCTCTTGCCAAAGGCATTTGGTGGTAGAATGTTGCGTACATACATATTATGAATATTTGTTCACTACTATTGTTCCTTATAGTTGTGTGTAATGTTTTGTATAATTCAAATCATATTTGTCGTTTCTTGCTTATTGTTTCATATATTGCTCGTTGCATCTTTATTATTAAGGAGAGTATAAAGCTACATTCCATTTTGCCAAATAGTTTGAGTCTGTTTTTTAGACCATTATACTGCAAAATGATATTTTTAGAATTTATACATGTGATTCAATTGAGTGTTTGGGTAAAACTAATTGTTCATTGCCTTACCTGCACTTTGTTAAATAGATTTTGTAAATTCAGCAATACCATTTCAATTGCCCCTGGGTAAGCCCGCTTCCTATGCCACTCTCGTCACCTAGGTGGGGAAGGGGCACAGTGTAGCTGGCTTCGTTGGGGAACACTGAAACATACATTACCTGAAATTGGTTAATTGACTTTGAACTTTAAACTTTTTTTCCTTAAATATAAGAGGTTTGGCTGACACCTTTAAACGCAGGTCTTCCACTTGATTAGGAAATTTCATCCAGGTATTTGTTTCCTCCAGGAAAGTCACAGCACAGCAGATGGTAAACAGGTTTTTGAAGAAAGGAATTGGGCACAAATATATACTTTATAGGTGGGACTAATAATAGCAGGGGAGTGCCCATTTTAATGCCAGGGAATATAGATCATAAAGTTCAAAATGAAATTAGTGATCCTGAAGGTTTATTTTGTATTAGATACTGCAATCGAAGATGCAAAATTTATCCTGGTTAATGTGTATGCCCCTACCAAGAATAATGAGAAAGAGCAGATTGCATTGTTAACATAAAATATACAGGGATAGGTGAGCTTTTGGAGAGTAAAGAGTTGGGACTGCGGAAAAGGGTAATGACTACGAGAAAGTGGTTCTGGGCAAAAAGACACAAATTCCAATTTGAGCTATTATCTGATTATGATGGTGAAAGTTTAATCATTGGAGGTGACTTTAATACAGTTTTAGATCCAAACTTTGATAAAAAGGAAGTACACCAATCTCAAAATATGAGCAAGGAATAGAGGACTTCTTGATAGAAGAGTTAGATTTGGAACATATTTGGTGTCTCAGAAATTCTGAATCAAAAATATATACTTGGCAACAGAAAATCATTTATTGAATGTTGACTAGACTTTTGGTTGATTATATCTTTTAATCTTCTCTTAGATACCTTCAGACTTTTATAAGGGTTTTAACCTTTGTTTTATCAAGATCATATTTTAATATATAAGCAATTTCAAAGTTACCTCCATCCTAATACTGCAAGGGACATATGTTTTGAATGTTTGTTGTTCAATCCCTTCATTACAGTTGATAGGAATATTATATTCTATAAATATTGCTATTGGAAGGGGTATCGGGTTGAATGGGAGATATACTAGGTAATGCAGGATAATTCTTCATTGTAGACCCTTTAGAAGCTAAGTCTGACATACAAGAAAACGTCTTGGAATATTAGTCACTCAGATCAGCCATTGCCAGAGAATGATCACAAGAACTGCATTCATCCTATGTAGCCTTTAGAGAAGGTCCTTCTACTCTTTAGTTCATGATAAGTAGCGTGAAAAAATATTAAACATATCTTGTGAAAATTTCTAATGGTGTAACACTGCAAATAGCTTGAAAGATGTTCTAATTTGTAAAAACAATTGGCGTGAACTATTTGGTATTAAAAATGAAGAAAGGGAGAGCATATTTCGTCTTTCGTTAAATGCACCATGGGAAGTAAATCACAAGCATCCCAATCTTCAATCTTGCATAGATTTGTTCCTAATTCAAGACTATATAAAATGGGCCTTGTGGCTTCCATGTTATGAAATTTGTGCGCAGGAACAAATACTATTATACATAGATATAGGGAGTGTTACCACATTTTGGTCTTATTTTGAGGACTGGTACAATAAATATAGTCCAAGGGAAAGGATATCTTCATCTCTTAAAGATTTGGGGGGGGGAGTGTTTTGTTTTGTTTCTGATTTTGTTTTTTGTTTTTAGTTTTTGTTTTTTGTTTTTTGTTTTTTCTGTTGTTTTGTTTGTTTTGTTTTGTTTTGTTTTATTTTTGTGTTATTTTTTTTTTTTTGTTTTTTTTTATTCGTTTGGGGTTTTTTGCTTCGTTTTTTGTTTCTTTCACAAACATGCATGTTACACTTTGAACAGTTGCCTATTGACTGCGATATATTATATTCACAAAGTATTCTGTCAAAAAAAGATATATTTGATCAGCTGAAAATTTGAAAGTTTTTGCACATAAAATATCAGTGGAACAGCATATTTCAAATTCCAAGAGTAAACAACACATATTTAAAAAGGATGGTCAATTACTGTATCTAGTCTACTTGAACTACATTTTGCAAAACATGTATATGTATTCTTATCTAATTTGGATTTGACTGACAATTGTATGCATATATGTGTATATATATATATAGAGAGAGAGAGAGAGAGAGAGAGAAAGAGAGAGAGAGAGAGAGTTCAATGAGTTCAATAAAATTTTTTCTTTAAAATAGAGTGGGTACGATGTGTTACAATCAGTAAAGCTTGTTGTCATTAACAGGTGATGCGGAGGAAGCGTCTTCCACCTGTTTTCCAAGGTAAGTGACTCACCCTTAAGTTTCAGAAATAAAGTGTGGTTTATTTAACCGAAAGCATTTGACAAAATATCACATGACAGCATTAAAGATCTAATTGATACGTTAAATGAGCAAAAATATATCACAGAGAGTACTAATGCCAATTTAAGGTCAGAGACCACAACTTAATGTCTTGTGCACGGAAAATCTGTAGACGTTGGTTACACAACAGCCTTTAATAATATGAAATGTCAACAAGATATGTTTGTAAAGCATAGATGCTCTCCGCCCTCATTACCCTTGCCCTCGCAACTCTATTGATAGTGTCAGATGGGGCACTTGTGACCTTACAAAATTAGTGAAGGTTGATCAATGTCACATATCTTTCAACTTTAACCTAGCCCTTAAAAAACAACTAAAAACCTGGACAATATAAAAGTTATAGCTGTAAAATAAGTCATCAAATAGAAACCATTATCAGCAAAGTGGCTTTATGACCTTGGGAACTAGGGCAAGGTCACTCATTTTCACTTGACCTTCAGTTATTGTGTAAAAACCACAGGAAGTCTACTGTCTGTGTGTGACCCTCAAAACTGGGTCAAGGTCACCCATCTACAAACTCAACCTAGCCCTTATAGGAAACCACAAAGCTGTGTAATACAAAAGTGCTACCTCTTAAATGCAAGTTATCATACAGAAACAGTATTCAACCAAATAGCTCTGTGACCTCTGAAATTAGGTCAAGGTCACCCATCTTCAAACTTGACCTAGCCCCGAATACGGACAATTCTCCAGTGCAATATAAAAGTCCTAGTTTAAAAACCTCTTTAGTTATCATGTGGAAACCAAAGTTTACTCAGGTACCACTGTGACCTCTGAAATTATATCAAGGTCAACAACCTTTAAACGTCTTCTAGCCCTTAGCAAGAACTATAGACCTGTAAAGTATCGCAGTCCTAACTTAAAAACTTTTTGAGTTATTGTGCAGAAACCACAGGAATTTAACAATCTCTCTGTGACCCTGAAAACTGGGTCAAGGTCACCCATCTTCAACTTCAACCTAGCCCTTACAGAGAACCATAAAGCAGTGCCATATAAAAGTTCTAGCTCCAAGGTATAAGTTATCATGCAGAAAGCATGAAACCATATTCAGTAAAGTGGCTCTGTGACCTTTAAAATGAGGTCAAGGTCATTCATCTTCAAACTTCGCCTAGCCCCAAATATGGGCTATAATCCTGTGCAATATTAAAGTCCTAGCTTAAAAACCTCTTCAGTTATTGTGCAGAAACTAAAGTTACCGCAGGTACCACTGTGACCTTGGAAATTACGTCATGGTCACTCATCTTTGAACTTTGCCTAGCTTTTGATTAAAATGATACACCTGTACAGTATCAAAGTCCTAGCTCTAAAAGTTCTTGAGTTATTGTGCCAAAACCACAGTCTACCGACCGACCGACATGTGCAATGCTATATGCCCCTCCTTCTTCGAAGGGGGGGGGGGGGGCATAAAAACTACACAGCTCAATCATTTAAAAAAAGCTCAGTGGAACAGACAGGAGTGAAGAACAAATTCATCTGACGTAAAGAGTGCATCGTCTTTTTTGAGAAATTACTTTAAGAGCTTATATATGGTTGCACCAGAAAAGTAGGTTAGGATTGAAAATAAGGCTGAACCTTGAACAATAGCAGATTTTAAATATGATCAGAGAAGGGAAAATGAAATTTGTACAGATTTTGAGGTATGGTGATTAATAAGTAAAAACAATATATAATAAGTTGAGAACTCAGGTGCATATTTTACTAAAAGGCAAAATCAGAGTACTTAGAAGACGAAATGCCTCGACATTTAAAAAGAAGTACTGCGAAAGGCTATGGCGCGCTTCAAAACTAATTGGTTTTCAACAGGAAAATAAATCCAGGCTACGATTTGACAATGGTGAGATTTTCATTATGACAAACAGTAGGGGGTGTGTTTAACTCATTTTGTAGATGGATAACTAAAACACTGCTGAAAAAAAAAGCTTCTCATGCGACAGGCACCTTTGGTACAGAAAAGGAAAACAGTTTCTAGGAGAACAGAACCACATGCCTGTAGCCAGACTTTGATTATGGGGGTGTCTCTGTCCCAATATTTTGGACCTTTTCTCTGCCCTGGCCAACCGAACTTTTAAGGTACAAACTAATTGGGGGGGGGGGGGGGGGGGCATACACTTAATATATAGGACTGAGGCACATCGCAGACTTGATGATACCAAACACGAGTCACCTTAGTCTGGGCACCCTTGTGCTTATATGTTTTTATATATGGTCTCCCTAATATGGAAACAAAATGCTTACATATCTAAATTTCAGTCTATGGAATTCAATTTTTTTTCTTTATGTTTATTGGTTAGGATTACACCAATTATAATAGGCACTTCTGTGGTCTCCTTTACATTGTAATTTAGGCAATAGTCTACCAAATGCTTCTTTTATATATATATATATATATATATATATATATATATATATATATATATATATATATACGTATATGTATATATATATATATACATATATACACATATATATATAGTACACCCCAAGTTGTAAATTGAATCATATAATGGCATTTTATATATTAGCTTATTTGTCAATAATTTTTTTGAGATCGTTTTACATTCCAACATACATCATTTGATATTATCATATGTATAAACAGCTGTCAGCCGATTATGTTATCTGAAATGAACAACGAGATATTCATAGAATAGGCTATGTGATCAAAGGTCCTTGGGCTGTGTTGTACTGTGGGTTGTGTTCTCCGACTCACTGTTATAATAAAGGCAAAGCGTTTTCGTAGTGTTCCAGAATCATGAATGACAAAAAAACGATCTAGGCCTATTTTTTTCGTTTGCTGTCACCTCAGCTGTCCGACAAGTCAGGAACAAAAAGCAAAGCGACAGGCCTATAATGTTCCTTTTAACCTTTGGCACAAGTGGGCTTAAAGAAGATATGCCTATGTGTTTGTGAAAATCTCAGCTGACTGCCAAGTCAGGAACAAAAACAAAATGGCAGGCCTACCATGCCCCCTTTAACCTTTAGCACAAATGGCAAATTTGGGACTTTCAGTGAAAGCCTATGTGATTGCTAAAGTTTGTAGTTAACAAATAATATTTCAAAGCTTGAGGGAACCGGTTTAATGCCACTATTTTCCATTTAAGGGAGACTGCCTGTCTGAAATCAGGAGTGAAATTTGTCTGTTTGCATTTCTATTGAAAGCTGACGGATTTGGTAATTCTTAAATTTCTGTCGCATTTTGCTGTATTTGACTTTGCTGTCATTCCGGGGTTGGAGTTATGGATGTGGGCAATTATATTCCTAAATTATCAGCCATCTGTAAAGTTGAGAAGATTAAACAGAAACAGAGGGTCAAACATTCGGGTCTTTCACCGGGCATTCCTCGTCGGGTGACTTAACAGCAAAGAAACCTATTTCGAAATGTACCGGCAGGCTCAGGTTTCGATAAAGATATGTTGCCCTGAAGTTTATACCAAGATATTGCTGTTTTCCGTTGATGCTATTCTGATTACGAGCGCTCCAACTGGTATTTGAGACTCACTGCAAATCTAAACCATAAATTACAAACCAATCAAAATAAAATAGTGATATTTATTCTTGGTAAAGAACCCAGGGTACATAAAAGAAGTAATAAACTGCCGAGAATGGAATGAATGGATAAATGAAGAGGATAGAGTGATTAACGTTAAGTTAGGCAATGTGCACAAAATAGTTTAATCAAAATTCCCCTAGTGTTTGATTGATAAATTTTAACGGCATATACAAACATAAGTAGCTCTCAGACATGAAATTTAGAAATAACATTTCATTTTTCAACATATCGAACAAACACAAGACATAGTGCTTAAACGTGAACAGGCATAAAGCAATAAAATGACCTCCCTATCCATATTCACGGGGAATTTTATTTCACTTAAAGCAACAGTTACCAAGTATCCCTTAAATGAAAGGACAAAGAACCAACCTCAACTTGTCATTATTACTGAACATGTATAGTGCAGTTCTGGTGAGGAAGAAAGATCCATCTTAAAGGCATATTGCAAGGTATAACAGGCATAATTATTCTATGATGTGACATGCCTGATATTAATGTTTCATGATTGAAAATGTGTTCTTTCGAATTTTCACACTTATTAACTTTCTATGAAGAGATATTGTTCCTGTTTTTCCATATTTTTTTGTTCTTTTAAACAGTATATATATATATTATCCCTAACATGAATTAACTGACTCAGGAAGTTACGAATTGAGTTATCAGAATTTCGGTGTTTACCTAATATATTCTTTCACAGACACAGTACACATCTACACAAATACACACACACACACACACACACATATATATATATATATATATATATATATATATATATATATATATATATATATATATATATATGTACAATATAGTGGTTCCCTGTATTAAGACCAACTGTGGTTGCGCCTACAATTTGTCTTTATTTGAAGGTGGTCTTGGCTCCGAAAACCTAACTACATTTATATTCCAAAGGAAATGCATAGTTACCGCTAGTATGGACTTCTTTATAATGTAGTCTTGCATATATATATATATATATATATATATATATATATATATATATATATATATATATATATATATATATATATATATATATATATATATATATATACATGTATAAAGGGATGTAATAAGTTGTTACGTCAGCAGATGTCTTTTTCTCTCTTACTACTAGATATATTATGTGTGATAACACGGGTTCTTCTGTGACGTTACATCAAACACTATTGAAGACATAAAACTATTTCCTGGGCAGGTACGCACATGGCCTACATCAACCATAATTAATTATCAGAAAGGTATTATTCAAACTACATTTACATTCTAACAAGCTATATTACTATCACCATTTCCCTAGAAAGGAGATCAATGGATAATTTAATGGATTCATGTTGATCACCACTTGTTGAAGTGTAGCCACAATAAATCATGAAAATGCACAAGCCCTTACCTGTGCCTTGTGCGTGGAGGGGTGACAATTGATCATAGTTGAAAGTATAGCATGGGCCTAGGTCTGTAGCTACCAATGTAAAATCGGCCAGGCCACAGGGCCGATTCTGCCATTTACACCTGTTAAATCAGAAACACTGATTGATTGTATTTGCCTCTTCTTCTGGGCATATAGATAGATAGATAGATAGAGAGATAGATAGATAGATAGATAGATAGATAGATAGATAGATAGATAGATAGATAGATAGATAGATAGATAGATAGATAGACATCATTTACTTTAATGCTTCTGTGAATAGATTGTGTCTTGTTATGTACACAGTGTTGATCTCTTTGACATCTAACTGTCATCGTTTTTTAGCAAGTAGAAACACCATGTTTTTGTATATATCTGTTTCCCAGATAAAACATTTGAGGTCATTTTTTCCATTCAACTATACATATATAGAGATACAGACAGACAGACAGACAGTCAGACAGACAGAGAGGGAGGGAGAAAGCGAATACATACATACATACATACATATATATATATATATATATATATATATATATATATATATATATATATATATATATATATATATTCATACCAATAGTAAAGAAATGCAGAGTAAAAACTCTTGTAGGCACATATAATTTTTAGGTAATGTATGCGTGCATTAGGAATACTTGACAACATAACATGTGCATACTTGTTTTTAACAGTTATCACAATAAGTATGTGTTTAAGGTATAATATGAAAGGATCTAACTCTCTTTTCACACAAACACAACTAATGTTATTACCGTAGGTACAAAGGTAACGTATTCTGGATAACTGATGGTGCGACAAGTAAATGTGCGTAGCAGTTTTCTGTTTCGTCGCACAAGTATGTATTTCTGTAGTTGATGCACTAATTTTTCGGCTCATAATAGAAAATTTTAGCATGAATATATAATGATCGGCTATGTATTCAAATTTTAAGCTTTATAATATTTATATCCTGAAACAAATGAATAATATTTGCATTATATTCTGAGAAGAATGTATCACCATTTTCTTGATACGTTCCACATATGGATCCAAAATACATTTGGAACTTTAAAACCACATAAGATTACATTATGTGAAATATGATACACCAACATGTATTAAAGATTTAGAACAATATCAGCACCCATGCTATTCTTATTTTTATCACAGTATCAGTGCATCTTTCTATTTTATTCAAATTTGTGCCCATCAAACGTTAAATGAAATTATACATGTTTGTCCCGCAATTAAGTCCCAAGGGATGCCAAAGAGACAAAGATGTTTTCTTTCACTTCCATTTTGCAACTAAAAAGTGATCATTCTTTACACTTAGTGGCAGCTTGAAATGTTTTTTACTCAGAGAAAAATAACGTCGTATCAGACAAACTGAAATAATTAGAAACCGAAAATTATTCAATTATTGAAAACCTTAGTGCTTCAGATACAATAGTTTATCGCATGCAAGGGTACTATTAGCCCTCCCCGTGGCGGTGTATCAGCATTACAGCAACAGTGACTTGGCTTCAATCACCTAAACAAATAATACTACTATAGGGTGTTCTTCAACACTCTATATTTTTAGCTTACACCCACTTAAGAAAATTTGAAATAGGTCTTGTCGGCCATTCAGCACAACTTTATCTCTTTTATGACGTCAACGAGCAACCCTAGATGTTGCCTCAGATCAATGCCAAAGTGTCGTAATTCGTGTATCTCCCAACCACTGTGACTGATAGTGCATAAATGTATCTTTTTTAACGTCATAGAGCTTTAAGGTCTGCTGACTGTAGCTCCAAAAGCTTATTATATCACTTATAATTTTTCGTTCGTCTTTCTGAAGGTCCCTGATAAAATCTGCTAGCAGAATTAAGCTGATGAGATTTTCACTGGCAAATAAGACCAAATTATACATGCCAGATGCCCAACCACACCAAAAATATATTTCTCAGTTGACTCTTTACGATGTAATTGCAGTGTTTGAGGTGAAAATTTTGATGAGCCCAAACACAGTGCTAAAACAAAGGAGTTCATATATGAATCAAGCACAGCCTTGAAAAGGTTCTTGCTCCTGCTGAAATGAAAACGTACAGCTGAGGTGCCAATGTTCTCTGGATTAAAGCATAAAGACCCTACCATAGGGCACATGCGGCACATAGTTAATTTGGGAGGGGGGGGCTCTCATTTGATTTAAGAAAACAATTTGACACAGTTTTGGTCCAACGCCGATTACAAGTATGGTCATCAAAGTGTGCCCTATATGTGTCTATCAATGGACACCCAAGCCCATGGAGATTCGAGTCCTAGTGATGTGAGGTCAACGAATTATAGAATTAAAAGGCAAAGATGAAGCTTCTATATTCCTAGCTTTACGACACACACGCTGGAGTTTTTGTCGTCTAATCTGGGTATTTACCTTATGACAATTTATATGAACCATTTTAATAGAATATTGTATTCTGTTTGCTCATTTTATTATGGTATTAAAAGGCAGCCTAAGTCTTGGTTTATTTGTATGCACGCATTTGACATATGATAATTATTTGTCTTTCTCATCAGCGAAGGTTTTAATTAGTAGTAGTAGTACTAATATTTTTATTTTTTACGGTTGCCTAATCAGACAATTTAAAAAAAAAACCCTCGTCATTCCGATTTTGTTTCTCGAAATGACCCTTTTTTTTTTGCTCGTAATTACGAGTTTCCAGAATATAAAAAGTCAGGCTGCAAAATCTATGACAATGTATTAACAGCGTGCCAACAGGGTCACAAATGCAAAATCGGTAGGGCATTGATGATTAAGTCTTCACACCAAACTCACGAAACTTTGACTTTTTCTGCCATTATGATAAAAGTAAAAATCTGGTTCGCTCCATAATTCATAAAGTCAATCATGCAAGGTGTTTAAAATGTGATAAAAACATAGTAATTTATTTTGATCGTTTAAAAGTTGAATTGTTTTGTTTCAGAAATTAATTTTACATTACATGGGAGGTCAACATGCTTCACATTTGTGCACCAATATATAACACAAGTTTGCGGGTCAAGCTGATCAAAACCTGCCAAGTATATATCCAAATTGATGATCGTACCGGCAACCCTCTTGCCTGTGGAAATAAATGTCAAAGCAAGCTATCCAAATAAGCCCTGAAATGAATTTTGGAACCTCATATTAGCCACTTCAACTTTAATACCGTTTGGTAGCTAATACACATAATATATGCTACTTAGAAGAATTTAACAGTATTCCAAAATAAGAGAGATGATAATGTGACATTGCACGTATCAGTTTACGAATGAACTGGCAATTTACATGTCATTTTTATGGCTTTCTGTAACATATACAGAAGATGTAACAGCGTACATTGCAAGATTCATTCCATATGTCCTAGAGCAGAATCCAAGAGCAGAACTAAACGGTCGGCTTCTCGTTTTTATCCTTTCCGTATATGCCTACAGTAGTTATGTGTCAACTAAGTAAGATATCCCCTATATTCAGTACCACAAGACCAAATTTTACCTCAAATCAAAATAATGCCTGATTTCTTGCAGGATTAAAACACTGTAAACGTTTTGGAACAATGACGCCTGGTGGGTCCACCAATGTTTTGAACAGAAAAGTACTTTTCATGTCGGTGGGTCATTCTTTAACACAACAATATTTCACCAGAATTCACAAGACAATTATTCGTATTCTCAAACTGTTAAAAGCTGCACTATTCTGATTTCTGGTTTGTTTTCCTTCATTGTTATTCATTACTTTATTCTAAATTACCTTTTGGTGCAGTGAAATGTCTAAAAAATCTCGATAGTAAACTAAAAGCAAATACGTTTTTCCGCATGGATAATGACACTTCATGAATTCAATATCCACATAATCAGTTTACGTTGAAAGACGTTTTACTGTTGCCAAACTAATAAACGCAGCATTGTTAACTGAAAACAAATAAGTTTTTCCACACGCACAATACACAATGATACTTAATTTCTGTAATATCTACATAATTGCAGATCACGAACTCACAAATTGGTAGTAAAACCTTGTTACAAAACTGAAAAAAAACATGCCCAGGCCAGGAGGAAGTACACAATGAAATTTTTCTATAAGTACAGGGAAAGTTCATTAAAGGTCCAATTTCTTTACTCTATAATATTGGGAAAAGAGCTAAAATTAGCACAATATTAATGCCTTATTCATATTATATTATAGATAAAAGATTAGGATTTTTATAAAATAGTTTGACGTATCGAAATGAACTTTTTTCTTCCTATATGATCAATAACCACTATTTGCACATTTTGATTGGGAAAAAAGAAATATATATTATGTGCAAAGCGTCAGAGTTATTCTTCTGATTTATAGCCCGGTGCCCTTACAACAACTGGAAGATGTGCTTCTCATTGGTGCATGTCCTAGAAGTGCACAAAAATGCAAGTGTACTGGAAACAAATGGAGTGCTTATAAAGTGCGCAATTCGTTGCACTTCTTCATGGGCTGATCATCCTCGAAACGTCACTATTCGAAGCTTGGAAGATGATTTTGATAGGTACTCGTCATATGGACTATCAAAAAACAAAATAAAAACCCTTCGATTTTGATAATATTTGCAGTGCGCAAACAGGGTCACAAATGAGATAACGCAAAATGGATACTCTATTGATCATTAAACCTGCAGAATGAACTGAGGTTTCTTGTTTTTTGTTTGTTTGTTTGTTTTTGGGTTTTTTTTTTTTGTGTGTGTGTTTTTTTCACGATAATGAAATTTATCTCATCATGTATATGTTTCAACACTACACTTTGTAACGTCACGTGTTGGAACAATTCTTTTCCCCATGACATCCACCTATCGACAGTTGCCTGGACTTGTTTGCTACTGAAATTCATAGAACGTCCCAAATTTAGTTCAGTGCAATAATAGATGTAAAAAACCGTCCATTATATCCCAAAGATACCAAACTTGTTCCATATATACTGCACAATATGCCTTTGTCATGCAAGATGGAACTACTCAGGATATCGCCAGATCCTTTGACGGCATTCTCTCTTTTTTCCTTATGTTTTTTCCAAAATATGTGCCATTTTTTCTGCAAACGTATTGGTAAGATTCCCTAGTACATGTAGCGAACTATTCACGACAGGTGCCTTAACTTAAACTTGTTTAAAATGCGGTGATTTTGGAACTTTAAGATTTTTAATTAATTTCATAAGCGTGTATAGATCTTACATTCTCTTGCCAGACTAGGTAGGCCAACCATTCACTTGGGAACATTGAAAATATTTGCATTTTAAAATCACTTGAACAAAAACCATCGGTACTTCATCAAACTCTTCTATTTGCAGGTTGGGCACTCCTTTCTGGCATTGCATTTTTGATAGAAGTTAAAGGTGAAAGTAAAACTAAAGGGCTTAAAGACTTATCACGGCTGGTGCTTTTTTTAAATATCATACGTATTCTTCGTGTTTTGTGATGTTAGAACGTTTTCTAAAATTGTAACATTTATATCCACAGGCAAGAAAGTTAGTGGTATGAGCATTAATTTAGATATAGGGGCGTTCTGTATAAACTGAGACACTTAAGACTTTAACAGTAATTTTCTTATCCAATAAACATGTAAATGTTTGTTTCCTTGTCTGATGATTTGTAAAAATGTTAGTTGTTAATTTTTTTTCAATAAAATAGTTTAGTGTTTACTTTAAATTTTCTTTATCCACAAGGAAAATAAAGTATCCGGGTTAGGAGAGAAAATATGAGCAAAGTAGATAAAGACAGACATATTATCCCTTAAACCCGGGCATTTATCGCCTAGGTGACGCAGCACACCAATATATTCGCGTTGTTTGTCACAAACTGATTAGGCCAGCGAGAGAACAGATTGGTTTCCGATTTATCTACCCCTTTTAGGGAGAAGGGTCATTACGATGGAAATGTGTAAAAAAGTGAAATATCAGACATACGTCTACAAAAGAAAAATGTTATTTTTATGATACTACAGTACAGATTTGACTATGTAGTCATATATCATTTTTTACTATTCTGAATATTCAAAACCAATGAAAACAGTGTGCAGTATTAGTTCCTATTTTTTCAGTTAGAAAGACTTATGGTACGATTACTTAAAACCATATAAACAAATAAATGAAATGATAAAATGAAAATAATCAAACAGCATTATAATCCATTTGAACATTACATTCCTTACTTCCAAATCTTTTTGAATGACGCGTGTACTTGAAACGTAGTAAAAGTTAAAAAGCAAGTTTTGCTTCATGTTCTCATGAGGTGATCTTCACAATTTACATGTGCTCATGTCTTAATGGAATATCGGGTCCTGATAGTTGGCTTGATCGCAGTGAAAGGCTTTCTTGTATTAGTAACTGCGATTGAATTGATAAAACATTCAGAATGTACTGAAAGATAGCTGGTGATCCTATTCCTTTTTTATCAATTTTCGCCACGTTTCAGGTTTTAATTTCACTACAGAACGCATGGAATGTATGCAACCCAGAAAAATCATTTTGCGTGTCCGACATTATGTGGTGTTCGACTTCACTTGGCGAGTTTTATTCAGCTGTACCTGCAAACTGGTATGATATATTGGTGCACAAATGTGAAGCTTGCTGACCTAACTTGTAATTGAAAACTAATCCTGTGAAACAAAACGTTTTAACACATCAAAATAAATTTATTTGTTTTAACCACATTTTAAACATTTGTCATAAATGATTTCATGAATTATAGAGCGAAGTAGGTCTTAAAAATTTTCATAAGGGCAAAAACAGACAAAGCCTCATAAGTTACGTGTGCAGACTAATTCATCAATACCGTGCTCGTTTTGCATTTGTGACGCTGTTAATATCGTTGTCGTTGAATCTGCAAGTTGACTTTTGATGGTCAAAAAACTCCTGCTTATGAGAAAAAACTCGTAATTACGAGAAAAAAATCGTTACTATGAGAAAAAACCTCGTTATTTCGATTTTTAAAAACTTTTTTTCTCCAAATTACAAGAAAAAACTCGATATTTAAAACCTTTTAAAAATTATTTTTGGTGATCTGGCTTCCGTATCATCATCATCATCATCATCATCATCATCATCATCATCATCATCATCATCATCATCATCATCATCATCATCATTACAGGCCTATCTGTTCTGTTGCAAGCATAGGTGATAGCTGATCTGAGGTCAAATGGCGGACACAGCTCGTATGCATCCTGAAATATGTAACTACTCGGGCGGCACAAGAGTAATAGCAACAGCCAACAGGAGCTCATTCAGACTCCCATATCTGACTGGGAGTGGTGAATAATTCAGACTTACTTTACTATAAAGTCCTGTTTCTTGGTCCCGGTTTGCCTGTAAAAGTCGCCATAATCGATTTTTGATTTCCAGAACATAGAATACCTGGCATCAAAGCTTTTCCTGTAAGACAATATTGGTTCGTCGTCCAGACCTCCTTTTTCTCCCACATTACTTAAGATTTCAAAGAAATCTGTGAGCATTTCGAAAAGAGTAATATCATCCAGTTCACGTGGAAAATCTCTATCAAGAGACTGGTTGTACAACGCAGATGCACTGGAACATAAAATGAAATCTGGCATATGTAATTGTTTTCACATTGGTTTTGGAAGAGAAATGTTGATGCTTTGGCAAGTTTGGAATCTCTTTGCTGTCATTGTTGGGTTTTGAATTAATGAATATGGATCACGTTTTTCTGTACTATTTAAGTGTATAATAAAATTGACAATAGCATAATATTGATTCATTTTGGTTGACAAATATATGTATATATATATATATATATATATATATATATATATATATATATATATATATATATATATATATATATATATATATATATATATATATACATGTACAAGTTCATTGGTGATGAGGCACTATTGCTGAACTTACACACGCCAGAGTAAACGATAGAGAGCATATGCATCTTCAAACGGAATCATTCCCACGGTTCAGCAAATATAATGAATTGCATTTTGTTTTTCAAGAATCGATAGAAGCCAAGATAATGTGTCAATGGTCCGATAATATAATAATCAAATGACAAGAAACACGTCAGAAAATAGGAGGTCTATACCATAATGACACATCAGAAAGAAAAGGTTTGAAACGATTAAATGAATTGCAATTTGCTGTACCAAACACAGAAGCACACTAATTTTCTATTATCTGCGCCTGCAATTTATCGATTTTGTGTGTACAAATCACAAATATATTTATGTACTTGATATTGAAACAGTGTTAAATAAAGTCAGCAAATAGGAAAATTTCAGGGCATACGTCTCACAACTAACACTTCAAAACCACCCAAGGCAAAACAGCATTATATCGTGTTTGGGGCAGTTTCACACTTAATAAATGTGACATGTAAAGTTGTATCTCCTAACCGTAAGTAGGCTTCTTCAAAATAGACATACGGAAGATAGTTGCTAATTCTTCAATAAGTGGTCAAGAGTCTTTAGTGATAATCCGGCACGCGCAGTCGCCAAATGAAATATAATATCAATTTTTTTCGATAAAATCATAAGCTAATCAATTTTCTGGATTTTCGTGAAGTTGACGTGTTAAAGAATTGAATATGCTCATACACTGTCACCCACAAAATAAAAGAAAAACCTCGCATGATTCCAGGTACCAAGTAAGAAAATTTTACACTTGGCCTACATACCGCTATTATTTTTTCTTCCTTGGACAAAAGTGAAATAGTCTTAAAATCTGCGATAAAAACGGGTACATGTCATGTATTGGCGAAAACGTACCTCCGATTTCCAGCACAAAACTGGACAAGATATTCAACGTTTTTGAAGCCACAATTAATCAGCCAGTTTAAAACCGTACAGAAGTTAAAACCTTTGCTAAAACGGAAAAAGTAAGGCGTGCGATAATTTTACTCACCCAAAGGTATTATGGTTGCAAATAGTAACAGCAGGGAAACGCAGTTTTTGTGTGAATGTAGTTTTTAGAGACACAGATGACGGGCGAGTCAGATATTTTGAAATTCCATCATATGTGTTCTTCCCGAACCAGACGAACATACTCATTAATGCTAGTGTCCATATTAACCTAAGAAACATACGTTTAGGAGCAGTTATGACGTCTTACAAACAGAAATACAAAAAAACAAAATATAATTCACCATTATTAGAGTCTTGCAAACCCGTACCTTCGATAAATAAAAATAATTTACATTATTCAAAATAACGAAACCAAGTGCTTCGTATAAAGTGATCATCTGGTCCTTAACCGATGATTATGTCAATTATACAAGTTCTTGTACGTATACTTCGGGCCTGCGGAATTTCATCTTTGCAAATGGCCTCAGCATTGCTTGATTCTGCGTAGCACAGTCATGCTATCTCATTAAACATTTGATGAACAAAATGTACATCACTTTACCTAATCAAAACATTATGTAATAAACGCTGAAAAGGGATAATGTGAAATATAGCACCAGTTTTCAGCGTATAAATTTCGGTTGTTACTGACATGCCAAGCGAATCAATTGCAAAAACATTTGGAACTCTGTTTCAGCGACAATCCGCCTGCATCTTTCACACGATGATAAAAAAATTCAGAAATGTATAAAATAATTTGGTGGAAAAATTAAACACAATTTTCGAAAACAAGCAGACTGAGAATGTCTGTCAAGAAGAAATATACAACGCGATAATGATTATATGCAAATATACGTGATGAAAACTATATATTTAGGTGAATAAAATTATAAATGTTAAACGGTACAATGTGTCTGCATACATTTAAAAAGATGTTTTAAATAAGCTTTGTATTCAGCGCTAAGTAAAGGTGTTAGACAAGATACCCCTTGCTGGTACATGTTTTTGACATGCACCATGGTATATGAGAAACATTCTCACTAACATGTTGAACAGCATTACTTTCCAAACACTTGAGCCTGTTTTAGTAAAATTCCAAGAGAAAGAATTGTAAAAGTACAGGCTGACGTACCTTTTCCACAAAGGGGCAGACGGCCCGCATATTGTGCTTAGTCCAGATATGGAAACATCCTCCGCTATAGCATGGCGTATACTTGTGTTTTGCTTCCGTTTGTTTTTATCAGCAGTTTTAAGCTCTGCTGCTGTCATTTTTAACCAAATGACTACAAGACTATTGAAAACAGGTAACTAATGAGCAGAATCTTTGGTCTTGATGCTTATTTTTACTTTTACCTTCCAGTTTAAGGTCGCAAAATAACTGATATCATCTGTCATTACTGAATACGGATTGAAAAAGGAAACAAATGGATTTTGTTCCGTATTTGACCGATGCACTTAGTGATGAATACAACTATCACAATGAATGAAAAATGCATACTGCTACCGAAAATCATGTTTCAATTGGTCGTTCCTGACTCGTAATGGGCAAGTTTATAAATAATTCAACGCAATATTTTTAGACAGGATCTCTGCTTCACCATCACAATATTTTACGTATTGAAATGTATGTACATTGAATGTTACAAATACAAAACAATTCTTGCTGTGAGTGATGCTACTTCGGTCTCTCGGTACAATTGGTAACATTTATACAATTCAGTAGACCGAAACCTTTCTGGCACCGTCACAACAGTGGAAGTAGCTTTCAATTAATATTACCGCAACACCAAACAACACATTTCAGGTAGAAAATGTGCACCTCCTTTGCAACAATCTGCAAGAAATGTAATACAATTGGGAGGTTCCAAGGGCAGAATCATTATTCGAAATATTTTATGGGACAGCTAATGCAAACCTATCCGCCAGCGGCATCGGATGTACGTCAGTGCATCCAAGTGTAACCTATCTTGGTTTTGCAAATTAAGCATTTATGGTAGCTTGACTTTGAGGCAATGAATATAGTTTGACTGTAACGTTCAACACCATAACACGTTACTAGGGTTAAATTGTACACTAATTATCAGCCGCGATAAAAGGCCTGATATGATCATCTATCAAAACACAAAAAAAATGTGTACTACTATAATTCTGGCTTGAATTTTCCATGGTGAAATGCTCACCAAGATCTCCTTTAAATTGAGGATCACTCCACGTGGCCACCCTGCTGTGGAACAATGCTAGTATCACAGTAGTTAGACTTAAAAATGCATTCTTGTCTTTAAAATGGTCCAAACATGTCCAGATATTGAACAAATCGTAGACTGTACATTATCATACCTGTATCTAAATTAAAATGAAGCCACAAATTTGTTAAATATGCTGCAAGATTAAGTCGAACCCTTTCATGTACAATTAATAACGTAACTTACAGGAAGTGAGACAAAACCCCTTGCGTAGGGTCATTTGTGGTTCAGAAGCAAGGTACTTTTCTTTATGGGGCCACAAAGGAAATCGCCTAAAGTTATCTTGGTTATGGAACACTTTTAGTCACATCATTGCCGACAAGCCTAGTTTACTAAACAGTACGGGCTACATCAACGGTCTGGATAAGGTCAAATTTTAATTAAGAAGGAAAACTATGGCCAATTGTAGGTTGCATTTCTGGCTGTTACGATCGTGGAGAACTTTTTAGGATGCATTGTGCATAATATTGAACAACAATATGCCTTACATCAGAACCTATAGCTCTATATCTGCATAATTGATATAAACACACTAATTTGCATGATGCTTCTCATCGTCACTCTGGCAAAACAGACCAGTG
Organism: Hermodice carunculata; assembly: GCA_964020975.1. Lineage (NCBI taxonomy): Eukaryota > Metazoa > Annelida > Polychaeta > Eunicida > Amphinomidae > Hermodice > Hermodice carunculata. Next base: position 77,158,872 of record OZ026612.1, on the reverse strand, counting down.
TAATTATTGAAAACAAGCCTTCACAACTGATGTGTTTAGTATTTTTTTCCGCAATTTACAATTAAATTTCGAGAAGATGCAATTTTTGTAGAAGTACAATTTTTCAAACAAAAAATAGAGCTTTAAAGTTCTTTCTGTCTTCACTTTAGTATGAATTTTGCAATGGGAAACATTTTTTTTATGTAACAAGCCTATGCAACACAATATTTCTGCCAATAATGGATTAATTCCTAGATCTCTAGATCTGTAGTATTTCTTCCAAGGATTGTATTTTTAAATTATGAAATAATTGACACATTTGACTCATTTTTGTCAAAACTTATACTTAACGTAGACAATTCACCACCCTTTAAAAAAAAACATGCAATTCCAATGCTTCATCAAACTGTTCTTGTCCAAGAAAATATATATCTGTTTTTTTTAATTACATATCAATCCTTAGTATCTAATTAACTCTCTGAAGGCATCAAATAATAGTTTTGCTGACCTGTGATCAGAGATAGAATAGCAGTGTCATCTACTAGCTGAATGATTTTGATCTGTTGCTCACCAAATTTGAACCAATGATATCCTTGTCGGTCCTTATCACATAAGCCATTGGTTCAACTGCTAAAATGAATAAGTAAAGAACAAGATGGCATCCATGTCTCACATCCCGGATGACTGAAAATAATTCAGAAGAGTATCCATTATTAATGACACAACTGCACACTCCATTTTAGAGTATATTAACCTGTTCAGGGTCCAAAACGAAATGCTATGATAACTTCATTTTCACTTCCACCCAAGAGTATCAAAAGCCCTCTAAAATATATTAAAAGCTCAGAAATAATATATTCCCACATTCAAAAGTCCCAACCCAACAACGACAGCAAAGTTTAATACAGCAAAAGGCAGAGATTCAACAATTTCCAAAAAAAAAATCAACTTTCAGTTTTCAATACCAATGGAAAGAAACAAATTTCATTCCTGACGTGAGACAGAGAAGTTGAGGGGGGGGATTTTGTTGGGTTTTTTTTACAAGAAATGACTCAAAATTGTACACTTTATGTTGAATTGTCAAGTTTGCAGTGTCACCAAGAAAGCCCAGATATGGAAATGAGCAAAAGTATCATGTAAAGGCACCCATGGAGGCACATATTGACACACTTGGTCCGTTTACGCCTATTTTTGCAAGCAATGTCTACATTCTCATTCTGGTTGACAAGTGGTTCCAGTGTTATCCTCTCTGTAATCAATCAGCAGAGTCTATAGTGTAGAAGGTAGTCAATGAATTAATTGCCAGTTTTGGCCTCCCATTCCATACTGGCAAAGGGGAAAATGTTGATGGGAATCTTGGGTGAGCCATCTTCAAGAAATCGTCAAGACCCAGACAATACCCCATCGACCATGTGTAAATAGACAAATTGAGTAATATAACAGATCATTTCTCCAGATGGTCAGGTCTTGTTTTAAAGGCTTAAATGAGAACTGGGACAAATACCTGCCACGGTCGGTTGCTGTTGTTCAGTCCATGCTGAATCACAGTACAAGTTTTTCAGCCAATTTGATGATGTTGGGCAAGGAAGTGTTCAGCCCTAGAGATGTGATTTTCGGAATGCTGACCAAGGCAAGAAGTCTCCAGAGTAAGCCCCTCAATTCAAGGAAATACTTTCTACCAAACACGACATTGCACTGAAACAGCTGAGAGAAGCTCATAATAGAAAGAAAAGACCTATGATTAAAAACTGTGCAGCCAGTACTAAGTCGGGGACCCCACTAACAACCTTGAGTCAGCCTGTAAAGTTAGTCAGTCTGAAAACATCAATGAAGACTGGCATGTTCGATACCTGACCACTGAAGGTTTTTTTTTTTTTTTTTTTTAATTCAAGGGATAAAAGTGAATGGGTGGGCAAACATGACCAGATGAAGCCCTGTAAAGATCGTTTTGTTCCTCTTTGGCTGTGCAGGATGAAGCATGCACTTGTAAATTGACATCCTTTTGGGAAAGAACTAGTGTCTGCAGTTAATGATGAATGTTTCTAAGGTTGAGAGGACCGGTTTAAAACCACCAGTTGCCTTTTGTGGGTGACTGCCTGTCTCAAGTCAGGAGTGAAATTTGTTTCTTCACATTGGTATTGGAAGAGAAATGTTAATGCTTTGGCAAGTCTGAAATCTCTTTGCTGTCATTGTTGGGTTTGGAATTAATGAATATGGATCATGTTTTTCCGTACTATTTGAAAATTACTTCATTGGCTATGTTGTGCTGTGGGCTTTGTTCTCCGACTCATAGTTATAGTGGAGGTAGAGTGTGTTTATAATGTTCCAGATTCATAAATATCACAAAAACGATGTAAGCCTACTTTACTCTTTTGCTGTAAATTAAGATGACTGACAAATCGGGAGAACTAAAAGGTGATAGGTCTAACAGGTCTCCTTATTTTTTTTTGGCAGAAGTAATGAAATTTGTGTTTTGGGTGGTTAGGCCTATACATTTTGGGAAAGAACTAGTGTCTGCAGTTAATGATGAATATTTCTAAGGTTGAGAGGACCAGTTTAAAACCACCAGTTGCCTTTTGTGGGTGACTGCCTGTCTCAAGTCAGGAGTGAAATTTGTTTCTTCACATTGGTATTGGAAGAGAAATGAAATGCTTTGGCAAGTCTGAAATCTCTTTGCTGTCATTGTTGGGTTTGGAATTAATGAATATGGATCATGTTTTTCCGTACTATTAGCCTATGATGAAAAAGAAAATACTGATTTTTATTGATGATGTATTTAAAGATCTATTTAGAAAAAGTGATGGAACTGATATTCAAGTGAAAAAAAAAATAGAAGAGATAATTTGCAATGAAACCAGACCTGTTATCCACAGGATGCTATCAGCAGTAATCCTTTCCACCTGCTCTCATGGACACTGCAACACTTGCGTCATCTTCCATCCTAAACACAGTTAGGACATGTGTAATGACCTCCATGTCTTCTAGTTCAACCAGTGCACTTATAACATCTTGATGGGTGAGTCCTGTTCCAGTGCATACCAGGGACAGATGGGTTTTGGTTACCAGTAAACTTGGGGACTGTGTATAAGCACATTTTTATTGTATATATGTGTAAATAGGATATATATTATTGATAATGATGATTGATTTTTATTGACATTTAATTGATATACAAATGGAAAAGTAGTTAGAGGAGAGCCCTGTACTGGATTCCAAAGATGAAGAAGTCTGGCTGGTAATTGATAATTGCAGTCGAGACTTTCAAATTACCGTACCATACAGACCCAAGTAACATTTTACTGTAGTTGTCCACTCCTCTGGACCAGAGGCAGGTGTGGTTTGGTGGGGACAGGGAGCAATCTGATTATGTGTTCATCAAGGACAGAGAGGACCAGAATTAAGAGAACCGCACACTGAATGAGGCAACATATAGGTTTCACTTTTCAAATTAAGGTCTAGGGGTTCCCAGAAGTGTCCCTATGCAATTTGCTGGGCGGTTTCCAAGAGTAATTCTTTTTTAATATGTTGGCAAAAACTCAACATTAACGTTCATTAAAAATCAAAATTTCACTGGACCATGACTATTTTAACAAATCTAGGTACATCTCCAGCAGGTTTAAAGTGAATCTGCCTTACTTTTTTGCGGATGTCCAAAATGTGAAAATCCATTGCAATTCCCATTCACTAATATAAATAGTATGAACAGTATTAAATTAACTGATTTTGTTTTTCGTGCTGATGATAGTGAATCTCACTCACATGTGTTGCATGTCTCTAGAAGCGACCCTGACGATGATGCTGATCAGCCAGCAGGTGACTTACAATTACCCACTGCACATATGTTGGTCGAAACTTTGGTGCAAAGTCAAGGTGCAAAAACACCATTTGCAGAAGAAACTCTCCAAGAAAAGTAAGCCATCGTATGCCTTAGTTGTTGATTTGGACAACTAGGGTATATCAGAAGCACTTTGCTCAGTGACACCATGCATTAGGTCCAGGTCTGCTGGACAGGGATCTGGCAGCAGCTCCAGCAGAAATTTCAAAGGAAAACCTGCTTCTAACGTCATAAACATATCTCGGTGATGTAATTCAGGGACATCTTGTTGGTAAAGAGATATCATCATCATTAACATTAGAATCTGTCACCCCAATCAGGTTGCGATCAGCCTGCCAGCTGATAAACCTTACATGTTAAAGCGTAAAGTCTTCTCTGAGGATGCCGACGTTGCACTTTGCAAAAATTAACTGGACTAGTGGATACAATGTTAGGACATTTAAGGACAGGAATCAATGTACATCATAGCAGTGCTCATGCACAGTAGATACAGAAGCACTTCCATGAGAAAAAGGAGCACAACAGGCGGAAATATAATAACACAGATCGGTGCAAAGTCAATCAAAAGTTTTTAATTGAACCACAGTAAAGAAAGCAAAGCTGGTGAAATATTGAGTGGGAGGGTGAGGAATGGTACAGTCAGCGCGAATATATCTGGCCGTCCACCCAAATTAATTGCTGGTAAAAACCGTTCTAATGATAATAATACTTTGATTGAACTATTAAGAGACTTTAGGAACTTTCTGGTTCGGTACGAACATTTGAACTAACATGGCTATAAACAATCAGCTGATCACATTCTGCACAGGCTTAGAAACTGTGGTACTTTATGTTTACATGAAACGTTGTCATGGCCTTTAAAATCGCAGTTTATCGACAAAATCATGGATGCTTGATGTAATTATCAGTGTACTGCTATACTCTGTTTATGAAGTCCACTATGAATTACATAGATTTCAATTCATACCCGAGTCACCCCTGTTGGTGGCAGTTGTGTGCAAGCATACACCAGGGGCCGGATGTTTCCTATCATGAAATAAAAGCCCATAGTTACCGAGTGATAATCATTAATCTGACTGATCGTAACTGCCATTTTGCTCTGGTTATTGTGTGTGTTTATATGCCATATTGCTACTGCAACGATGTAAATGAAACATGAAAACATCAGAGGTAGCACAGTTTTTGATCAATATGCTATGACAGCGGCTGTCAAAGGTTTGGTAACATTATATTATTCTCATAACAATGTAAATGAATCATTAAAACATTCGATGTAGCGCAAGTTGTGATCAATATGCTATCATTGCAGCGGTAAAAGGTTTGGCTACTTTAATATTCCACTGTCTCTGAAATAGAGGATCTTACATGGTCCAGTTTGAGTAACTGTTTTTCTTATCACGGGAGAGACCATCACTTGGGGAAAAAATCATGAGTGACTGCAGGTAACTAGTGATTTTTACCAAGAGATGGGCTCTCGAGTGACAAGAAAAAAAAGGTACTCAAACAGGACCATATGAGATTTTTTTTCATGTTAATCGAGGTTTTTAACTGCGAAGCAAACAAAATGTATCCACACTGCACCATTTTCTCAAATAACCTCTTCACATTCAGTTGGCTTTATAATATCCATCCACTTCCATTCTGCCCAGTGCAGCAGACTACTTTCCCGCACCAAAACAATCTACTGGAGTGTGTGTCAGTTGGTTGGATAGGTATGATGAACTAACATCATAAATACACAGCTACAGGTTCATGGTTTCACTTTTTATCATAAACAAATGTAGTAGAGACTGTTTACAATTCAAAACCTCTGTAAAAATGTATAAAAAGGCGATATGCACAGATCAAAAGCCTTTTTAGTGTTCCTTAGCAACAATGAAAAGAAAAAAATTAAACAGTCGAGCAGATGCTGGTAAAGTCTGCCATTCACTCCTGACAGCTCTCAGTGTCACTTTCAATAATTGCAACACAGCGACGAGGTTTTACGTGGGCATGACTGCAGTGATTAATGTTGAAAGTGAAATGCACATTACCGTGAAACTCGTTGCCTCTGAACATAGATGAAAGCATAGACTTATTTTCATTATTTTGACTTTGAGATAATAAAAAACTGTTCTGTGTAGCGCTGGTCACATTTGCCAATGGTGCAAAGGTCTCCTGTGTGGTAACTGGCTCCAAGACCAGCGGTTCCCTCTCCGTTTCTGGCATTGCTGCTGGCAAGTGTACTGGGACACTGGTAGTAGGCCTACTGGGAAGGGCTCAATTCCCCTGGTTGACTTGCTTGGGGAAAGGCAAAGGTAAGGGCGGCATTGTTGCGGATGAACTGGTGACAGTACTAGCTGGCAAAATCGTGGGATTATGAGACCCAGATGTTTTCAATAAAGAGTCACTGATGAGCTCTTGTCTTGTATTGAGAAGTTAATAATTGTTGATAATTTTGAGGTTTTTATGTCTAGAAATTTGAGCACTATGGGTTGGAGCCACATTGCGATCTTGTAGGTTCTGAATCAAGTGTTTTCTTCCAGAATAGTTAGTTAAACTACGATCTCCTCTTTGTCCTGCCTTCTTGATCATTGTTTTCAGCATAACGTGTCGAGTGTTTTGGCCGAGGGCAGAGCGTTTGAACAAGGTTTTCCCGTCATTAATGTGTTTTATTGCCAGATAAAACGGTGTGTCTGGTTGACAAAAATCGCTAGGCCCAGCATTCAATTACTTCTGGTAAAGTTGAAATGGGCATCTATCAACATTATCAGTATTTTCAAACGTTTTAGGTGTAACTTGTCTCGTATTCTAGGTATCAGCACCCACTCTCGTTTGTTTTCATCAGAACATCTCCCCAGCACATATCACGGTGTTTGTGGCTGTTTAACATTCCAAAAAATGGTGTTGAATAACCACAGTATATTCAAAATGGCATCAGCAGCATGCACAGCAAGTTGCCACAGGCAAAGAAAGTTCCCATGTCCCCATCAGTCAATGGGTGAGCCTGGCTTGGCTTGTTACCCATACCCTTTACCTCCAAATCCATCTGTATTGCTCTCAATGCCTCTCGCGATTTAGCAAACTGGATATCCTCCAGAAAAGAAAAAAAACATATTTATGCCTTTGCAGATGACGATCAATTGAACTGAAAATCCAAAGCAATGTTGATGGTTCATATTCTCTCCCATTTCTCTTTCCCACAGACACAATGAAGTTGACAATATGTTTGTCAAGCTCATCAGGCGATAAATGATAAATGGGGTCCATGATGCCACGTCACTTCTTTAAAATGCCTCGAACAAGTTCACGTGTTGTTGTGTAACTTTCTTTGTGCCAGTATTTTCTTGATTGAGAACAACAGTTTCAACAATACATCATCATCTTCGAACTCGATCAAACGGAGATCAAAACCGCTGTAATCTGCCCCTTTTGCCAATGGCAATGTGAATAAACGCTGGATTGATTAAATTCTCTGTATGACTCACGATCTGAACAGTTTATGTACTTGTAGTACTGTATTGATTACATTTCTGTATGACTCACGATTTGAACAGTATATGTTCTTGTGGTATTGTATTAATTATATTTCTGTATGACTTACGATCTGAAAAGTATATGTTCTTTTGGCATTGTACCTTTGGCCTCAAAAATGTAAGCGATAATTTACCAAACCAATTAGAATTGACTTTGAACTTGCAAAATGTGATAAAAACCATAGGGACAAGATTAACCACTCATCATATAAAGGCGCGAGTCTTTTCCAAACCCGAGATTGAGTAATCGATGCTGCATTAATTCTCAATTCACTCCAAAGTGATTGATAAACTTAACGCAGTTAAATGTATTTTGCAGGATAAAGGTATTTTGAATGAAGAACAGTGATCATTTTTTTATCAGTTAAATGTATGTGTTACTTTTAACGAATTTACAAATTTATTGATCCATTTCGTAAAACAGAGCAGCTGGGCTTGACAGCATATATGCTCAGGCAACGACTGTATGCTAATTACAGATCTCCATGTGCCCATTGGGCATCAATTTATTCTGTAATGTTGAAGTGCAGTGAGATACCCAAAATATTTCAATTAGATATTCTGGTACCAATAATTAAAAAAGGCCTCCAACCTATCCAAAAAAAATAGTAATTATGAACCCATAACACTGATTCCAACTTCAGGGAACTTCCTTGACCTCTCATTAACTCCAGACAACGGAAGTATCATATCATATACAGGGGTTGTCGTTGATATTTGCATGCTGATCTAGTGAAAAGGTCAACTGTGATTATTGCGTCACTTGACACCGAAAAATAACGTTTTGATGCCGTCTGAAATGATGGCCTGTGCTATCAATTTTAATGTGTATTACGTCTGAGCCCTTGGATTTTGCCATGTACTCACTAGTGTTAATTTATGGAGTTTTGGGATGACACAGGATGCATAGTGAGCCTTTTGTGGTCACCGTCGGTACGAGACATGGCCCTTCTTCACCAAAAAGTGGCGTTTTAACTTTGGCATAAAGAAATTAAAGTTCAGACATGCCATGGTTGTCCGCAAAGCATCCTTTTGTAATGTGTCCCTTCGATGAGGATCCCATGTAATTATGAGTAAAGTTATGAGAAAGTTGATATGCAGCCTTATTTTTTGACAGGCATAGCTTATCACGGTCTCAGCACCAGTCTCAGTGATGTACATATGCAAAGCAATTGGAGTGTCCTGTGTTTGTTATGAATTATATAGTCTTTCTATCTGCCAGTGCGAAATGAAGCATTAAGATTCCTAGGTATATTATCAAAACACGTGTTAGGGCTTAGTAAAAGGTTCCACCATTCATCTGTAAATGTACCTCCATGTTAGAAAATATTATACTCAGTTCTTTTTCCCAGCCAGGCAGGGTAGCTCTGGCTAATTCACCTTCTGGGCCGTTTGTCACCTGATAGCAAGGCATGGGGCATATAGTAAGAGAGGCCTCATCCTGGGCCCGATTGTATTAGGAGTGTTCTTTTATGACTCTGGGTCTCTATAAGTTTTCAAGGCCAGCAAGGCGCTTCTTATGTAGGCTGCTAAGAACCGGTCAAACCATCAGTATGGGAGTACTGACGGGATGGTCGTTTCATTGCAGTATTTGATGTTCCATGAAAAAGATTTAAAAACCATAGTTGTTTGAGCAAGCACTGGCGACGTTACTTAACAGAGCCTTTTTGCACTTGATTGGATATGACTCTTTATCACAATTGTTGCGACGAGACGTCTTTACACAAGCATTAACCACTGTAGTGAAAGGTCAAAAATTTCTTTTTTTCCTGAATGTTTTATGGTTGCATAGAGTGACAACAGGAAAAATAGTTGTGGTTTAAAGTGGTGCTTAAAGACGACGTGGAAGGATAGTCCTGATGTTTTGAAATTCCATCATATGCATATCTACAGAAAAAGACCATCATGACGAGGAACACTAGCGTCAACAACGACCTAAAAAAAGGTTGATAACAATTCAGTCAGATATACTTTGATAACTCTGATTTTGTAATTAATGACAAGATGTTTGAACCCCGTTGGCTTCCTCTGTGAAAGTTATAAAAATATGGCGAACTTGATACCTTATACTGTGGAGTCGAACATTTCGAAAGTTGTATTAGTACCTTCATGAAGATCTATCCCCGTTGGACTTTGTAATACGCGTTGTCCTAATCCCATCGTGCCTTTCCCTATAAGTCATCTATTTTCGTTGTTGGAAAGAGTTTTACTATTAAAATATTCCCGACACAACGAATCACCAGTGGCCGGTTATTTATTCGGAAGTTCCTGGCTTGATGCGCTGAGCACCCCTTGTGCATAGAGTAACTGCGCATACCATGCCTTAAATAGGACCGAGTAAAACAATACTTGTACTTCTGCATCCTATTCTTAATATCATATTAGAATACTGCTGTATGAAACATGTAAAAATTGTTCTTAAAAATCTTAAACCACTATCAGTGATGTTATCCAGTTTTGCTCACAAAAATAACGTTAATGTCACCCAGTGGTTCATACGTAAGGTATATTTTCGAGCTATGTTATTGCTCAGCTAACTACAAACGGACAATTAATTTACATCATCGGGCTGCCAAATATATCAAGCAAATGTAGTGCCGAACATTTGGGTTCAATTCATGTTCCCAAAAACGTCCGCTCAGACGTTTAGTTGCCAGCATTGCAAAGATAGAAGGGGTCACCTGAAGACTTCTATAATCTAATATTTTAAAGATAGTGATAATTTTTGGTTTAAATACAACTAAGATTCTATAATATATCTATCTATATATATATATATATATATATATATATATATATATATATATATATATAAAGATAAATATATATATATATTTATATTTATCTTTATATTTATATATATAAAGAATTGTACAATTGTCCATGTTACATTTGAACAATGTTTAGCCAATTGAAAAAGTGATCCTGTTTTACTCTATGCCACTCACCTTTCCAGGAGGCTGCCACTGGTCTGCATATTTCACGTACACCAAATATTGAAAGGTTCTCTTCTATGGCATCTCGTTTACAAATATTTACGTGTTCCTTTTCAGAACTCATAATGTGCAGTTGGCATTATCCGTGCAGTTATTCTTCTTCAACCCCAAAAAGTGCACATCTCTAAGCTCTGGAGTGCTTTGTTTTCAAAATTTGGAACAGGAAAGAATTCTTTGCTTAACGATTACCACGCACTCGAAAGGCTATATGGTGTTATCATTGACTGTTGCTTCTGCTTGTTCGTGATATATTGCTGCAGAGAAAGAAGACAACATATTATGTCTGCAAATGGTATGTTATATTCCCACCGAGCTTTTAGTTTATAGTCACTCGTTCTCCTGTGACCTAACATTTGCGTGCTCCGCATATTATTATTTACTACTAAATAAATGGGTTAACCATCGCTTATGGCACAAAACATATACCTACTTTGTGTATGTAATGAATCACAGTTATGCAAGACCATGGGTACGTGTAACCGCACGTACATATGTGTGTGTGTGCGTGTGTAAGCGTATGTATTTGTGTAATTGTATGTTTTCCCCGGTGCCATTATCTGGTATTTAACATTAACGGAGGATTTCATGATTTTAATCATACTTTGCCGGTATGCGCAAGTTACTTGTCTGACGCAGTTGGGGATAAAGTGCGATGGACGTATCAAAAGCTGTTGATGAACTCGATGTATATTACAAATTATACATTATACAACGTGGCAAGGTTAGTTAATTTTATTTATTAATCGTAAAGATTGCATTCCATTTTGTTTCCAAACAATCGAATATAGCTTCATCTCCGGAAGTAACACGGAGCCGTATTACTCTATCTTACTTGGAACATATACGAGTTGATCAGCAATTACCAAAAAAAACCCACTTTTTTTATAAAATGCACTGTGAATGTTTTGGTATGTATCCTGCAGTATAACCAATTGGGTGCACATTCCCATAACTTTAAGCGTCTCAAGGGAAACCTACCAGAACAGTTCTTCCAAATTCACACAAAAATAACAGCAGATCCCAACAACAGGTAATGTTTAGACTAAGAGTAGATTGTCATAAATTTCCTTTTAGGCCCACTGTATGTAGGCACCCGTGGTCCTTTTATTGTCAATACATACAATTATCAAAGAACTTTTGTGTCATTATGTTTTGTGTAATAAAGGTGATAATTGCCTTCACCTGTCTTCATTTTTACAAATAGCATTTTTAACCTTTTGATCATGACTTTACAAAGTTAAACACGCCCTATATGACACCGGGTAATAACTAGCAGCATTTAACACTGCGTTGTATTTTCTTTCAAATGAAGATACATAATGCTCTTCAATTATTCAACAACAATTTATGTTTTGGGGTTATTGGAATATAGTGTACTTAGTGTTTATATTTGTGATTCAAATGTTTGATAGTTATGCTGTATTTCCATTCAAAAAGGCGCGCTGCATTTGACATTCTGCCTTGAAATTGTATTGCACGAGTTAATTTCATCTCTTTTCTCAGGCTGAAGCCAAAACTGGTTGTCTTGCACCATCAGGTCATGATGGAATCGGCAATTAACTTGCAGACGATTAAGTTAAAATTAAAAGGTAATATGCATCTAGCGTACTAACATGAAGCATATACTGTTAATCAAGACCTGTACGGTTAAACCGAGCGTCAGGATACAGTTTGGAATGGATAATAAAAATATATGCATGTAGGGTACCACAGCATCCACTGAGATGTATGTTTGCTATTTTAGATGACAGTGCAACAAGCGGGTTCCGAGTTCCGGTTGCCTTCCTGAACGGCGAACTGGATTGCTTTGAGTTCCGTTAATATAAAAAGCTTTTTCTTCACGTCATCCATCAATCCTCTACTTAAGCAAAGATGACCATATTGGTCAGCTGAGTGTAATATTTATGGCCGTCTTCAGCGAAATCGATTGCATTTGACGATGTCAAACTCGTTTGGAACGCTTGCGTGAAAATGAAACATTTTAAGCATTCAGTTATGCAATCAGTCAGATATTTTTAGTGTATCAATATAAAAAATTGCCAACATTGTGTTCAATCAAAAAACAATTGTTTTACGTCAACACACGTGTGCTACTTGCTGACGTACACACTGTCTATTGAAACGTGCCGCTCACGTTTTATTCTATCAGTTGCACAAATACATTCATAGAAAATCAATTTGTCAAATAGCCACCGTGGCTGAAGTTAACTTAACCAGAAACGCATCATGACTAAATTCCTGCGCTGGTTTCTATTTCAGTTGTGTCATAGGTCAGTCATGCTTGCAATGAAATTTTTCGACATGCTTCATTATCAGACTTTTATCCACCATGCCTTGTTCGAAAGCATTTACTTCTATAGCTATATCAGCATGTTATAATCTAAATATTTACATATGCTTGGGTGTTTAGCATCAGGAGGAAATGCCCTGCAAATGTTGTTTATGTATACATAACGACTATAACCTGTTCACAATGTGCAACGGTTTCTGATACTACTTTTACTTTCCCATAGGCTCCATAAGCCACAACATGCAAATAACTTTTCATTTTACAGCAATTTTTCTACATTAATGAGTACTTTTAGAATCAGCTTTATTTTCAAAGAGTCATAGGGCGTGCAGTTTACGGGTTCACAGTCCAGGGACCGTTTGCCGGCTCCAACTAGTTTGCCGATTTTGTGAACAAGTTTGAAGTTGTAAACCTCTTTTGCCGCATGACTGATCCTGCAACTTGCAGTACCAAAATCGATCGATGAAAAGAAAATATAAGCACTCACCATGTTGACGATGTTGTCCAATATCCATAAAATTGATTATTGTGAAAGAGAACGGTCTGTGTTAAAAAACTTCATCAAAGCGAATTTTACACCATCTTTATAAGCAAGTTAAGTTAAAAACGTTTACATTTTAGCAACAAAAGGGAAAATGAAAATATAATCAATGAAATTAATTAACCTTACGTTAATGTGCTTATATAGCCTGACAGGCACACACATGCGCACCCCCCCCATATATATATATATATATATATATATATATATATATATATATATATATATATATATATATATATATATATATATATATATATATATATATATATATATATATATATTAATTTATTTATTTATTTATTTATTTATTTATTTATATATCCAGTACTTGTTGGGATTTACCTCGGGTTGTACAGGTGGTATAGCTACCACTGTTTATTTTACGATCACTGGGACTGAATATAACGTCCCAGTTTGTATTTACCTCAGTTAAACACTGGCAGGTGGTTTAACTAAGGTAAGTTATCCAGCTAGAAAGGGTGTATACTGGTTCAGTGGTAAGTCAAATTGTTCTTATTTGAACTTGTACTATGGAAATTTAGTAATTATGTTTTATTTGTAGGGGTTTTCTTTATTCATAGTGAAGTTCTGCATTTATAAGCAAAACTTCACTTATTTAGGTTATTCATCATTTGTTACATTCATATCTAGTCATTATTATGTGGACTGTCTTTGATGAGTATTTAGCTTAGATAAGCAGCGGCTATTCGGAGAGAAATGTACGGGTTCAGGCGCCGAAACACATTCTGAGTAGTAACCCGCTGAAGACCCTTTAATTTATTTGGGCTCGTACAGCCTATGTCAAAATTCTACAGAAGTCCGTGTGCAATATTGACAATAGTACTTCAATTTGTTCATAGGTTAAACAGTGGCAATTTGTTCATAGGTTAGACAGTGGCATGTTAGCGTATGGAGAGTAAAGAGTTCGGACTGTGGAATAGGGTAATGGCTACTAGGAAGTGCTTCTGGATAAAAAGACACAAATACTTATATATATATATATATATATATATATATATATATATATATATATATATATATATATATATATATATATCTGTGTTTGTGTTGAATAACAAAAACCATGCCAGTTAATCTGATCTGTTGCATAAAATATACAGTGGCTGCATATTTAAGTTGCAGCGAAGCACTTTTGGGACATGGATGAGTTGGTATATATATGTATATATATATATATATATATATATATATATATATATATATATATATATATATATATATTCAAAAAAGTTTCTGTCGTGTTCTGTTCGGGGCAATAAAGTATAGCATTTTTTTTTTCTGGCTGCATACTTAAGTTGCAGCGAATGCACTTTTGGGACATGGAAGAGTTGATATAAATATATACATATATATATATATTCAAAAAAAGTTTCTGTCGTTGTGTTCTGTTCGAGGCAATAAAGTGTAGCATTTTTTTCTGTAATTGAGGGCCTGGTTGGCACAAGATGTGGTAGCTAAAGCCACCTTGTAACAATATATTTATATATTTATATATATATAGCTTGCTATTTTTGTCTTAAAAGAAAGTGTAAATGGCAAATATTTTTTCATAAATTGAAGTGTTTTTCTAGCTCCTGTCGAGGTGTCATTGTATAAGAATTCGACGAGAGCCTCGTTATATCTATAGACTAACACCTGGACGCCAGCTTTGCATTGCAAAACTGCTTATTTCCCGCAATAGGTGGACGCAGAGTGTAAGACAGAACGATGAGGAGGCACCTTGAAACATGAACAATACGAATATCTGAGTTTGATAGGTGGTTTGGTGTTTTGCTAGTAGGACATGTATATTTTGTCGATCAAATTCCTCTGCGGTCTGTCATTTTTAAAACATATCCTCATTTCGAAAGACGCAGGTAACGGCAATGACAAATGTTTGGTTGGACTTGGATTTTTATCACGACTACCTCACTAGTAGCAAGAATTATCTGCCATGATATACCCATTATTAACTGCGTAAAGTATAAAATATTACTAAACTCAAACCTGTGCCTTGTGCATACCGAAGAGAAGATTTATTTCTTTTTTAAAGTGACAGAGGTGGCAACATTGGTAAAGACAAAAAATTAAGGTCATTTAAGGTCAATATGCCATAGTTTATGTATAGAAACTGGAAGATATTCCAACCCTAAAACTCCAGGGCATGAACGACTGTGTGTAACCTGTAAAGGAATTGAAGATGAACATTGTTTTCTAATAAACTACAAGTTATATGAGAATTAAAGGGAAGACCTATTTCAAAAGGTAAGCTTGTTATGACTCCTTTTTCCAGCACTGGGTGACCAGAGTAAAGTCATATTCCTTGTCTCGTCAGAAGGAGATGTCGCCCGTACAACAGGCAAATTTTGCCATGCAGCATTTGAAAAAAGAAGAAGTATCATGCACCCATCCCCTGGTACAACCTCATGACAGACTCCTTGCTACACCGAGTTAGAAAGAACCAAATTTTCAACATGCGCATCAAGTTTGTCTATCAGAAGATAATGAAATATGTTTAGGCTTGACAATGTGCATGTATGATCTAGTATGATGTTCACATCACATTCCATCTTTTTGGCAGCCATGCAGCGGTTGCTTTTTTTCTATTCAAAGGTGCTGCACTAGTTTCTAATAGTCCTGTAGCCTGCAGAAGGTGCAACATATCACTGACTGAAAGTAGAGTTATATTTTGATTTGTGATATTTCTATGTGTCATTGACTGATTCCAGTGTTATTAAAACGGATAGTAGGATTTAATTTTAGTGTGTAGCATCACCATTTGTATTTTGCACCATTCACCTGTTCACTTTTATTTATTTGCACTGTATCAGCCATAAAGGGCGCTATGTACTTGGTCCCGTGTGGATATTTTGTACAATAAACGTATTACTACTACTACAAGACTGCATAGATCTGTCTTTATTACTATTACGAAATTCCTGTGCTGCCATAACTATTTAAAAAAAAACATATGCTGTATGTAGCTGTCGATGGCATGCCTCATGCAAGGCACGTTCATGATCTGAAACAGCTGTACCTTTTACGCAATTATATCCAGACCTCTTAGTATGAGCATTGCAGTCGATATTGCACCGTCCTATTTGGGTGACATATGGTAATTTTCTGTGATATGGGGTGCCTTTGTCTACTTCCGTGCTGTAAGGAAAAAGAAAACAAAAACAACAACAACAACAATTGGTCTTCTGGCATAAGGAAGCTATGCAAGGTATAGAAACCTCGAATACAAACTACATACTATCAACTTGGTAACCTAAACCACCCCTGGTGAAAACACTATGCAAAGAATAGGCTGTATGGGGTTTGCATATGAACTTAAGGTCGGTGATTGATACAACCAGCCCTAGTTCCCCAGTCTTTTGGTAGCAAGCATAAATTGACTGTGACAAAACTGGTCCCTGTATGCTGACTAAAATGTCTTCACTACAAGCTACGATACGCTGGCTCCAGTTGTCATCTGTTATGCGACTTTGATACTTGGCATCAGTGACAAGAACAGCTGGAGCTAATCAAAATATGGCACTTTGCATCTAAGCGCTTTTTGATGTTTTTTTTTTTAAGTGACGTACATGATGCTCAGCCGTCCGTCTTTAAACAGGCAGTGTCATGTTTTGCCTGGATATCGTTGTACGAACAATAATACACCCTCACCCGGGACCAGTCTTCCGCCCATAGTAAGACTAACCAATTTAGGCTCCGCTAATTTGTCAATCAGCTGAGCTTAGAGAATGGTCGTCCATGCACATTTATATTTTCGACCTCTGCAAAACCGTCGATCGGACCTTCTTTAAACTTTAATTGATAGGTTTGCTCCATGGATGGGTTCCTAAAAGGTCAAACCGACATCTTGTCTTATTTCTTGGTAATGGTGGAGCTTTATCCTATGGTTAATATTAAACACTGATCAGATATTACCTATGGGTTTTTGTGGTGTTGTTAATTTTGACCCTTCAGTTACCTTGAAAGGTCAAACAGGCACATTGGCTCACATCTCGGCAATGGTCAATAGTGTCATTTTTCATTTTAAATGATGACTTCGACACTATAAGTGAGTAAAGACTTCGATATTGCAAATCCTGATCCTGCGAGTAAGAGGTAAAGAGATAATACTCGGGATCATACTCCTCAATCGCACACTTGCACTCCGTGCGAAAGACGACTCCCAGACTTCTTGCTTTTTACATGTCCAAGCTATATTATGCACACTAAAATTCTCTCAACAGCTTCACCCTGGCGCACCCGCCAGATCCAACCATGAGACTCACGTACAGTTCTCAATTTCACCTGCCAGAGTCGGTTTCTGGACATACACGCACATGACAGTTTTTGTCATTTTAATGTGTACAACAGCAGTACAAACGCACGTATTCAAAAGTGGTATACTGACACTCACACCATCTAACCACGAAAATATAACTCAAGTAATGCGTGGAAAATATTGAAAAATAATGTTCTGTTTGCATAGCCTCGCACTTTTGTGCTTATTGTACTCTATGTTTATCCATGTACGTCAACAAATTGGGCAATCTACATAAATATCTGAAGCGAACGTATCTTTCTCTCGTGCCGTCAAATTCGTGTACATCTGAGCACGGACCATCTGTTGCTCAATATCCGACATAATACATTTATTTATATGACAATCACGCGTTTGGATGCAAATTAAGTGTCCATAATGTGCTTGATCGTAGTGTAACTAGAAACGTAAGATTCTCTATTTCGAAAATGTCAGCAGGACAGAAAGACAGTCCAACTGTACGATTTTGGTTGCGAATTTGATCTTAAATGTTAACAGGTAACATTTGAGAAACCAAGTCATGATCCACTCAAAGTGTGAGTAAAACATGGTGCGGCTATGACTTATTGTGATGGACAGATATTTAAACAACAGTTTCATAATTTCACTCTTTAACCTCTCTATACTATTGTGGTTTGCCTATTAATGTCGCAACAACCAGTTGTCGTTTCTTTCAGTGTCTCGCCATAGCTGTCAAATTGATATAACGGCGGATTGCAAACAACAACTAACATAATCATGTGAAACAAAATGAGTAAAAGTCATGTGGCACTTTCATGAAGTAACAGAAATAAAAAAAGCAAGCAAAGACATGTTTCCGTTGCACATGCTTTATTGCCCAGCAAGGCATGCAGTTGTTGGCGTATCGCGCGTCATCTTCTCTCCAAACACCTGCGCAGCAGTTTGTTTCTGTGGGTCAGATTATGCGGCAAAGTAGGACGAGGATACAGGGATCAGTGAGTTGCTAAGAAAATAAACATAAATGGTCGAATATGAAGCACGGTGATTACAAGCAAGAAAAGGAGACAGCAGAGGACGAGGACATGATTAACACAAACGGGGGATTCAAACTGCGTGATGCCATGATGGTGTTTGAAGTGACCTTCGCCGTTTTCCTGGTCATGAGTAGCATTTCTCTCCCTAGCAGTTTCTTTCCTGGTGAGGTAAATATGCAGCTTGACAGGAACAGACAACTGATTCTGCTGATTTGGGGGATTTGTCTTTATCTCTCCGTTTTACGGATTTTATACACCTCCATTTCTTACCACGATGAGTCAAAACGTTTGGCACTTAAATGAAAGAATTTACCTGCCACATTGTCGTAGGAACATTTGTCTGAACCACGAAGAGCATATTTCAAAGTAAAAGGTACCACTCTAATGATGCATTTTGTGTCTCCAAATCCGATAGACTTGTATTTTCAATGAAAAAGTAAGCTGCGTCACCCACTTCTTATTTCTTAGAACCTTCTCACACTGCGACCTATTTTCCTTCGATAAGCATTTCGCTACATAGCAAACATAGTGTGGATTCCCACTATTTTAGAACCGGGCACAGAGAGAAATAGTCGAGACTGGCAGGGAAATAGTTGGAACGTGTAGGGAAATAGTCGGGACTGGCAAGGAAAGGAGGGTTAACAGCAAATCCATGCAAGTGCCACTTTAGTTTGCTGCAGCCTATGGGGAGTATGGGGTGCAACACATCAGTGAGGTGGTTCAGAGATAAAATAGTGGATCAATGGTTATTTTGTTTATTTTGCTTTCGTTTTTATTGTAATGTGTTATGTATGTCGCACACTTAATGGTAATTGGTTCCAAATCCCAACTAGTGAGGAAGGATCTTACATGTTATGTGATTCTTCCCATGGCCTACAATGAACAAAATTATGCGTAGTTCCAATGTTATTTTTATCTGCATTGTGTGCTTCTTCATTGTCTGCGTAGGCAGAGCCTTCTGAGTCTCACGACAGTCTGAGTGCGAAAACAATTTCATCCCCGCTCAGGTGAAATACAAAATATAGTAGCATGCAGGTATTAGTCTGTCTAAATATCTGGACAAAGGCTATTTATTTTGTTAAGAACGTCACTGCGCCAATGTGCTCTCACACAGGTTCAAAGTATAATTGCAGACCAGGTGAAACTCAAATTCAACTTGTTAAGAAAAGTCCGCAGCTGATTTTAATATTTTTAGGCTGGGTCTTCGTGATCTGTGTGCAATCATCCTATACCACATTACGGGAAATAAAAAGATTTGCAGGTTGGTACTTCAAAATTTGAATTAATATATGCGCACAATATTCACTTAAGACCTTTGTGCTACTGGATATGTGTGCCTTGAATAATTCGGATCTTTGTACAAAAGAAAAACTGAATATCCATGTTCTTTGGCTAACATAATTTGTTTGTTGTCAAATAGGAAGGGTCTTAGCAATGTGAATCCCATGATCTAATCATAACCTTACTTTTGCAAGGTGTAAAAGCCAGAAACCCTTGTGAGCCTACTTGTCAATATGTGCAAAGACAGAATTTATATCAGCTGGTGATCGGTCGGATTAAATTACCTCTGAATACAACGATAACATTGTACGCATAAAGTTGAAGATATCAATTCAGCATGTCAGCAATGTCGTTATTTTAAATAAGGAAAAATGAACTCATGACATACTCAATATGGTCACCCAGTTGTAAAGTTTGTTGCTTTCAATCACATAGATACGCATGAAATCAATTAAAGAGGCCCGTGGTGTCTTATCTATTCAACTGTTCAATCCTTCGTGCGGGACATGTTTGAAAGCTCCGGTTGTTTAAAAATATAAAGCGCAATTCCTTTAGGTCATCAAGTATCTTTGACACTTCAAAGCAGAATAAAAGAAGTTGGTGCATTGTGGGATGCACTATCATATATCCTGCCTTCAATTGCGATATCACGTGTCATGAAAACGTGCATGAATATCAGTTACCTTTGCACACAGTACTCAAGCGAAGTAGGCCTGTAATCAAAGGAAATGCTACCCCGGCCTTTCCTTTCAATGGGGGAAAGGTTTGCGTTTTCGAATACTTGGGTATGGAACTATTGTCAGACGTATCTTTCATCGTTTTGAAACTACCGTGCAACACAGATAGTATATAATGTAAGGATACAGGACACTTTATTCAATTTGTAATATTCATATATGTTTCAAATACAAGGAGCTTTGCGTGGATAAGACCTAATTTTTATAAAGTATGAACGTAAACAAATAGCTGGGGGGGAGGTTCATGTCATGCCTGTGCCGATTTTGAAAGGATCTCTGCTCTAGTCACTAATTCTTTGAAGCTTACCTTAAGTACCAATTCCATCCCATTTGACTAATCGGGGCACAGGAGGTTGAAGACGATATCACAAAAAGTATATACATTTTTTTAAAAAATGATATTGCAGCTGCAAAATACTCCTAATATTTCATAGCTTGGGCGACACACTGGATTTATATCCGTCAAATTAAACATACACGGGGTGACCAGTGTAAATCTTGGATAATTTAGCATTTCCATTAAAGGCTGTTTTGGCATGATTATGAGGCTCCAAAGGCACATCGAGGTAGTATCCAAGACCATACTTACGTTGATGGATGGATAGATTGATTAACTTGTTCTTTTACCAGGGTCACTGCTTCAGCGTTCAGTGACATTGGTCTCAGCCCTGGATGATACAATGGTAAAAGCATACAGTGAGAGAATGATGCCCATGATAAATAGCGAACAACACATATGACAGTAAATTAAAGGTTAAAATATACAAGGTTTAAAAATTGGCAAGTAACAATGTCTACATAAATCTTAGTATTTGGTACTTACAGGTTGGAATACCAGCCATTTATGTTGATGCAGACATTAAACTAAAAGTATTGTTAAGTTGCCTAAAGTTATGTTTAATTAAAGGTAAAAAGGTGATAGTTTTGTGAAAGAAAGCAGTCAGCTGGACCTCTGAACAATAATTCGTGTAATTGGTTTGGGCAGGACCAATGTGGAATGAAGTCCCTGTTGCTAATCGGGTAGAGTAGCTATGGACTTGGTATGTGGAAACATAACTGGAAGAGTTAACTAGGGGGAGGGGCTAGGTATGCTTTATACATGAATGTAAACATGTGTTTGACGTCTGTGCTGTTGGGAACTAACATGGCTGAGGGTGTGAAGTGTCCTGAATGAGGTTCGTTCATCTGCTCTAAGTATAATGCGAAGGACCCTGCCCAGCAGAAATAGTAGTCTGACCATTGGTTGACGTGTGGCCCCCAGGCAATACCAGAGTAATCAAGGAGTGGGATGACTATGGATTTGTAAAGTGTGATAACGAGATGCTCGACAAAGAACACAGAAGATCTGCCCAGAAGAGCACTCGTGCAATTCACTTGCTTGGCCGAATAGTCTACTCGTTTAGCAATGAGAAGGTATCGTCTAAAATGACACCTAGGTTTTGTAAATTAACTTCAATTGCTTCGTTGTTCAACTTACTGGCAGGGTGTGATGTATTTTTCAATTTTTGATGTCAGCCAAAGCACATCAGTTTTATTTTTTAATTTTCAGAGTGCGCTTGCTATCTTCCAAACATTCAGAAACATTCACAAGCTTCCTATTTAGTGTCATTTTGACTGCTGAGAGAAAAAGGCAGTGCTGTCCTACATAGAGGGAGGGAGTTATTGACAACTGAGGATTGATTATTAATGGACAATATGAATATAAGATTCCTAGGGAGCCATTTTTATCAACATTTTCACATAAGTTGATTGAGTACGCAGGGGAGGGTGTGAATATCAATATATGTTTTTAGCTAATTTTGAAGAGTACTCTGTGTACAGTTTTGAAAATGTCGATAAGTTTGGATGATCCATAAGTTGACACTTGAGAGACGCCACATTTCACTGCATGGCTCATTAAGCAATATTATAACATCCCCTATGGAGATCCTGCACGGAAAAAATGCCAAGATGGCACAAGGGTAATCTTCGAAAGATTTTACAGATGTAAGATAGATAAGTTTTATGTTCTTTTGTTATGATATTTATGACATTTGCATTAACGGTACTATCTCGCAGGATGCAATAGGTAAACTCACAGAACGTCGAATGATGTTCTTAACAGTGAACAAATTATTTAGAGTCCTTTCTGGAACAGACAGGAAGAAAAACTATAGGCCCAGACACAAAAAACAGCCATGGTGCAACAAATCCTGAGAGAAGAAGTGGAAGCTTTCTTCCAGGCTCAAACCTATAGGAATGATCTGAAAATAAAACATCTAAAATCACGCCAGTAAAGCATACAAACGTGAACTCAACGCATAGTTTCATTTGCCCAAATCTAATAGGAGCAAAAAGTTAAAGCTTGTGAACGTAGACTGATAAAAACGTTGCTTCTACAAGGCGTAAACCAGATGCCTTGTTGAGTATTTTAAGGAGGAGCAATATTAAGACATTATAAACTTCAATGAAGAATGAAAAAATGATTTGATTTTGACCCAGGCATTATTAACAATTACATAAAAACCCGCCCGTACTTTCGAACCTGTATCCACAGTTGGGACAACCTTCTCCACTAATCTCCAACTTTGGCTCTTGGCTCCTGTGCGTAGTGGTGCTACCTAATCCATAGCCTGGGGGTGACTTCAGAGTCTGATACAATATTCCTATCCTCGGGCCCACCACCGCTACCAACTGGTAATTTTAAGGCATTGTATTTATATTTAGCTAATGCTTACACTCGAAAAGTCCCATTATATATTTTGATTTTTACTCCACAAATTAACCTTCCATTAACACTAATCGCACATATATTTTTATACTACCTCTTCAAAATATCAAATCGGGAATAATCCACGGAATTGGCTGCCATTTTGAAAATAGTTGATTCTGCACCCAATGGTTTGTAATGAGGATAGTATTTGGACGGTCTTGTGGGGTGTAGTATATAAAACCCAAAGTACAGATTTTGCAAATATTTCAGAGCATCAATAATGATACGATATGTGCTGTGGACGGGATTCACTTTGATATCCAAATCAAATGTATTTTTGTGTGACTGTCCCGAAATGCATTGCTCCATATTCAAAATTATGCATTATTTGCCAACTCAAGGCATTGTGTCGTATTTAGATTCGTAACTGACGATGATATGCAGGTATGCTTTTTCCCCATCCCAAGCTAGCCCTCCACTCCAGACAAGTTGGAATACATTGCTGTGTTTGACTTGACACTGCTACAAAATAACGGCACACTACGGCCACGTTCTTGATAAAATCTTTCAGACATGGTCGATCAATTTTTGTTAGGGTACGGCGGCTTGATTTTTTTTTTTTTTTTTTTTTTTTTTTTTTTTTTCACGTTTCATAAAATTTATTTAGAATTGGCACTCGGGCCTATTCAGTGGGGTCGGTCGGGTTATCAGAACCACACCATATAATGTTGTTAGGCTTTAAGTCACTTGTACGCTTGTTGAAACATGTTTAAAATGGATATTCTTTGCCCTTTTACACCTTACCTCCTTTGTCGTCAGTTTAATTTGTTATCTGGGCACAGCCAAAGGCACTTCTTATGTGGCTAAAAAAGAAACAAAGTGTGCGGTACAGACGTGATCTTAAATGAATTTTTGAGACCATGAGTCCTGTTATAGTGCCACTTCATATAAAACTATTCAATCTAATACTACATACTGGCTCTGCCTGAAATTTGGTTACTGGTTAATCTTATATGCTTATTGAAAGGCAAATGTTATACCTTTTATTGTCTCTTCATAAATACAGAACTGTATCCTTAGTTCTTTTTGGTAAATTATGCACCTCTGTCCATAACAGCTGCCCATATAAATTCCTTTAAAGCAATGGTCTTCTACTGTAGGTAACGAAAAAACTGGCGTTAGGCCTCAATACTCCATTACGGATAATACATTTACCGTGAATGCCATACCCGACTTGTATTTATAAACTGATACAGAGAGCAAGTAGGTAACTGTCTTACCTTAAATCCCGGAGTAATGAACGATCGTTACAAAATACTAAATATGTATTGTGCATATATATGATGCACGGATTTTTCTACACTATTTGTGATCTTGGCATACTTGTCCGAGGTCACCGATCCTTGAAGTTTAACAAAAAGGATAAAATTCCCATCTAAGTTCATCATTTTTGGCACAAAAAATGTGTCGAAAGAAAATTCTCTGTCAATGCAAGATGATCGATTAAAAAAAGCTGCCGAGGATTTACTAGGTTATTTTCTACCACCACTATACACTGAGGAGTAGAATGTGACATCTTCCATCGTTACGAAAATATAATATTTATGTTCTGGGGTACTTTTGTAGTTTACTTTCATAAGCAATCGCTGAGTTATGGTTTTTGGTCACTCTATATGTAAATGAGTTCCCTGTGAATATGGGTCCTACAGTTTCTGAAACCTGTAAAATCGTTATTTCTAAGTACATATCATATGCATGTAATATCACTGGCGCTTGTAATATTGCACTGAAAAATTGTGACATGTAAAAAATCATATTGTGCCGCCTATACCGTACCAGGAGAAACCAGCATAATTGATGAAAATGCAGTAAATTCATAATTCTCAACAGCAAACTGCACTTGCTTTACCAGATATGCATTGGGTCAAGGTCGACATTCTAATGAAATATGAATGACTTCAACGTTACCATGCAGTGCATAAAAATAACATGTAATGACCTTGAGAGACGCAACCGCAAAATCGACAGTTCATACTTTTGTCGTTAAGTGTATATTTCAGAAAATATGTAATGTGTGCTTTTGTTTCTTTTACTTCCAAGCCTTGTAAATATCAAAAATCTCGTCCAATTTTATCCGCATTTGGCTCAATGTATACCAGAAAAAATCGTGTATAGGCTATGGTATCGGTATCTTCCTAATTTACGCTACTGTACATGAGTAACACAAAACGAATTAAAGACGCTACTTTAGATGTGACGTTCCCTATTTGCTAAATGTTTTTCAAACAAAGTAACAACAGCTTACAGATGAAGGATAAACCTTACCTTCATTATGGCATTTGTAGACAATGATCTTTAAATTACATGATCCTCAGTTCGAAATATTCATATTTTATTGTAAATAAAAAAACTACTAGGCTAGAAATTAACCAATGCTGAGAAAAAATGTTTCTGTCATTGTCACAGGTTGTGCTACTGAGAAATTTAGTGAACTAATGTCATTGTTAGAGGCAGTGCTGCTGAGAAAGCGCAATAAAATGATGTCATTCTTTCTGCTTGGTGAAAGTTTCATTGATGTCTTTGTTTGACATTGTCTCGTTTCACTTCCCTATTATGTCTGTGTCCATTAGTGATGACCATGATATGAATCACTCGCATACAATTTCGTCATTTCTGACGTTAATGGAGAGTACTATCATTCGTTATAAGTAAGCAGGCAGTAAGTGTCCCATACCTACATGGTGATACTGTTGGTTCTTCTGTCATTTGCAGGCAGTGAAAAAGGGCGCCACAACTGCCGAGATTGGTTGGATTTTCGGTAGCATGGAACTGGTGTCATTCATAGCAACGCCCCTTTTTCCTATAGTGGTAAGTTTGTTGCACGAACACACACACACACACACACACTCGTTTGTGTGTGTCGGTGTCTGTTTGTGCGCACTTGCGCTTATGCGTTTCATCATAATTTATAAAAGCCTTTTTCGATTTTCAGGTTTATTTGATCGTTGCAACTTTTGTTTCTTTGGCCAGCTTTTATTGATTTCATGTCCTCTATACCATATGATGATATTTTGTTACAATTTTAATGTTTAATCCATTTCATATTTATGTCCTTTTCCTTGACAGATATGTAAATATATTTATCGCCGGCATAAAAGCCAAAGCGGCTGTGCACTTCCGCATCATGTCTTTTTGTAGCTTTCTTTGGAAAATTTCCTGCAACCCATATCAATGCTTTTAAGATAACACCGGTACGAATAAACTTACAAAGAACAAAAAACAAAAACAAAAAAAAGTTACATAAATTATGATAAACGTTCTTAAGACCGTTCGTTTGATCTAGAAGCTATTATCGTTCTATACCGATTCTTTCGGTTTATTCTTGTATTGTATGCGTATTGCAAATGCCCAAAATCAAAGAAAAGGACCGAAGATAATTTAAAGTGACCATACTATTATGAAAAGCCCTATCAAACCACAAGGAGTTAGATCAATTTTAATCCAGATGGGACCCTTATTGCTCACATTATTCGAAATATTCATGTTATACCTTACATTTCAAAAAATGGCCGGTTGATTAGTTTCAAATCGAAAAACTATATATATATATATGCTTTATTTTTACATATATGTGTGTGTGTGGCGTATTTCACCATGTGAAATAAACAACATACAATTATAACTGAACATATCAAACCTATTAGATTTACCGTTAGTTCCCTATGCTACAAAAACAAGCCACACACAATGGTTTGGGGCCAAATATTTACTGGAGGTATTGTCACGGATGCCAAAGCCACCGCCGCCATAAACATACAAATAAAAGCCTGAGACAATACACATTTCCTGCCGCCATAATGATAATACAAATTAATGGCTGGGACAATACACAATCCAATACACACATGAGAATCTCCAATAAAACATAACTATCTACATTTTAGCTATATGAAAAAGAAAGAACAGGAGTGCAAACACCAAACGATTTAGACCGTAAATGGATTTCTAAATGTTCCAACTGTTATCCGCACTATTTGATTTGACAGCGTGACAGCTTTGACATTATCATAGGGTGTACTAGTCAACAGGTAAAACGTTTACTTCCCCCAACGGCTTGGACAATGTGTTTACGTTACTCTAATGTGATCTACAGCTATAGCAACCAGTCTACAGCCCACATTGCGAATACAATTCGGTATATATGAGTGGTCATATATCTATTGCTCAAAAGCACGATCAATCCACATATAATAATTTTAAATGGTATTCTAATAACTTTTTCCCATGTTGTTTATTAACATAATTTTTCGGGCTATTTACTTGTTTTGATACGGCCAGAACTTTACGACAGCGAATACAGACTACCACATACAGGACATACATGCCAAAATGCTTTCTGATTCAGGCAAACAGTGAATTAACGTGTTACGCTCTGTGTGATCCAGGCCTGCCAGGTAACCCTTTGGCTGAGATATGACCCACTTCCTGGACGAAAAGGAACTTATATGCAGTGGCCTGCCCCGCGTATATTTCATTCCTTATCAGCCATCTGGCGGCAATAGCACTTCCAGTCCATTTAATCATATTCCTTGTAATAAGGACATGATAAGACAGAGTCGGCAGCATGAAATACTAAAGTGAAATCTCATCAATGTTGAGTTATTTCCAATATGCCATTTTACATGACTTCCCATTGTCATTCAACCTAATGCTCTCGCTAACAAGTTACGATCTTGCTGGTTCTTTTCACAGATAGGCAAATTGGGTGTGAAATTTACTTGTAACGCTGGCCTCTTCGCGTGTGGTGTATGCACGTTGTTGTTTGGGTAAGTTACATCTGCTGGACCCAGTTGATCTCTGCACTTTTGAAATTGCAGGCGACCATACGTTTGAAATGCTCATGCAACATCTCCATTCAATGTGAAGATATCTAACACTTGACAAATCAATTAATGCTATCAGCTAAACTAAATCCCAAAATGTGAATTGATGCAGATTTCTTAAAAAGATCTTTGATCGAATCACTGAAAATCAAGTTTTGTATGTTTGTCAGGGGAATGTTGTTTGCTACATTTGGATGGGGTGACCAACTATTTTGTTTTCAAATTTAAAAGTTCGAATGCCAAGGGAAAACTGTAGATGTTAAATAAAATTCAGATCGACAAACAATGAAAGGTTTAACTTGTCCCACAAATGGAGAAGCTTCTCTGTGAAAGATGTGTAACTACAATATTGGGATTCCAATTAATGATTTCAAACATATGATATAATGTAGGGTCATATTCAAAAACATAAAATATATTCTGCAATTGTAGTGTGCTGACTAGATTTCCTCACTGTTCACTGACAGGTGGTGGCTTTTTCCATGCCCTCGTATGACCCAAAAGTATATCTCAGACCAAGAAACACCCCCCCCCAAAAAAATATATATATTATATTCAAAGAATCATTATAGGAATGGGCTACCAAAAGAGAAAAATATACATCCGTCTTGCTGTTCTCAATTTGATAGCTCAAATGCGAAGGCACAATAACTGCGCTACCAAAATGTGACGTTTTATTCACACCCAAACCTTCAATGTCTATGTATGTTGCATTGATAAATCATTGCATTTAACCACGAATGTGACAATTTTGATTGGTTATTACTACATTGAAGTAAATTGCACAAAATTTTGCCACTACGAAGTGGGGGTAAGTGTAAGGTTGTTTCAGTGAACAGCGTGCCATGATGTTCAGCAGGAGAGGGGCATTTGTGGAACGTACCCCTCCTATTCATGTAATCATAGCTCTAGCTATCTATATGAATGTATAATAATTAATATCGAATGATGTCATAACGGCACTTAACAATCACATGTGGATCAACACGACTGTTTAAGAACAAAACGAATTTCATATATCACAGCAATCTTGTACTTCAGCATTCTCGACTTGTCGCCGCCTGGCGTGATCTTTGTGGCCATGTGTTTGATTGTCCGGATATTTCAAGGTACCGCCAATGGTATATTCTTGACATCTGCTACATGCCTCCTAACAATTGCATATCCAGACAGAACAAGTTTAATGTGTGTGAGTAGAGGATTTACTTTCTGCGTTTTCTTTCCAAAAAAGGAGTTGTAAAGATATGTCCGAGAGTAATTAGGTGGTTTAAAGATCAAATACCATGGTTGCAGTTTGTATATATTATTGCAATTTCACTGTCAACATTTGTTTGCTTCACCTACACCATTGGCATAATATTCTCTTTTTCATATTTCAATATTTTCCTATTGGGTTTTAATACAGCCATGGTTATCATTCATGTTCTTTGGGTTGGTATGCATATACACCCTATGCAAAAGTCCCTGTCACATTTGGAACACTACTGACCTCTGGTGACAGAAACCAGAATGAGGCTGTGGGGGACACCAATTCATTTTCCCATTCACTTACATGTTACATTTGCTTACTTTGCTAGCCCACATATACATTATTAAAACACTTTTGAATATAACCATTGTGTTATTCAGTTAGAAAAACTCTAGGACTGCGACATAAGGGAAAAAATCTTCAGTGTTTTGACTTTTCCTAATTGCTGCTCATACATATCGCAATTTTGATACTCTGTACAGTTGGACCCAAAGCCACAATAACTGAGTTGACTCTCTATACATTCTAGGAATTGCCATCAGCAACAGTGTAATAAAATATGGGGTTTAAGGGTTACATGATTAGTTGTCACAGATATATTTACTCTAAAGCTCAATTGACTTGTTAATGGATCAAACTAAACAATACAGACCTAATTTTCGAATCACAGAAAACAAAATCCAATGAAACGTGAGTATTGGACCATGTTTTGTTGTTGTTGTTGTTGTTGTTGTTATTGTTGTTGTTATTGTCCCATGTAGTACAAATTACACACCCAAATGAATGACTGGTTCTAAAATATGAATTCAATAGATTATGTTTTCACTCCTCACTGTTGTAGTCCTAGAGTTGTCCTAACAGGATAACACAATGTGTGTATTCAAAAGTGTTTTTAAAAGATAGATATGAGCAAGAAAAGTGAGCAAATTTAACATGTAAGTGAATGGGGACTTGAATTGGTGTCCCCAAAAGCCTCATTCTGGTTTCTGTCACCAGAAGTCAGTAGTGTTCCAAATATGGCAGGGACTTTTGAATAGGGTGTATCCGAGCAATGAGGCTAAAATCAGGACATGGGGACTTTTTCTTGGTATAACTAATTAAATGTGAGCATCAACAAGTTCTTAATTATAAGTTCGTAAATATCACCCTCAAAATGGTTACTAGGCATTCAGTTCCTGTATAGCCAATCAGAGAACACGATTCTCACGTACCCACTAATTATATATATATATATATATATATATATATATAAATTCATAAATATCAACCTGAAGATATGCCACAATGTCTATATTTATGAATTTATAATTAAAGGGTCTGTGTGAATCCTATCCTCTGTTTTGCCGTACAGGAACTGAATGCCACGTAACCAGGGACGATAGGATTATGAGCCTGACTCTGTTTTGTCCAAATTTTAAAATATTGGACGAAATCTGGGTGAGGCTGGCTACCCTGAGGATATGCATTTTATAGGCCTATTATTTACACCGAACGGAAATATAAAGGTACGGTAATCATATGGTTGTAGCTGTATCAGCCCTCGAGCACCCGTATCGTCACGAGACCGATTAGCCCTCAAGTAGCCGTATCGTCACGAGACCGATACGGGTGCTCGAGGGCTGATACAGGGGGTGACACAGCTGCAACCATATGATAAACTACAAATCTCCAGTATTTTGAAGTCGAAACTCAGATGGATTTGTACGCTACGTTGCTATGGTTGTTGCTGCCTTCTTCAATGTGTTTTCCACGGACCCTTTTCATTGCTGAAAATGTGAACAGATGTCAGTGTGGGGTGGGGAGTGTTCTGACGGGAAAACAGTTAAGTACCACGGTCCCTTGTTTTTCCTGCAAAAATAAACGGACTGAAAAAAACTGACGACAGGAATACAGCCATGTTTTGTCAATGTAGGCTAATATATCCGTTCAGGTCACGGACTAAACCTCTCAGTATAACCTTGTGCATGTATGAAAATGATGTAAAACACTGGGTATTGCGGTAGGAACCTTGAGATATTTTTGTGGCAACTGACCAAAAACAGAATATGAATATGACCATTAACACCCGTTTTGCTACCTTCGTATTTTTTTCTGAAAGGTTGCACACATCATTTACTGTATCTTCATGCTAAATAGCTCATGCCTTCTACGTATTCATGAAATCTACTTTGCAAAATATAACTTACATGTATAGTCTGATGGATCAATTTCGTATCTAATGGGGCGGGTTGTTTATGGAATCAATGTCTAGGTCACATTCCCAAAATTATCACCGATAGTAGTTTTACGGGATATTTTGCATTTCAGTGAACGTATCTTAATCCATTTTAGATTTTATCAGTCAAAGATATGATGCAGACCTATATTTTATGTAGGTATTTTCGTTATAAAACAATATCCCACGGAAACCGTTTATGTGAAGGCCTACAATAGGGCTTTTTACTGATTATTACCGAGAAAATTTTAGCGTGCTCTGTAGGAAGAAGAAAGACCGTATTTCTACCATTGTGAGATTCTATTTATTCTATGTTGAACTGCGTATTTAGCACAATTTTTTTGGCTTCATTAATGTTGTTTTGAAGAATATTACAGACTTCCTTTTAACGCCAATCGGATGTGTTATCTTTGTTAACGCTGGACATAGTCATACAGCGTCATAATCTGACATACAATCAAACATCGCCACGCACATTTGATTTCCAGTATGTTTCACAATTAAGTTGTAACAACGTTTCGGTCATGTGAAAAAGATGGATTTTTTTTTTTAACTTCCCCAAACCATATTTACCTCCCCGACATAGAATAAACAATATTACTCCCTCTGGTCAATCACCGGTATTTTCTGGTGTATTTGAACCCATGAACACCGACGCTGTCACGTGGATGCCGTTGCCCCCCCCCCCCCCCACCCCCGATCGACGGCTTACATTTTGTTCTTTTTTTTTTTTTTTACTCTTCATTTATTTTATATTTTATATCAATAGAGACAAGACAGATTGAGGTTTGACTATTTCTTTCTTTGCAACTTGGGTCTTCCTATGGAGGCCTAGTTCATGGCAACAAGGTCAATGAACAACAGGCATTTTGTCTTTCCCTGACGGTTGTTTCGTCAGCTACTTTTTTTCCTTATACTTCTTTTTTACCATATGTTCATTATTTATTATCGGAGGTGTCACTGATAATTATGTTACCTTGATAAATCTATTTAATCCTATACTGGATCTCTGAAAAGTCGTGGCTGTGAAGTAATCATTGCTGGGGACTAAAATATTGACTTGTAAAAAATTAACAAGAAAAATATTAACCTGCATTTTGACACGGTCACTTCGTACAGTTTCTTTCACCAGACTACATTACCAACAAGGCTCTCACAGCGTAGAGTTTTTTTTTTTTTTTTTTTTTTTCTTTTGTTGTTGTTTTTTGGTTTTGGTTTTTGTCCAAAACCACTCCGTAGTGGTCATTACCCTCTTCCACAGTCCGAACTCTTTACTCGCCATAAGCTAACCTGTCACTGTCTAACCTATCAATATATGGAAGAATTAGTGTCCAGTTTGCACACGTTTCTGTATACAATGTTGACATCGTCCGTATTAGCCCAAATAAATTAAGAGGGTCTTTAGCGGGTAACTAGTCAGAACATGTTTCGCAGCCTGTACCCACACATTTCTCTTGGCGTAGCGGCTCCTTGTCTAAGCTAAATATTCATAGAAGTCCACGCACATAATAGTGAAAAAATATGAACGTGGCAAATGATGAATTAGCTAAATAAGTGAATTTTTGCTTATAAATGCAGAGCTTCATTATGAATGAAATATGCCTGTTAAACCAAATATAAGTTCTAAATTTCTATAGTACAAGTTCAGATAAGAACAATTTGACTTAACCATGAACCAACACGTACCCTTTCTAGCTGGAAGGCGTATCTCAGTTAAACCGCTTGCAAGTGTATAAGTGAAGTAGAAACAAACTGGGGCATCATATTCAGTCCCAGTGAAAAAAAGTTGCAGCTAGACCACTTGTACAAAGCGAGGGAAATCCTAACAGGAACTGCAACAATATACACCCAGCACCAGAAATGTAAAACAACCCCATAATAACACCTGCTCCCTACTTTGAAAGTGTCCAAACAATAAAGATCTATTTCGCTGCCAACCCTGCGTTAATGTTCCAACATAAAGGGTCAGGTTTGAAACATTTGGGTAAATACATTCACCTTTGAGTACTTTTTGGGATTGAGAAGCTGTGTACTTAGGCATGTCAGAAAAGAATGAAAGTCATTGGCACTTATTTCAAAACAAGTTATCAAAACATAATTTTTCTGATAGGCCTACCTAAAAGGATTTGCATGCTTTCTTATATTTTATGCAGGGGCCAGTTTGATGACTGATACGCAAATCAGTTATCTTAGATTTAAGTCAATCATTTCGCAACTTAGGTTAAATATAAGTAAACAGGCATACGTCCGTGGTCCATCATGCGTCCTTGGTCAGGTGCAATGAGCTCTATTAAAGATGTTCCATATTTGTTTTACCCGATTCGAGTGGGCTTTGATTGGTGTGTGTGAAAGTCAGTGACTTTGCAGATTCTGGAACAACCTTGAAATGCTTCTGAGTAATTGTGTTCTCGACATCCGAGAAAACACGTTCGCACGGGATTCTTGATCCCGGTATGCTGGAGCGTTTACGGGCCATGCAAACAAGGACATTGGCAGCGTTCGCAGGGGTCTGCTGTAAAATGTTGAGGAAGTTCATACTTCTTTACTTCAGTGAGGTTTCTCAGCATAGCCGAAGCTACAGGCCTAGCATGTATTGTAATTTTAGCAAGCCAGGCGATTTGACGCCTTTAGCTGGTTATAACTGACATCTCGGCTTCACTTTATTTCATGTGACAACAATTGTGACTTGTTCATGCAGGGTGCTATTGACACAGCCATGAGCCTGTCTTTTGTATTAGGACCGGCACTCGGTGGACTTATATACCAGGTAACATTTTTATTTACAAATCGTACAGACGTATCGCTGAACAAATGAGACATATGATCCGAGTACATTAATTGTAATTGTGAACCTTTCCTCTATACTGGCTTGGCATACCATAAAAGTACAAATTCATTGAAGCATGAGCCTACATGTGTGCTACATCATGTCATGCATTTATATATAGCGCTTACACATTTACATTTATATGAGTTTGCAATTGGCTATTACTCTGTAGTCTGCCTGTAGTCAGAGTTCGATTATGAGGGTGTCTTGTCCCAAAAGTTTGGATTTTTTCCCCATACTGTATTACAATAGTCTTAAGTTACAAATTTTTTTAAGCATGCCCGTACATGTGTGCTACATCATGTCATGCATTTATACACCGCCCTTACACATTTACATTTAAATGTTTGCAATACTGGCAAAATAGCAGAGTCTTTACATACACACACACACACACACACACACACACACACATATATATATATATATATATATATATATATATATATATATATATATATATATATATGTATAGATAGATAGCTAGATAATAAATATATATATATATATCATGGAACGTCGTTACTTCTGTTATTCATTATTTGAACATATCATCAAATACTTCTTGACATTTTCAATTCTATTCTTTGTTAATATTCAATATTTGATCATAACATTAATTATTTAAAGATATCATCAAATATATAAAGATAATGTTAATTCGATTCAATCTTATCGTGAAATGTATTTGAAGATATGTCTAATTCTGGAAAAGTTTTCTTTTATGCGTGACAAAATCCATTTAATGATATTATCGATTTCATCTAATGATATCGCTTAATCGATGTATTGTTATGAATTAATATGGTATGTTTAAACATCTGTCCAAATGAATTTTGTCATATCACCAAATAAATTTGATCATATGTTGAAATATCCAGTGATTAATCTCATCACGAAGCAGCTTTAATGATATATTCAATTCGATTGTTTTCAGATAATTACTGGCTACATGTGTGGATAAAAATGTGTCCTCTAGTATTTTCATCTGTGCTTGTTGTGCAGTACCCAGTTTACAGTGCTTCAAAATTAAAGCCGCTGTACATTGTAGGTTTTTTAGATTAGCCTTGAAATTCCTAAACAAACACAAATAAATAACATCTGTGGGCCACGGTTTAGGCACACGTGTTAGGAGCAATTCAGTAAAAACAGTACAGAATTTGGATGAGCCGGTAACAAGTTATTTCCACATTTTTGCGTACCTATGTCATGTCGTCATTTTAGATCAAAGCAGATTTTTATCACGTTTTTAAAGGAAAGGGTCCTACTGTTATTTTATTTATGATCTGTTGACCTTGGCCTTTGCAGCATTGTATCCTTTGCTTGTATATATGTGGAGTTTTAACTTCCTAGAGTCAAACAGAGTAAAGTGGACTTAGTTTACGAGGACATAGTTCGATTACATTAAAACTAGTCTTTTTTCTCGGTATTATTACTTCTTTCTGTGTGTTTTGTTTTTGCTTTGTTTATTCTTTAAAGTGCTATAATCAATTCGTAGAGTTCTCTTGGTTGAATGAATTATTGTACGGAGCTTATGCAGAGAATAATCATTGCTGTAAACATGCATTAAAGATACATTTCCTTCTTCTTTTTTTTCGTTGTTTTTGTTTTAGCTTGAGTTTTATTTGAGTTAAGGGCTGAGGATATTGGACCTTTTTGCGCCCCCTGGCTACAGGCCTGTTCTTGCGTTTCATAACTTCTGCAATATGTGACACAGGCCATTCATGCCTTTGTGGTGTGATTTATTAATGCTTACATGTTATCAAGTCAATCTAGCAAACAGTTTGAACGATTGAATCCGATCAATGACATAATGTTTTCTTTCCTTCAGACACACGGCTATCCTTTTCCGTTTGTATCCTTAGGATCGACTATGGTGTTTTTTTCCATAATTCAAATTTTTATTCTTCCTACCATCGGTAAGATTTTTCAAACTACAGTCATATCACACTATTACCTTCATAAAATGCTTTGCTTCTGTCTCAAGTGAGGAGGAAAGTTTATTTTCTGACATTGGTATTGGAGGATGAATCTTGATGTTTTGATAACTCTTGCGTCTCTTTGCTGAAAATTATTAGGTTGAAATTTTTGAATGTGGGTCATGAATTCAGAACCGTTTGATAAATACTTCATTGGCTGTGTTGTGCTGTAGGGTGTGGGCTGTGTTCTCCGACACATCGGTAGAATGGAGGTAGAGCGTTTTTATAATGTTCCAGATTCAAAAATATCACAAAAATGATGTACGCCCAGTTTTTTCCTGTTGCTGTGCACTCAGCTGACTGACAAGTCAGGAGAACCAAAAAGTGATAGGCTTCCCATGTCTCTTTTTATCTTTCTCGCAAGTGCCAAACTTTGAATTGTTACTGATTAGGTCTATACATTTTGGAAAAACTAAAGCCTCTAGTTAATGAGGAATACTTCAAACGTTCAGAGGACCAGTTTAAAACCACCAGTTGCCACTTATAGGTGACTATCTGCCTCACGTCAGGAAGGAAATTTATTTCTTCACATTGTTATTGGAAGATGAATGTTGATGTTATTCAGTAACTCTTAAATCTTCTTGCAGTCATTCTTGGATTGTAATTTATGAGTATGAGTAATGGTTTCTGAACTATTTTTCTTGTGTACCGTAATAATTCATGGAATGTGAATGATTCAGCGTGGGTTTAAATTTGCAAGAAATCACCCTTCGCTTGCAAACTATTTGTTACATAAATAACACGCATCCTTTAATCAACTTTTTGAGAATTAATTTTGTTGAATTTCGATCAGGACGTAACTTAAACATTGGCCTTGTTGCAGTGCTATGCTACAAATAGCAAGACCCCACCCCCCACCTTCTTCACCCTCTTTAACACATCGTGACTATGGCTAGCGTACATGTCACACTGTTTTAACGCGGTGATGAAAAGTGTACAATGATCGGGGTTTTTTTTTTTTTTTTTTTTTTTTTTTTTGACGTTGCACGATATGAAGGCCATTGCCATTTTTATCCTTTTTCTATGCAATAAATGCTGTTTCTTTGTGCATTTTTAGATATTAAGGAGCAAGTGTCGCACAATGCCATCATGATTTTGCTACGAATTCCAACTGTGTTGTTACCGCCCATCATACTTTGCACTTGTATCCTCGGAATGTCAGCATATGAGCCTCTTCTACAACTGCATCTCCAAAACGTAGGTAGACCTGTATTTAGATGTAATATTTCAATCAGGATCTAACAACTTTAAACTGTTGACAGATATAATAGAGCTTTAACAACCTGAATCATGTAATATCACAAAACTACCTATTATTCATCCATGCACAGAGCTCGGAACATCACGCATTAGGTTCGTCTATAGGATCCATTGTGCAACGGTGAAAGTTTGGAAAAAAGGGTTTCATTGCAGATTTGTGTGATGGCAAAAGTTTCCACTTTGAGACTTCTGCTAGAGGAACTTGATACTCTTTAAAGTCGGAATTAAGGTGCCCACATTTAAAGCCATATCTTCGAATTGGACAACAACAGCACAATGGGACTTCTCTGGGTTTTGAATAGTCCTCCTCAGGGTCAGAAAGTGTTGAGTGACGATGTTGGCTCAGACAAAAATTTTAATCACTCACAAAAGAAATTTCAAAGTCACTTATCTGTCGTCCGATTTCATGCTGGAAGAAGCCGTATCAAGATCTCCTATGAGCATTCCTCATACTTTACAAACAAATGTACAGTGCGTAAGCCAATGGAATTAAGGGCACGGTATAGCCTTTGGTTGCCCTGTATGAATGTTTAACTTCTGCCTATGCTTTCCATCTA
Organism: Hermodice carunculata; assembly: GCA_964020975.1. Taxonomy (NCBI): domain Eukaryota; kingdom Metazoa; phylum Annelida; class Polychaeta; order Eunicida; family Amphinomidae; genus Hermodice; species Hermodice carunculata. The sequence continues at coordinate 77,120,723 of OZ026612.1, read as the reverse complement.
ATACCTTGAAATGTATATACTTCTGAAAGAGAATATAACATCTAGTTGGATGCTGGGACTGAATATAAAAGTTCAGTATTGCTATTCATGTAATAACATTTAAACAAAATTCTTGCTGTCATTGTTGGGTTGGTATAAATTAATGAGAATAATGTTTTTCTGAACTCTTTAATGGTGTGACTTGAGTAAAATCGGACATTTTCCTTGTAAGGAATGAGGAAAGGAGTAAAATCTCTTAAGAGTATCAAAGTATAAATTGTAACTCATCTGACATACCTCGGCCAGAAAGAATACCCTCTCAGGTGGCCTTCAAGCTTAAGCGGAGGCCTATGTGTGGCTCGTTTGGCCAAACCAAATTGATTAGCTAAATACAAAGAGGTCATGTGACAGATATCAACTGTATGACCAAGATCTCCAGGATGCTGTACTAAGCTTTTTAAGACACCTTTCATCCATGCATGTGCGATTATAAAGCTGTCCTTTTTTTCAGTATGGGCTTTCAGTTGCATATGTTGGGTTGATATTCATGTGTACGGCTGTTGCTTATACATTAACCACTTTTGTGGTGGCATATATTGGTGACAAAAAGGTATGGCATACTTGAAATTACCGCTCTGCAACATGCAAAATAAGTTTCTAAATCGGTTTGAAATTAGATGATGTTTTTTTCACTTATTTTTGTTTTATGAGAGTGTGCTTAGCAGCGGCACATTGTTTTTATCCAATGTGACAGTAGTATGTAAGCCTCCTCACTTATGGGAACCTTTACGTGAAACAGTAGAAGGGCCATTATATGATATTGTTGCTTGCAAGTGATGCCAGGTACAGTAATTACCCATTTGAACAGGATGGTCTTGAAAAATTGACTTTTTTCTGCAAAAACTAATTTAGTCAACTAATTCATGTTCCTGTTTAAGCATAATTATGGACCAAACAAACAGATGCCGAAACATTCGCCACACCTACATAAACCGACAGTAAACTGAAATAAATTGTGAAAACAAAAACAAAATTCAACATATTCTGATATTTGTTTTGAGAAGTGATGTGACTTGTAAAACTTCAGTGTGTGAAAAGACACCGGAGTTTTGCATTATATACAATTTCAGCCATGAAATATTTACAGCCTTTTCTGCTACCACGTTTGCTTGGTGGAGGTGTTACAGTGGCTGGCATTGTAATGTGGTTTGCTGGACCTGCTCCTATTTTCCCAAAAGCAATGTGAGGAATCATTTACTTCGTTTTACTTACACGTTTAGCCCCGCCAAATACACTGTGAATGTTTGTCATTTTCATGCTACGAACGCCTATTTAAAAACCAAGTACTTTGAAAGTTTTTAAGTTGTTCGTACTGTAAGAAAATATGACATTGATTCAATTTTAACACCTGTGTACTTTATAATACAAACTTAACAATAGTCAGTAATATGACACCTACCTCCATTGAACCATTCTTTTTTTAGGAATGGGCATTTTTGTCGAGTGGATATGTGCGTTTCTCATTTCAGCTTGGCAACTTGTGCCAAAGGTTGCAGGTTTGAGTTCCTCTCGTTCCGAACATAAAATATATATTTTCGGTATTTCCTTGGTGCTGGTGGATTTAAGTCCCGGATGCTGGAAATGAATACCGACTCAGTAAATATACTGCATAACCGTGTTGATATGGCACTCGCACATATCTACCACCATTGAACTATTCTTTTTGGGGGAATGGGGATTTGGTCGAGTGGATATGTGCGTTTCTCATTTCAGCCAGGCGACTGGTGCCAAAAGTTGCAGGTTCGAGTCCCATTCGTTCCGAACATAAAATATATATTTTCGGCATTTCTTTAATGCTGGTGGATTTAAGTCCCCGATTCTGGAAATAAATGCCAAGTCAGTAAATATACTGCATTACCATGTTGATATGGCACTCGCACATAACTACCGACATTGAACCATACTTTTTTGCGGAATGGGGATTTTGGTTGAGTAGATATGTGCGTTTCTCATTTCAGCTAAGCCAAAGGTTGCAGGTTCCAGTCCCTCTCGTTCCGAACATAAAATACAATACTCAAATCAATTATAATGTGTGTTAATTTATGGCTCTAGATTCATATATTTCTTTGCCCACTCCAATTGCTCAAAAATAACTCAATTGTTTCTACCTTGAAGGTTTCATTGGTGGACAACTATGATTTCAATGATACTTCAGGGTATATTAACAAGCCCTGCCATTACAGCCATACCTCAGATGATACTTGCAGCAAAGTAAGTTGCTGAATATGATTGGTAAAATTTCAAATCAAATGTAACTTTTTGAGTATCATATGTTCTTTAAAGCACCAATATGAATAGGAACATAATGGTGTGATCAGTACATGCATTTGAAGAGCACAACCAAAATAAGGCTTACCAAAAGTGTCACAAATGTAATACAAACATATGCTATAGGAGTTGTGTTTGGTCCACCATATGCCCCAGATTGCATGAATGGTGGCAGTGCTTGTTTTCAGTATGTTGAAAACCTGCAAAGTTTTTAGAAACTGTAAATGACAACAAGTTGTGTATGTTAATTAAACTCTCAACATCAGTTAGTTCAGAAAAATCAAAAAGCATCATCACCAATTTCAACCCAACAGTAAAAGAAAAGGGTAAATGCAGCAAAAGGCAGCGATTCAAGAATTACCAAAACATCTACATGCATCTTCCAATAACATTGTGGAGAAATAAATTTCACTGATGATTTGAGACAGGTAGTGAGTCATAAAAGGCAGCTGGTGGTTGACAAAGAGTCATACATTAGCAAAGTTCATCTCAGGCAAGGGCCCAAACTTCAATATCACAAAATGGACTTGTCATCACTTCTGGCAGCTTGCACTGATAATAATTCAAGATATCGCTGCAAATACACTTACCGATTTTTATTTGAATTATTGCCCATTTAGGTCATATATGCTGATTGTTTGCAATAAACCTGTAATATATCTAAATTACTAGAGTGATAAGTATATATACACAATGTAGCTCACCAAAAGTCAATAATACCAAGTAGATTACACACAATGCTGTAGCGTCAAGAGTCACAAGTACCTATTATACAACCAGACAATACAGTCAAATCAATAGTGCAAAGCTCAGTGTCCAGTTACACCAAGTGTAAAATGTGATGCCCATGCCCCAGACGAAAACAAATCCAATATTTAGTAAATACAAGCATTGTTACTGCAAGCAAAGCATACGTAATATAAGCATATAAAATAACATAGCGACAGAGAAAATTAAGTGGCCTGCACTATTTGCCCTCATGGCACACCTATAATACCACAAGTTCATCTCCATCTTTCAAGTTTAAATCTTCAAAAGTAAACCAATGTAAGCTTGCAAAAGCAATCTAAGCTTGCAAGTACCTTTTGATAGACGGTACAAACCAGACAAAGTACTAAAAACGTAGCATGTGGTACCTTTGTAGTTGTTAACGCCACACTGTTGTAAATAAATATAGAAATAGTGACTAAGCCTTGGTATAAAGATACGGATATGCAATAAGATAAACATGAAGAGAAAGTAAGAAAGCACTAAACAAACAAATCTAGTAAATGAAATTGCAGGTTTCATACATTTTCAACGGAACCATGAAAATTGTTCTGGGAACACCATTCGTGCTATAACATACATATACAAGAACATCCAAATGATAACAACGGAAATATTGAGAATATAATATGAAATACAAAAACATAATGCAATATAAACAAAAGAAAACATGTCACCAGTACCTTGATGTGGTGCAGTAAATACATTTCACCACAGCAGTGTGAGTAGGTACAATAAATAAGAGTGATATTAAAAGACAACAAACAGGGATATTTGACTCATAGAAAATGAATTAAAAGAACAGAGAAGTTCCAAATAGGTATTAACACTATAGCATGCCGTGACTATGTTACAACAACCCATAAAAAGACCTCCAAATCCATGTAGCATAGGAAATTACCCTTACATGAATACTAATATTCCACTTCGGCCAGCTTATGGTGTCTATGTGTCAAGGTTAATTGCCTTTGATAGAGCATGCACTGACTTTGACAACTTTGACTCCTCTCTTTCACTTCTATTTCGAAAACAGACACAAATGAAATTAATGTGATTGATTTTGAAGTGTCTAGATAAAAATGAAAATTTATCATATAGATGTCAGGTGGATTTGAGGTGTTATGTAAATGATTTCGTAAACATATAAACCTAATTTTTGTAGCTGACATTTCATACAATGCTGGTATGGGACAAAATATTTCTTAAAGTTGACAGTTGCAAGCAGTAAATAGATTTAAACTACTACTAACCTGTATTTGGCACCTGTCCCAAGTCAGGAGAGGGATACTTTCCTTCATACTGCATTATATGTTCTCTCACTGATATAAAAAAAAGTAGAATGCTGCCGCTGTGTCTACCTTGGACTTCCAGATTTTGACTTCGCTTGTTTGAGGGCCGGTCGGTTATGATCATGGATGGTTCTAGTTAGCTGTATATGTGGTGCAGGCATTGTTGACCACATTTTTTGCCATTTCTAGTTTCCATGACATTTGTTATTTTATGTTGTCAATGTTACATCTTATCATCTTCAGATATTTAATGAATGATGATTGCTTGGTGGATATTAAAGTCTTGCTGTTATATCAGTGATGCTCATGTTGCTTCAGCTGTAACTTTCAGTTGGCACAAGTTCAGCAGAGGCTTGAAATGAACTCAGTAAATTAGAAGTTTTAGTTCCCAAATTAAACAGAATATGGTTGCTCTAACAAAGTTAGAGACAGAAGTCTGTGATGCCCATGTTGCAGAATTTAATTCCTGATAGTTCGGAAAACATTACACATACTCATAATTTCCAAGCCAACGATGACAGCAAAGAGACTCAACAATTACCAAAACACTAACATTCATCTTCCAATAACAATGTGAAGAAACAAATTTCACTCCTGAACAATTAAAACGCAACTTGTGATCCTCTGAATATTTGAAATGGTCTTCATAAACTACTGACTTGAGTTTTTCCTTAACATAAAGGCATAACCACTTCAAGTCCAAATTTGATATCTTGTGCCAAAAACAAAACAAGACATGGTTGGCGTGTCACATTTTGATGTTCGTGACTTGTCAGTCAGCTAAGTTTACAGCAAAAGAAGAAAGTAGGCCTATATCGCTTTTGTGATATTTATACTTCTGGAACATCATCAACGCAAACAACCTCCACTATAACCATGAGTAGGAGAACACAGCCCACAGCACAACATAGCCACCGAAGTATTTATCAAACAGTTCAGAAAAACAATACCAATCAAATCAACAGCGACAGCAAAGAGTAAACCCATTTCATGTCCCAACTGTTTTACCTCAGCAGTGTTTTGTTAGGGTTCCTTTTAAAAAACAGTTAGATTTGGAGTTGCAAAAGGTGACTTTGACATACCAAATAAAACCACATGTGCCCCCTCCCAAAACAAGAAGCAAAAATACAAAACCAGTGAGTATCAAAATATGAAAAGATAAGCTGGTACCATGGTGATTCCAATTAAAGGCAGGAGGCATAGGGAAGACAGGGGTAGTTAAATCTATGTTCATGGATGGATTTCTTTGATGTTTATTTCCTGAAATTAACATCTGTTCACAGTTTCACCTTTGTATACTATAAACAGGGGTAGTCCGACCAAGCATAGGCCTCCATCCTGCACAGCCAACAGGATAAAATAAATCACCATCAGTGATACTCATACCAACATCATAGTGCTTAACTAAAGTGTGTATAGAGTACCCCTTTAATAGATTTATGGCATTGGTCAAGTTGCCAACTGATAAAACTTATTATGTCTGTCATCACTTAAGGGTAATTTTAAGTGACAAACTGAGGTATCTTTCCCCCAGACCAGATAAATTGGTGGATGTTCATAGTAGCCCTAAACTTGCTAAATGAGACAAGTAGCAGCTGTTGTGGCTTTCTTTAGAATGTCCTTAAGCTTGGACTCACTAAGGACATCTTGTGCCAAACACCCCAATGGTAGGGAAATATTTCAGAAAAAAACATTACCCATATTCATTCAACGCAATAATGACAACAAAGAGAATCAAGCTTTACTGAAACACCAATATCCACCTTCAAATACCAAAGCTTTCCCTGCTCCAACAGCTACTACTTTTCAAACCAAAAGGCAGGTTCCTTCTTAAAGAGTTTGACATTGGTCGATTTGAACAAGGACATGACTTTTGATTTAGTAATCAAACTGAAAGCAATAAAATGTATGATTTGAGTAGCCTGGCACTGATTCCACTCCACAGTAGTTTTAGTATGTCTAAAAATAAAAGTAGTGAGGACATCATTAACCTGATGAACAACTCCTAGCTGCTATGTCCTTGTTTGCTGCATAAATTGATGACACTTCTTTACAACTTTATTTGGTGCTTACCCTATTTGACAAAAGAGGTCAAAGAAACCATATTTGGATTTGTTCGGTTTCTACATACAGTACAATCGTGATCATATAAAGAAGTTTTCAGGAACTTGGGTCTCCATACTCAAGCCTTCATATGAGCATCAATATTATGAGTGCATGTTAGCCATACGTCTCCAATCTATACTTTAATTAATGTTTAATAACAACTAATGGTTTAACTGAGAATTGTCAATTACCATCAGGACTGTCCATTCAGCTAGCTGGATAGGAAGCTGTGCAGTTTTTGTGAGTAGTAATCCGTCAAGTAAATGGACCAATAGTGGCGGACCTTAGAAATACAGCATCAAGAGCACATGTGTGCAGTCCATTCTTTAGCTGTTATATGTTGCCTTTTTTCCCTGTAGGAGAAAGGATACATTGTGTCAATGGCTGGCTTAAAGGCACTGATTGTGGTGGTGGAGACAGGGATGACACGTGTGGATTTATATCTGCAGTAACTGATACTGATCCATGAAGCCTTGTGAAGTGCCCATGAGTAGTTACTCTATTAATAGTGCCCATCAGAGCCCCATGTGATTCTTGTCCAGCCCAGTTGATATATTGGAGACTGGGGAAGTTGATGCTGGTTCCCTGACACCTGAAGTCTGATTGGGAACAAATTGACCAGTAACCCGTGGTCCTGACAGGACAGGGGCATTAGGCTCTGGCACATCATGCTTTATCTCAGATTCTGTGTGTGAGAGTCGTGGTGCACTACAATAGGACCTGCGGTCCTACAAGTGAGAGTTATAACAAGAAAGGAGACGATTATGGCTTATAACTGTCGAGTGGCGAAGCCACGAGACAGTTGTAATAGCCATAATTGTCTCCTTTCATGTTATAACACATTTGTCATTGGCTGGTAGGAATGGTCATTTGTGTTGAGGGCGGATCAGTGATTTCATGATTGAAAGCGTATTATCTGTCAGTTACGTAATCAAATTCTTACACACACGTGTGACAGTGTCATTTCACTTCTGAGTCACTTCATTCGTGATTTCGCTCAGGCGTTCAGGTAGTTCGTGAATCTGCTAGCTGCCATAAAACGGAAGATGGCATGCCTCTTATTGAACTTGATAATATTGCAACTCAGCAATTATTTTTCCAAAGAAATGACGGCACCGGCAGCACTGGGAGGTTCGTGGTTTTTATTTGTAGTGTTTTTACAATTTCACAATCAAAGTTTGCTTTGCATTCATGATATGCTACTGCATCAAGACTACTGACCTGGGGAAGTTTTGTGGCTGATGGTATAATGCGTGCTGGTTCTTGAATGGAAAGTTTTTATCATGGAAATTCAGGTAAATCATTTCAAATTTTAGTGTTAGACATTGAAAGGGTTAATTCGGAAAGAGTGAGTTATAGGTTTTACTCAATTCACCCTTTTTGCGATTATTGAGGGTGAAGGTCAGCCCAAAAAGGATGCATTATCAAGTTTCATAATACATTCTTTTTCATAATCAATGGTTATGGGATATAATCAACACTTTTTGAGCCTTATGATTGGCTAATTCCGACCAGCCATATGACAATGTTACTTTTAGAAGGTAAATGAGTGCTTTCTCTCATATTCTGACATGGTCTGGGCCGAAACCCACCACACAAAACAGTGGGGTCCATCCATAATTACTTGTCTTTGTTTACCATATGCACCTTTTCAGTTTGCAGATGCCTGATATGCCAAACTGCCCCTGTGGTTCTAATGACGTCTTAGCAAGGATCTCAAGCATATGTAAAAGTTATTCTTTCCAGGTCTCAAAGATGACAGCATCAACAGGCTGGATGATTTCCCATTTAGGTCTTTGTTGTAGCCTGACTCAATTGAGATATCATAATTCAGCCAGATTCTGCCATGCCCATTTGAAGGATTTAGACAGAACACTCAGCTGACTGCCCAACTGCTGTACCAAATCAGAAGCCACACACACACACACACACACACACACACACACACACACACACACACACACAGATAATTTGTTAGTGGCATTTGACTCCTCTCCCACCCACCCCACCCCAACATGAAATGACCTGAAGCCTGTCACAGAACTTACAATATTTTGACATCAAACAATGCATTAGCTAGTTGTCCTTATAAGTTCTGAGCTTGAGCAATTCCTTAAATGATATATTGAATCTCTCCACCTCCATGCAAGTTTTTGGGTGACAGGGAGTAGACTGTCTATCATCCACACAAAATCCCAGTGAACACTGACAAAAATGCCAAGAAGAAAAGTGTAACACTCTATTGGAAATGACATAAATCACATGAATTCTAAGAGTCTTCCACACAGCCATGTGTCCTACATCTTTATGAGAGTTATCTATGATTCCATCCCTAAACTTTCTAGATAATACCAAGTGCGGATACCAGGGGCCTGTGATTGTGGTTTTTTTAATGGAGGAGAGCAGACCTTAGTGTACCTTATAATCTGAATCCATTTCCTTAGCTTCCTTAAGAAGGGGAACTCTTCCCGTTGGGCCTCCCTTGTCTCATCAAATGTCACATTATGTTCCTCCAAGGAAATTCTATTAAGCATAGCTGCCCCTTGTACTGCATTAGGATATACCTATTCAGTAGTATCAATAACTGGCACCGTTTGAGGACTTGGTAGTTAGGACATGAAGTCTGCTTAAAAATTCCATGCACCCTTTACATAACGAATTTTTGCCACAAATTTGGTTAAAAATACCGCCTATGTGTGGATTTTTGTGTTTTCCATTTCTATAATCTGTGAGAACAACCGAACCTGCCACATACAAATTAGCCGTCAGTTTGTTGCCACAATAGACAACAGCATAAGCCTTCTTCTCACTTGTGACCATTCCTGCTGAGTAGTGGACAACTTGTATTGACCGTATTGTATGACATGATCTACCCTACAATCATGTTCCTCTGCACGGATTCCCCTTGCACAAGTATTTGATGTGTCTGCCAATACCTTGTAAGGGAAGTCTGTGTGATAAATAGGCCATTAATTTAGGGGACTTTAAACCATTCAAACCATATACTACTGCTTAGTTATAAGACTTAATCTCCAAGGACACACTTGTAGAATTCCCCAACAAAGTACAACAGGTATACTGCCCAATTAATTCGCAAGAATCTATACCTTTCCAAGTTCTTTGACTCCCTTGGTTGTCAACAATGGCCAAATTTGCATGTCCATTTGAGCCTGATCTGTGTCTGCTGATCTCACCAATGGATACACGTTTTAGGCAGCTCCCTGTTCTGGCAGTTGTTTTTGGTCAAAGTTTCATCACTTTCTTCAGTAAGTTGCTTTACTGCAACCCACAACTTCTTGCTTCCAATCTTCCATCAGATAACAAGAATGTTCTCTCAATATGAGTGTTAACCCTGTCCCAAGGCACCTGATGACATGGTTCCAGCTGAACTGCAATGTAACATTGCAAATCTCCCCTCAAAGCCCAATGATATTGGCATTGTCACCATTCAGAGCTGGCATCAATAATAGTAGATCATACAAATAATTTCTTATTTGAGAACTGACTTGCTTATCACATGGTGTCAGTCCCGAACGTATAGAGTTGATCTTATCTTTCCTTTAAACCAACACGCACTATTCTCTCATCATTGTAAAAGCAATTTTGTACAGCAGCAGAATTCTTGGCTAAGCCTGCAATATTTTGTATGAGAACATCCATTTCAGCAGGATCTTCATTGTTCCTTTATATTTCAGCTAGTAGTTCAACCTCAGTATAAAAAGTACGTTTTGAAATTTTTGGGAGGTGCACGACGTCTCATGATGATAAGTGTTGATCATTAAACTTGATAACACTTTGCTGCTACATGCTCTCACCAATGAGTTCTCCATGAATAAGTTGCTCCACCATATTCCTCAATAGCGATGGCTTCAACCAGTTATATTTCCCACTGCTGAAATTGGGTATATTAATGAAATATTTTTGGATAATGATGTTGTCCATTTTGGTGTAAACGTTTTCCTTCGGAATTGAAATATAAGCATGTCAAACTGCCACAAATATATACACCTATACTTGTTCATGTGGTGTCCAGTACTCCAAATTCGATCCTGGCAAGCTCTGCAATTGTAAAATTGACCACCCACCTTTCACTAACCAATGGATTGGCTTGGTGCATATGTTTATGGCATACGTTTGAAGATTGCTTTTCCTATAAATGATTAGACCATAGTATGCAGTAAGTTGAAGAACAGAATAATCCTCATTAGTCTCCAACAGTGCATTATCTATTTTATGATGCAAAAATTTACCAAGACTTCTCGCATGACTGATGTGTTGATATAGGGTGAGTAGCAAAACAAAAATGACAAGACTGTGCTTAAAATGAATTTTTCCACTTGAAAACTACCGACCAATGCCCTGCAAATTTGTCAACCATCATACACCTATAATAGGCAAGCAGACTATATGCAATGCCAAGAGCCACAAGTACTAAACGTTATACAAGCCAAATCAGTATTGCAAAGCTAAATGTCCAGTTATTCCAAATATCAAATATGATACCAATGGCCCCGATAATATAAAAAGATCTAATATTTAGCTAATACAAGCGTATTTAATACAAGCAAAGCACAATAAATAAAGGCATTAAATGATCAAGAAATATTGTAAAATAAATAAATCCAGGTAGCCTGCACTGCTTTCCTGCATTACCCACCCATTATACGTTAAATCCTGTCCCGTGTCCGGGATGTGTAAGATTTCTTGGTATAGATATCATGCATAGTAGTAAAGTTTTGCATCTTGTGTCATTACAAATACGGTATTATATTTTTAGGTGGTGGAGGGGTAGCATGGATGGCACTTTGTTTTCTGTAGTTCTATGATATACCATTGTCCTGTCGTTTGTGGGCACTTTTATTCCTAGGTGACGCACCATTATAATTATTAAAAGGCAATTTTTTAGATGATGGTGAATGAATACCATTTTAATTTTATGTAATTTGCATCAGATCATTTCCTCAGGGGCCACTTTTTGGCATATCCAAGGCTTCACCCGCGACACAGGTATATATAAACAAATATTGTATATATATATATATATATATATATATATATATATATATATATATATATATATATATATATATGTATATAAATAAATATATTTATATGTATGTATGTATACATATATGTTCATATATATACATACATACATAAATACATACATATATATATATATATGTACATACACACATAAATGGGTGTGTGTTTGCGTCAGTGAGTAAGTGTATATATGTGTGCGAGCAGCATTGTGCACATTATCAAGTAAAAACAAACAAGTAGGTAAGAATCTTGCCATAAACAAATTGTTTTTTCCCTAGGTCTGCCAATGTTCCCGATGACGTACATCTTTACACAGCGGCTTCCAGCATTCAAACGGGTGTCCTATCACTTGGGTGAGTGTTGTAGATGTTTAGTGCAAAGTCGGCTCTGATTTTCCGTACATGCCAAAAACAAGCCAAGAGGCCATTACCAAAGATTATCTGGGTTTTTATCCTAAGAGTACTTTCATTTTTGAGTGAAATGTACTGCAAATGTGAACTGTTGTCCCATGATACGCAGGCGATTCTGCAAGATACAATTGCTTTTTCTTTTACCCATGAACACTTTTTCCCCACCGTTTTTGTCCACAATAGTCCCCCTGGGCCAAGCTGTTTTACTTTCCCCTCAATCAGATATGTTGAACTATTCTTTCTTTTTTCTCGATCACTGTATTGTATGACAAATCTGGTGTTTCACCTTAGCTGTATCCCTTTGTCTACACTTCGTATACCAAAGCATGAAATAATGTTGAAGCGCAATTAATTATATTGTTATATTGATTACTTGCCCTTATTTGTAAAGGTAAGGCATGACCATTTTCATTGTCCATCAATATACATTTTTCCTTATTTGTCTTTTTTTTTCACAACAGAAGGTGCCTTTAAGACATGAATGTTTGCGACTCTACGAACTTTATTAACTGTATTGCCTTTTATTCACCTTTGTTTCGAAAATGAAACGAACTTCTTAAATATTTGTGATATTTTATATATCACTTATTTTTTGCTATTGTTGTTTCAGAATTCCACTTTTTTTGATAATTTGTATTTGCTCAAACAGTAAGCTACCTACTTATGCTTCACCAGGTTTAGTGTTGAAGTGTTTAGTTACTTATAACAAAATTTTCAATTATTGCTTCTTTAATTCCTGACAATGAAATTCTGAGGAACTTTGGCGGTGAATCACTTAACAGCCTAAATAGTGTTTTACAAAACTCTGATGATAATGAAAATACAATTTCTTTTGAATCGAACTCACCATACGTTGAGGCAAAAAATCTCATGGATTATTTTGGATCTGCTATAAAGAATTTTTCCGTTTTAAACCTTAACATTCAAAGTTTGAACGCCAAATTTGAAAAGTTAACCATTTTTCTCTATGAACTCGCAAAATGTAATTTCACCTTTAGTGCAATTTGCCTTCAGGAAACATGGTTAGGAGATTTCATGCCGGACGTATCAGATCTAAATATTCCAGATTATGTATCCATTCCATTAAGGGCCACTTGTAGTTCTCACGGTGGTCTCATGATTTATCTCCATAAAGATTTTCAGTACAACGTAAAAGACTTCTACAATCCTAACGACAAATGGGAAGGTCAATTCTTAGATGTATATGGTAACGGTTTGACGCAAAAAATTGCCCTCTGTAATGTATATAGGCAACCCAGGGACAGGAATGCTGACATTGAAAATTTTATGAATGATATTTTCCCAATCATTGAAACTATATCCCGTGAACCAGGTGACAAAATGATAGTCGGTGATTTCAACATAAATTTATTAAAAATGAACACACGTGCAAAATATGCTGATTTCCTAGACATGATTTTCAATAGTGGTTTTGTGCCCCAAATTATTTTTCCTACCCGATTTTCTGAAAGGAATGCCACTCTGATAGACAACATTTTCTGTAATACTTCGCATTGTAAAAAGTCTTGTCTCTCTGGCATTGTCCTTACGGATATATCAGATCACATGCCCTGTTTTACATTCATTGACCAAGCTCTAAATATAGAAAACCCTCCCAAATATATTCTAGCTGAAAAATTAGACTCTAATTCTGTACATAATTTTTATGATGAGATCAATAATTGTAATATTATGCAATTACTTGATACAAATTCACATCATGACCCAAACATTAATTACTCCACGTTAGAAACTATTTTGACCAAGGCCAAAGAAAAACATATGCCCATAAGAAAAATTAAATTCAACAAATATAAGCATAAGAAAAATAACTGGATATCCAACTGCATTCTTAGATCTATCAAATTTCGTGATAATCTATACAAGAAATTAAAATGCACGTCACACGAGTCACCTTTGTATGGCCCTACGAAAATTAATCTCAAAACCTACAATCAAATCCTCAACAAATGTATCCGTGAACAGAAACGGAATTACTATTATTCAAAATTTGCAAAATATAGAAATGATGTAAAAAAGACTTGGGACACAATTCGCTCTGTCATGGATGGTAATAGATTCAAAAATAGATTTCCTTTGGCTTTCAAAATTAACGGCAAAATTATAACTGACAAGCACCAAATTGCCGAATGTTTTAATCAGTTTTTCACCAATATTGGTCCCAATTTAGCTGCACAGGTTAATAATGGTAATTCCATACCTTTTACCTCTTATCTATCAACTCCAAACGATTGTAATTTTGCTTTCTCACATGTATCTCCAGATGATATTTCTATGATTTTCAAAAATTTTAAACCCAAGACTAGCTCCGGACAGGACGGGATATCTATGTATTTATTGAAAGGTTTAGTAACTTCTCTTTCTGTACCTCTAGCTTTAATTGTCAATCAGTCTCTCACCACAGGTATCTTTCCGGATAAATTAAAAATAGCAAAAGTATTACCTCTTTATAAAAAAGACGATAACTCTTTATTGGATAACTATAGACCAATTTCTCTCCTGCCAGCTATTTCCAAAGTTTTTGAAAAAGTGGTGTATAATCAGCTGTATGAATTTTCAAAAAAGCTTTTCTACGCAAGCCAGCATGGTTTTAGAAAATTGCACTCCACCGAAACTGCTGCTATGGAATTAACAGATCGTCTTCTTCAGATTCTTGATACTGGAGACATACCTGTCACAATATTTTTAGATTTATCAAAGGCCTTTGATACTCTGAACCACGAAATTCTATTCCATAAGCTGAATTATTACGGTATCAAAGGAACCCCTTTAAATTGGTTTAGAAATTACTTCACAAACAGAAAACAATACGTCAAATTCGACGATGTTTCTTAAAAGTGCCTACCCATTACAACTGGAGTGCCACAGGGCTCTATTTTGGGTCCTCTTCTTTTTATAATTTACACAAATGACATGTATTTGGCATCTTCAAAATTTGAATCGATTTTTTATGCAGACGACACGACTCTTATCAATTCACTTAGTTCTTTCAATTTTCCACTCAAGGACACTGACTCTGTATCAAATAGCATAGAAATCGAATTAAACAAGGTTTGTGATTGGCTGTCAGCCAACAAATTATCTATAAATATTGCTAAAACTAAATATATGGTGTTTCATTTCCCTCAACGAAAAATAAATTTCACCTTAAATCTTAAAATAAAGAATGTGCCCATCTACAAAACCAGTGATTTTGATTTCCTAGGTTTACGAATTAACGAAAACTTAAATTGGCACTCACACGTTAACAAAATTGGAAATAAGCTCTCAAATATTATTGGTGTTATGAAAAGAACACAAAATTATTTTCCGCAAGATATTCTATTACAAATCTACAATTCTCTTTTTCTTCCTCATCTAAATTATTGCATTCTTCTGTGGGGTTTCTCGTGTGACCGTATTTTCAAACTTCAAAAGAAGGCTGTTCGTGTTGTTTGCTGGGCAAGATATAATGCCCACACGGATCCTTTATTTAAAACGTTAAACCTTTTACAAGTACCAGATATTCTTAAGTTAAGATCCTTAAAATTTTACTATAGATATTTAGAAAATAAAACCCCTGATTACTTTAACAACATATTTGCAGCTACAGTACCTTCTCACCGATATTTCACTCGACATAGAAATGACAGCCAGGTTCCTATTCCTTCTAGAAATTCGACAAAACATTGTATTAGGTATTACCTTCCAACCCTCTTAAAAAACACACAACCCTGTATCAAAGATAAATTTTTCACACATTCTTATAATGGTTTTGCAACCTACATAAAGCTTTTCTTCGTGAAGCAATATAAAGACACTTGTACAGTTGCACACTGTTATGTTTGTGGTAATTAAGTGACTTTATATTTACCCTGTATATTTAAGCTTCTAATCTCTGTTCTTAATATTTTTGCCAGTTGTTTGCTAATTATAATTTTACCGAAAGGTGGCCTTGGCGATAGCGGATCATAGAATCCTTAGCCAAGGTCATCCTAATATCATTTAGTTCAATTATGAGTTCTTGGTTATTGCTTAATTACCACTTTGTCACTACAAACGTTGAAATTCATGTAACCCATTTCATATCATATTGAATAAACTGTTCTGAGTTCTGAGTTCTGAGTTCTGAGTTCTGAGTTGTGTTTAACGTTGAACTTTAAGGTTGCATTGTATATTAACAATCCAGCAATAAACATCTTTTGTTTTAGTTTCCTTTGTTTTTCAGTGCATTTTTGGGACCCACCATTGGGGGTACATTAAATGGTGCTTTAGGATTTGGTTGGACATTCGCCATACTGGGATCAATATATTTTGTTCTTGTAAGTATATCATATTGATATCAAAATCATTTCCTGTAATGCCAATTAATGTAAAAACTGTTAAAGACAGACATACTTGTAAAAAATATTCTATCTGCTCCTAGGAAGAGATGCATAATAAATCTTAAGATTTTTCAGCATACTAAATTATGGTGCGATAATGAATACAGACTCTCAAGTTCTATATAATATTGAAGCTGGTCATTAAAAATGCATATAGCAAGCTTCTGCAGTGTGAATAACATATATAATCTGCCATTTGATGGAGAAATAGTCTCATGTGGTTCAAATATAGAATGATTCAAAACAGTAAAATATTCAGCATATGTTGATTAACATGTTGCTCAGCTATTCTATTTGATAATAATAAGAATAATATTTTCATATTTCTTTCCATGCTTTTTTATGAAAAAATCTACTTTGAAATTAACAATGTAATCGTTTGATATTCGTCGGCTATCTCTGAAAACCAATTGGAGGATGCGAACATCACCAATATGCATACTGATGCATTTTCTTGAAAAGAACTATTCCAGTTGTGCTCTGGCCTCGAGAAATTATCCCCAGAGCAGGTTGATTTGAGGACGGAATTAAATGTTAGGAATAAAGTGTAATTCATAATTGCAATCTTTCGTTGTAGGGAATCATCTGTCTGCTGATTAATATTAAACACAGACGTTTTAGAGATAGTGAAGGCTATGCACCACTTTCTAATGTTATGGATTAGGAGTCTTGTACGCAAAGCAAATTAGTGATGATCTGTGTGCGATGAAGATGATTTGATAAATGTCTCCACAATGAGAGTGCGTGGAACTGTGGTGGTAGCATGGTAACGTTAAATTCACCAACAGATCATAGATTTGGGTTTTGTCCCTTTTGTTCTTAATTGTTTTAGCTCTGCGTGTGTACGTCCCATAGTCTTTGTCAAAATAGACAAAAATAGACATCTCTCGCATATGTTTACAGATTTGACAATACAGATATACACAAATTTTATCATTTTCGGGTCACAACAATATAGAAAAACTTCTTTGGAAGCAAAATCCTTGCAGTTTTTTTTTTTTTATATTTGTATATATATATTGCCTATATAATTCCCAAATTTGGAAGTTGTAGTCCCCAATACAATCTGAAGAAATAAACAAAATTCTTGCAGTGATACGATGATAGTCATTGGATTGTGCGTATCGTTAAATCTTGCTTCCAGACAATAGGCTTTCACACCAAAATGGCTGTTTTACATGTATACATCTTCAGACTTAATTCCCAGACTTTCATCAAAAAACATCTGTTTTGCTTAGTAAATTCTTGGGAGAAAAACTATATCAGGATTTTTTCACTGTCACTTCATGTTTAAACCAATTATAAAGAGTCCCGCAAACTTTACCATTTTTCTCAAAACACCGGACATGTTGCAAGTTGTGTGTCCTTGTTACGTTTTTGTACATACATGTAAAGGACTTTAAATTACAACAGCTAAAGATTGGTAAAATTATGTTTTTGATATTTCTTACAATATGACCAAAATTTGATGTTTTTGGCCAAGACTTCTGTGTTTATGCAGTAATTTTGAAACATGAGTTCCACCTATATTGCAAACTCTGCAAAGTTTTCGGTCAATCTAGTTTTTTGCTTCATCATGCTAGGAATGCCTATAACTCATATGCGTTCCAAAAGTACAATCGCTTTGCCCGGCTGTACATTGGCGTAAATGAATTGATCTTTCTGGAAAATCTCGCTTCACGATTTTTTAAATGAAAATCGTGGTAACAACAAAAGCCATACAGTTTGATTGTCAGAAGCTTTCATTTGCATGCTCTGAATAAGTGCTGACTAAGAAAGCTGCCGACACCACCCTTTTGACCGTTTCATCGCAATCCTGTTTCAGGTTGAAAAATATAAACCATGCGATATGTGGTTACTACGTAAATCATAGCATCCCAGTCCATAGTACTGATGGCTCAGTTTCGTACAACTTCCACCTGTACCTAGTTCAACAGCACAAGAAAACTTCCACAAAATGAATTGTAGAACCCATATATAATGCTGCTGAAAACATCCTAGCTGCTTAAGGTTTAAGGTGGTTTTGGATACACTTCAAACTTATCGATGCAAAGAAACAAGAAAAATCTGTGATTCAAAACTTATAATAATATTGGTATATCACCATGCGGTGTTATAACTATGAAATATCTTGATGGTGGAATGGTCGTTAATTACATTGATGGTGGAATGGTCGTTAATAACATTATCAAAGCTTTGGCAGAATTTTGGCAATGCTATGTCAAATATGACGACATGAATAATACAACTTCTTGCGGTACAAATATTTGTAAAGTTTTCAACAAAGCTTTCATTAGAGTTCAGTAATGTTCAGGGGTAAAATTATTTGCCTTGCTTGTATTTTGTATGGCTCTGTCGTATGTACAGCAGCATCCAGTATGGCATTAAGCTTTTTACCTCTTGTACACTGATTGAAAAGATTATTAATATGATGATTTTGGTACAAAATAACAGACTAAACCAGCATCTTTTGAGAATGGGGTTTAAACCAAGCATTCCTAAATGCCCTCCAAAACTACACACGTATATCTATAATTGAACTTTTGTGGACAAAATCCATTAAGGTCCGCAGATTCGTCACCCACGGTTCATTACATGTTGAATTTAGTAAGTTATCGTGTCTACAAACAACGTTTCCGATATCCAATGTTTTCATTATGCTATTATAAATTCATGTCTTGACGCGAGTTCGCCAAGTATTCCATATTCTAATGCCAAACCCCACTCGGCTGTTCCTGGTTGGAATCAATATGTAGAGCCTTTCAGAACACAAGCCTTACTTTGGCACGGGATCTAGAAAAGTAACGATTCACCTAGGACTGGAGTGATAGCGGATATACAGAACAGTACACGTGTGAAGTATCATTATGCATTCAGATTCGTAAAAAAAATAACAAGGACATGTGTGCTGCTAAGCAGCTGGCAAATGCCATGACAGATAATCACTGTAAAGATTTTTGGTCTGTGATGAAAAAATAAGGACAAAAACGAAAAATAGGTCTGGCTTCGTCGGCAATAAGACGAATCCTGGTGATATTGCCAATGTCTTTGCAGAAAAGTATGAAATGTTGTATAATTCAGTGTCTTATGACACAAATGAAATGGATGAACTGAAGAAATACATTAATCATAAAATACAGACTAGTCATGTGTCTGACAGCAAATGTTCCATATTGGCAGTGTCAGTTGAGAATATTCAATCTGCAATTCAATATTTAAAATTAAGAAAACATGATGGTAACCTAGGACATTATTCTGATCATATAGTGCATGGAACTTCAAGGTTGAAAATATATCTATCCCTGTTATTTTCATCAATGATAAGTCATGGTTATTCCCCTGATTCTTTTAAAAAAAATTCTTTGAATTTGATACCGACAAACAAGCATAAATCTTTGTGTGATTTTGACAACTATAGAGCCATTGCCCTTGGCAGTATTTTGGATACATTGTTAGACTGGGTTATTCTATCTGAAAACTATGATGTCTTAAATTCTTCTGAGCTTCAGTTTGGTTTTAAAATGGGAGTTCTACGTCACAGTGTACTTTCGTTTTGAATGAATGTATTCAATATTTCAATATGCATGATACAGACGTACAAGTTGTGTTTCTAGACGCAACAAAAGCGCTTGATAGAGTACATTATATCAAACTTTTTAATCTAATGTTAGATAGGGGTATGAGTCCAATGATAGCTAGATTATTGTTAAATATGTATACTAAGCAAAATGTGAAAGTTGTCTAGGATAACGCTGTGTCTGAGCCATTCAATTGTACTAATGGTGTGAAACAAGGCGGAGTTTTCTCCCCTATTTTATTTTGCGTGTACATAGATGAGTTGCTTACGCGTTTAAAAACATCAAGTTTCGGATGCTTTATAGGTCACACTTTTGTAGGAGCACTGGCATATGCTTATGACGTGGCACTTTTGGCGCCGACTTCAGTTTCCATTTCCAAGATGTTAGAAGTTTGTTTTAAATTTGCTAAAGAATATAATGTCCTTATTAATCCTTCCAAATCTAAGCACATGGTTCTTGGCAATACAGATGCATATCCTGATGTTCTTTTAGATGATTCCACTATTCAAAGTAAAGTTAATCAATTCGAGCACCTTGGCAATATCATTGGTAAGAACAGTTTGTGGGACAGTATTGAGACCTGTATCCGACATTTTCAGATACAGGTCAATATCTTAATGGCTCAATTTGGTAACAACTTTTCCAGACGCTAGATATCAACTATTCAAAATGTATTGCATGCCTCTGTATGGTTGCCAATTATGGGATCTCTCTAAAACAGAAGTTGAACATTTCTGTACCACTTGGAGAAACGCGATTCGATTTATCTGGCGACTTCCTTATAGGTTCCATAATATATTATTGCCACTCATTTGTGAAGATGTACCTGTTGATACACAACTACACAAAAGTTTTATGAAGTTTTTTCATGGGATTGTAAACAGCAACAATAAAGGTGTTCATATATGTGGGCAACTTGTTGTAGACGGAAGTCAATCAGCAGTATGCAACTCAATGAATCTAATGGTTTCAAGGTATAAAGTTGACAAATATAATCTGAAGATGACAAATATAATCTGAAGAAGCTAAACTTAAGTTCTTGTTTGAAGCGCCTCCACAGTAGCACACCCTCTGCAGCTAATACCATAGTTGATGGGAACAATTGTACTGCACAATTTGTCAGAGAACTTTGCCTAGCTCGCGATGGCAAATTAAATACTATATTCTCACGGCAAGATTTTTGTGACACCATTACCATGTTATGCACCAAACCTTTGTTGTGAATCACAAATAGGATCCACAGGTCCTTTCAGGAATATACTTTTTGACATATATTTTATACTTGCATGTATGTGATGGACGCAATTTCTTTTTGTTTTGTATTGTTTTGTTTTGTTTTTCTCTTCTTTCTTTTTTTTTTTTTTTTTTTTTTTGTTTTTTTTTTTTTTTTTTTTTTTTGTTTTTGTTTTTTTTGTTTTTGTTTTTTTTTATTTGCTTCAATGTATGATAATTCTTGTATGTGTACCTGCTGAGTACGAATAAAGATGTATATATATATTTCTATGTGCAAATATTGAGAGTATTTCTATAATAAATTCCCTTTTGCACAAAATTGTAGCCTAGAGTGTCGGGTATTGTATTTGACTAGGGATATGACGTAACACGTGACGTCATAGGATGTATTCAGCAGGCAATAAATGGTCTTATATTGAGATAACCAATCAGGAGTCAGACCTTCCAGTCGTTTATATCTGTGAGGTCTATTTAAATCCTGGTCTCTTACGGACTGATAGAGTATGTGACTTCGCTGTAATTATCACTACACCTCACAGGTTTTCTGGACTTGAATACAACAAACAGATATATGCTTATTCTTTTATATATATATATAAAAATGTACAAACCCATGCTAATGTAAGTAAGTTACCTTCAGTCTGATATATGTCTAGATGACACTTATGTTACCGTTACATTACTTTATGTTGAATTGTTATATATACACATATATTACTCTCATATTACAAATATACAATGTCGAGCAAGGTAGGTAACCTCCATTGTAATAGTATATGATTAAAATTAATGTCATAAGTATTAATTTCATGTCAGTTAAATGCCGTATATTGATTAAAAGTATCACGTGTGGTGAATGCAAATAGGCATGCATGTTTATCAGCATATGACAGAGTCAATATTGTTAATCATACTCTGCTTTTCACAACATGTCTATCAAAGTCTTCATATTATGCAAAAAACAACTGTAGTATTCCTAATTTGAATTGGCTTTCACATAATCAACTCTTTTTGCTTCTCCCCTCAACGTTGTGTATTCAGCTTTACTTACTAATCATATTGTCATCTGTTTGGACATTCTAAAAATCTTAAGTTTCACAAATTCCCTGTGTTGATTAAAAGTACAACTGTACCAGGTAAAGTTTTTGAAAATATAGTTTGACATATCGTCTATGGTTTATACCCGGTATATCCATACAGGAAATGTAAGATGCATGTACATATACGTCTCGCATGTACCATCTGGGGGACAACATTGACCCTTTCATTGTTCCCCATCCATGCTGTACTTTTTCTAGGTTTTCTTTATTAGACACAGATGAACCGATTTTACATAGAGGCTTATAAAGCCAAAACTTTCTTCTAAGTTTCAAATTTCCTGAATGTGATTTGTTTCATATACAAAATATTTGTTATAATAAAATAATTTTAAATATTTCAGACTTGCATATTTTGTTACTTAATTTTACCTTTTTGATATCAGAGAGATTAGCTTTTTGCTTCTTAATTTTACCTAATGCATAATCATGTTTTAACATTCACCTTTCTGATATTTGAGGCTACCGTGTAAGTGCACATTTGCTCAATGTATAAAATCACTATTTGGCTAGCCCCACACCAGGGCAGGGAGTCAGTCATAGGCTCTCATGAGCACGTGGCAAGACATTGGCAGTATTCACTCAATTGACACAAACGTGAGTCATTCTTTTGAATCATTAACTCTAGGGATGGGAGTCAGTCATAGGCTAGGCACTTAGCCAAAATTGGCAGGATCTACTTAATTATTGAAAAATCTCATTCATTTTTTTTTTGGAAACAAAAAACTAAGAGTTTACGACTAAATAGAACTTGATTTCTTCGGACACTTCCATATTGAGCAGAAGGTGTCATTATGGAGTTTGCTTTACATTTCTGGTACAGAATGTCCATTGTTAAAATACTTTTTAGGAATTCCCCAGGTTTATACAGATGTCTGGCTATAACTGTTTAAGTAATCACTGGGAGTGAAAATAAACCCCCAGTTTGTTTCTATCTCAGTTATATACTGGCAAGGGGCTAGACTAAAGTGTCCTATCCAGAAGGAAAGGGTAGATGCTAGTTCAGGGGTAAGTCATATTATTCTTATCTGGACTTGTTCTACTTTTAAAGTAATTGTGTTGGTTTGATAGGTATTCTGCATATATACTAAACCTCTGCATTTATAAGCAAAACTTAGTTAGCTAATCCATCATTCGCCACGTGCATATTTATTCATTATTATGTGGGTTGTCTTTGCTGAATATTAAGCTTAGACAAGGAACCGCTCCTAAGAGAGACATGTACGGGTACAGGTTCTGAAACATATTCCGTATATACCCGTTGAAGACCATTAAATTTAATTGGGTAATACAGCCTATATATCAAAATTCTACAGAAGAACGTGACAAAAGTACTTCCATATGTATACAGGTTACACAGTGACAAGTTAGCTTGTGGAGTGTAGAGAGTTCCGACTATGAAATAGGGCAATGGCTACCATGAAATGACTCTCGACAAAAAGGCACAAATATGATTTAGGACTGTACAGGTTTTCAGTGAGTGGTACGGAAGAGGACTCTGCTCTCTGAATATCGGACTTGACATAGTTCAGATGGTACTTGGGCTTATAAATTTGGGTTTGTTAAGTTTTTCTTTATATATGATTGATATAAAAAGCCTGAATGCCAAATTTGACACTTTGTTGTTGTTAATTCGTAAAAAAAATTATTTCGAATTCAGTGCTATTTGCATTAAAAAAACTGGATCATACAAGTTTAAGTTTTTAGTAAACTCTCCTTATTCATTTGGGATAACTTAAGTGCAGTACCTCTTGCAGCATCTTCTAGCTTTCATAGGATTACTTGCTTATCTCCGCAATGACCTTGAATTTACATAGAGATTTGTGTACTGCCAATAAAAATTACAAAGGTTTGTTTATTGACATCTTTGGCAACGAACTGGAACAGAAGAGTACCTTATGCAATATTTATTGACCTCCCAGCGGTGGAAACCACGATGTTGATCTATTTTGACTGACTACACCAGTATTTGAAAAGCTGTTGAAGGAATCGCCAGATAAAGCTATTGCTGGAGATTTGAATATTGATTTCCTTACTTGGACATCCAACTAAGATATACTGGACATTTAGATTTGATGATTTGTAATGATTTAAACCCTAGAGTCTATTTACCAACAATGCTAACCGACAGGTCAGCCACATTTTTTTATCATAAAATCTGTAATTTATCACATTGTAGAAAATCTTGCACAACTTGAATCATTTTAAGATATATATATATATATATATATATATATATATATATATATATATATATATATATATATATATATATATATATATATATATATACAGTCAGGCCGCGTTTATCTGGCACCATCTGTTTCTGCTCATTTTGCCGGATTAGCAAGGTTGCCAGATTAACAAATCACAGTATAATTCACCAGGATATATAGAGAATAAGAGACCAAATTTGCACCTAACAATGAGTAAATAAAAATATAATCACATACACGTATTACCAATCATATGAAATTTTAAAAACGAAACGTGCAAATTATAGCAGTGTATTCATATCCATATGTACGATAAATGTTACGTTCAAAATTACTGGAGCGAGCGGGCATAAATGTCCCAACCCTAATGTTTATCTCACACACGTATTTGGACAAATTTTGCCTTTAATAGCTTATTTTGGCACAAAGAAATCCGAAATCTTTTTTTTTTTACTGTGCTGACTTTTCATATCGTTTAACTGTAACTGTTCTTCTCTGCGCCGAACTTTTGCTACGTCGTCACCACAAAATCCCTCATTGGATTCTCGCTATTGCAATGAAATTAAACCATTAAAGGCGGGAACAATTAAACATCTTATCAACTCAAAACGTGTTTGGAACACATCAGGTGATTGTTGATTTTGCGGTACGGCGCAATCAGGTATGTTATTACAAGGTATATGCTCCATTGAATATCAAGTGACGGATTAAAGAGGCAAATTACATTGAAGAAAAGCCCTTTCGTTCTGCAATTAACATGCCGGTGACGAAATTCAAGGGTGCCGGATTATCGTGTAGTAAATCAATGGGGGAAATCCGTTCACAGCTCATTGCTGCCGAATTTCAAGGGTGCCGAATTATCAAGTGACGGTTAAAGGCGGCCTGACTGTATATCATTTTAAGATATATATATATATATATATATATATATATATATATATATATATATATATATATATATATATATATATATATATTCATTTTCCTTCTTTCACATGTCTCAATACGTATTGAGAATTGAGGCCCATCCACCCCCTCCCATAATTTGTGTGTACACTATGTATGTGTGTGTGCGTGTGTGTGGAGGTGGAAACAACTGATCAAAATTCCTTGTGGTCTTTTTATAGACATCTCAATGAAAAAGAATGTTTCCAAAAATGGCCGAAAAACCAACTCTTATCCAAATAAAAATCGTAAAACTTGAGAAAACACTATTCACTGAGCTAAAGAAAAATAGCAACTTAAATGAGTGTTAAATTTCACAAATATAAGAACGAATTTACTCCTCGGATCACTGGCGGTATCCTAAGGTCCATGGCATATCGTGATAATCTATACAGACAACTATGAAGCACTCGATTAGAAACACTGATTTTTAAACAATAAAGCAAAACCTTAAGCATACAATGCCATACTACGCAGAAATATTTGTCAATTAAAGCAAGATTATTACCAGTCATAATTTAAAACTTCAAAAGCAGCACAAAAAATGGAACACCATCAGAATTGTTTTCAATACGGGTAAGAATTCAAAGTATTACTTTCTTCGGTTTTTTCCTAATTGACAGCACAAATGTAACGAATAAACAATTGCAGATCACTTCACACATAAAATAATGTGGATTCATAAATACATACATGTGGGCAGAGCCACGTGTAACATAATCTGTATAAGTTTGATTGGTTCAGCGTCATTGGTACAGTATAATTAACATATGTTAATATCAACTTGCATGTATAATCCTGATTGATTGTGTCTCTGTGAAGTCTCTCTTATCTGATGTAACTATTCTAACCAGTTGGTCGTGGATATGAGTGGGGTAAATGCATCTCCAAATGTTCGGTACAAAAATGTCTATATAAAAAGTATAACAACTGCTGCAATTTCCTTTCCATATTCTTCTAACAATGCCATACAATTTCTCGCGTTTTTAAATATAAAATCATAACCAGGTTTGTTTTTTTTTATTGCGCAACTATTTATATGACATATGATTCCTTGCCGAATTTTGTGTGACTCGGGGCTCTTAAATTAACTCTGAATGTTTGATGTCTATGCCAGAGTTATAGTAGCCATTCATAATGATCCAAAATTGGAAGCGACAAAATAACAAACTTCACATACCATCAACAGTTCTTGCTACAGACTGTAAATTAGGTTAAGATTAAGCCAGTCGGGCAAATTGGATGTTAAAAAAAGGAACTAATCGTCTTTTGTCCTTGGATTCTGCAAAACTGCCTGGTGTTTTGATGTTCTTATGATGCAAAGCATAGAAATGCAAAATAATATTGTTCAGCATCAATTTGCAATAATTTAATAATAGATACGTTCATTGAATCTACCCCAGATCGCCACGTTAAGTTAGAATTTTTTGTCCCAATGAGTTGTTTGAAATAATATTGTTCAGCATCAGTTTGCATTAATTTAACAATAGGTACGTCATTTGATCTACTCCAGATCGCCACGTTAAGTTTGAATTTGAAGTCAAATACGAACTTCTTGTGTCAGTCAAGAAAAAGAACAATCACATTTTTGCTTAAAATTAATAGAACAATTTAGGTCCGTGTGGTCTATACATGTTCACATCTGTTGTGACGTGTGGTGCCACAGACATTGTCAAAGACTATAACTACACAACAATATAAATTGCAGTCTAAAGAAATATGTGAGTGTTATAAAATGTGTATGGCTGTTTGTTTTCATTTGGACAAATCACTGTATTCATTCAGTGTTTGCTGGGTCATTGAGTTCAATGAACACAGTGCAGGTCACTGCAGAGGCACTGAGTTGGCCTCTTTTTGGGTGACACATGTACTTTGTAAACAGGTATAAGAAGCTAGAATAGTGACCTACATGCATATGAGTGACCCAGACAGGTTTCAAAGGATGTGTGACTAACTGGAAAACTCTGGAACAAATTAGATATTTCCCTGGCCCTCTATATATAAAGGAGAAATTTGCCTCACAGGAGGAGGAGCACAGCTAGGGAGAGCAGACAAGAAGAGAGAATTCTTAAGGATATGACAGCAACTGTGTGTTGTCGACAAGCCATTGAGACTGTGACCCATTGTTTACATTGTATCAGTGGAGGGTGGACAGTGTCGGGAGTGGACTTGTATATTTGGTGGTACCCATTGATACTTTTTACCTGTGGAGTGTGGACATTATCTTTGAGTGGACTGGTATATTGTACCACATTGGAACCAAACCATACCTCTGTGGGATTGGATCAGCACCACACCTTTCAGTACCACATTGGACCCAAACCGTATCTCTGTGGGCCGTATACCAGATCATTTGCCACCTGCCACTGGATTTGGAACTGTGGGACAGTACCTGTGGATAATCTCACTAGGGATTAGGTTTTACCTAAGACTGTTTGACTGTCAAAATACCATTGGAGATAAGTGTACCTACTTTGTACTGATTTTGATGGTTTATATATTGAAATTGTTAAAGATATATCATTGTTGTCATTCTTTGTTGAGTTCTGCTAATATCCAAAAGGTGGGCATCGTAACAATGAGGTTATAAAGAAAAATCTACTAGAGACCAAGGGAAGTAGGCGGTTGGCATACTACATACCTTGGCACTGGTATATGTTGTACTTCAGGTATATTCTACACATTTCGGTGTCACAAATTCTACTTTTTGCTTTTATGTCAGCACGGAATTCTGCGTTGGTCATTCATATGAAGCTACGAGAAGGCACGTTTCATTAGTATAAAAAATCTTTTATCATTCACTAAATAAATATCAATTACACGGGATGCAAGAAACAACACCTTCAAGGACAGTGAGAGTGCTCTGCAGAAGTACAAATACATGTTTTCTAAAATACCATGCTGATACCTACATCCTCCAAAGACGTAAATGAAGGTCTTGTTATTTGTGATACATGTTGAAAGACATTTTCTCTTTGCTTCGTTGGCCTTTTTGTTCAAACATGTTCTTGATATTCTGTATTTCATTATACCATCCCATTCTTATCGACAAAGTGTTCAAATTCGACAGATATCACACATGGAGGTAATGTATTTCCTCTTATTGTCATACTCGTCCCCGACTGCTCTGAGGACTTTAATGTCCTGTGTAATACATGCATATGAAAATCATCCGCTTAGATGCCAATTAGAGTCCGTAATATGCTGAATTTTTAAGTACTTGTCATGAATGACATTTTGAAGACATTTTTTTCTGTTTGATTAGTTCGTCTTTTTGTTCCAACGTGTTCATGGTATATTATATGTAATACCATCCCATTTAGATCAACAAAGCGTTCCGTTTCCACAAGTATCACACATGGGGACAATAGATAGATAGATAGATAGATAGATAGATAGATAGATAGATAGATAGATAGATAGATAGATAGATAGATAGATAGATAGATAGATAGATAGATAGATAGATAGATAGATAGATAGATAGATAGATAGATAGATAGATAGATTGATAGATAGATAACTTTTATTTTACATCGGGTTTAAAAAACATACAACATTAGCCAATGGCTAGTATCACCGATAAGGGAGGTAGTACATCGAGATGTAATGGGGCATATACATATAGAAACAGGAGGTAAAAACATAAGATTTTATAGGACATGATAAATGATAATGATGACTAAAACATATTAAAAGGACTAAAAAAAGTCCATGTTACTAAAAAAGTTCATGCCCAAGCTTCATATTTTATCCCATGTTTTTAGAAAAATTTTAAAACCAGAGAAATCAAGGTTTTTAGCATAATCAGATACTTTGCTCCAGAAGGCTGCTCCTCCCTTAGAAAAAGATTGAAGACCGTACTTTGCAGTCCGACTATGTGGTTGGCAGAGTTTGTTGGAATTTCTAAGGTTGTAAGGAATATCTCTTGGTAAGAACAAGTTTTTTATATAAGGAGGAGAAATATTATTTACCGCCTTGTAAATTTCAAGAAGAAGAGTTCGAGTCCTTGCAAGTTCCAAGGTAGGCAAGCCTGCCTTATGTAATAACTCTGGTAGCAGAAATTTCAATGCCCTGAAGAACCACCTTGTCTTCTCCCCTGGCTCTATGTGACAATGCCTTTTCCTCACATTGACAAACTCGTCCACAACTACTCTGAGGAAGCGCCATCTGTTGCTTTAGTATCCGGTGTAGTACATTTATACAAGAATCATCCACCAAGATGCAAATTTGCGTTCCTAATATGCCTAGAGTTTTCAACCACAATAGTATATCCTTGCACAAATATTTATGCATGATACAAAGACATCACAGTTGAGGGAGTTCCTTTACTTCTAAAGAGATTAACGAAATTTCATGTGAATCATTAACAATGGACATTTGTCAAGGCCATTTAAGCTGTACTGTGATGGTTTTAATACGCTTATAGTGTGTTCGAGTCTTTTCCCGAGTACCTCAACGGCCACCTAGGGTGTAGATAACATCTTTTTCCCATTCCTTTGTGTTTACTAATGGTAATTAATCTATAAACAGAGTCATCTTCCAGGTTGGGAGCCTTTTGGTTGCTGTGACATATCTAGTACACAATCAGAACGTAATGTTCAGCCAGGCTCTGATCATTCTATGTCTAATGAGTTAAACTGTTTATCAGAGATATAAAGGTCCCACATGGAATGAATTATTACATGTAAAGTAAAAAAAATCTAAGTTGGCATGGGACATTAGCCCCATGACCCCATTTAAATGTTACAAACATTTGGTGGTGATATTTAATGGATATGTAGATTAAGAAAGATGTCGAGGGGTCGCTAAACTACGAAGCAGAGCATCGCTTAATGTTCATATGATACGTCAATTAAAGAACAGATTTTTGGTGAAGAAAAAAAAGTTACCTTTCATATTCTATTGGTCGACATGGCATACAAGTGATGTTGCTGTATGGTGTTCCATCTTTACCACACACACCTGTGCGTCAGCCTATGTCCGTCAATCAGATACTGCAGGAAAGAAACCCGATAAGATAGAAGCAAGTGACTTGCTAAGATGTAAAGGAACCAATAACAAGCAGGGAATGAAAATAGAAGCGGACCACAAGCGTAACACAAATGG
The DNA here is from genome assembly GCA_964020975.1 of Hermodice carunculata. Classification (NCBI taxonomy): domain Eukaryota; kingdom Metazoa; phylum Annelida; class Polychaeta; order Eunicida; family Amphinomidae; genus Hermodice; species Hermodice carunculata. The sequence goes on along the minus strand of OZ026612.1, from coordinate 77,090,234 downwards.
GGAAATCAGAGTTTGTGACGCCATTGTCGTGTTTGTGGTGATGTTGGGCGTTCTCTTTGTCATCGGTGCCGCAACTGTTCCAAGCGCTTTCTTTCCTGCTGAGGTAAATATGCAAATTGACCATAAAAACCAGCTCCTGTTGAGCGTTTTTCTTCCTTTTTATGCCTCTTTCTTTCAGTCGAATAATATTATTTTCAACCGATCAGAAAATGTATCGATCTTACATTTATGATACTCTAATAACGTGCCATAATTTCTATTGAAAAAAAATCGTTTTACTACATACATCACAAATGTGGCGTGGGTCCCAACCATTTGCAGACCGACCAGATAGAGAATGGGGGGACTGGCAGCCAAAATATCAACATCAACTTCATGCAAACATCACTTCAGTTGACTGCACCCAATAAAAGTCTGCATAGAAGATGCTGACAGAAAAAATGGATGCCTAATTATTGTCACATATGCTTTTCTGAATTTTAATTGTAAACTGTGTTGCATGCCTTACACTTCATGACAATTAGTTACAAAAGAAGCTGCATTATTGAGAAAGAACATGACCAATTATGTTTATGTTATTTGGCCCGTGTCAGAAAATGGGAGAAAGTGTGGCTAGTTCCCGTGCTTTTTTTTGGGGGGGGGGGGCTGCACTGTTCCTTTGTTTAGGCAATGTTTGTAGTTTCGTTGGGTACGCCACTGCTTCAGTGTCTCCCAGCCATGTTCTAAATATGCATATGCATGATGTCAACTAATTTCGGTGTTTTGCTACGGAAATTGATATTTGTGTCAATTGTTCCAATCGCATGCATGAAATTAAACCTAAATATCCATGATCTTAGACTCGAATAACTTGCTTGTTGCCAAATGGCAAAGGGCGTGGTTCTGTCATTTCAGCTTAATATCACTTTTGGTAGCGCTGAAGGTCACAAGCGAATTAAGTGTCAGCATCCCTTTCAATATCTACCAAAATCAGAATACCTATCTAATTTATCTGTTAATCAGCTTTATTCAGTTAAGGCTTAGAACAAAGTAACGTCGCTTGCATAAAGTTGAACATTTTTATTTAGCGTATCAGCAATCTCAATCTTTTTTCTCCGAACTATTATTCTGCATAAAAGTCGTGTGTGTGTGCTATACATATCATCTACATTATACTCTTATGGTTAAAAGTTTTTTATATGAATTACTTTTAGGACCTCACCTCATCTTTATATATCCTCTACATCCAAAGCCTGCGAGGTCAAGCCATTCGATTCAAGCAATACATTAGGTGAGTTATTCATTTCTAAGCAGGATTAAACGAGTTTGAAATGTAAACTACGCAAGCGACGTTAATGAAATAAAGCCTTTAAATACATGAGAGGATGAACTGTTCTTGGAAAGTTGACATCAGATCCCAATATAACTTTATTTTCTTATTCGTATTTATGGTTTTTTTGGGGGGTGTTTGTTTTTTTGTTTTTTAGTTCTTAGTTAATTTAGAATAACGTTAGGCTTGGGATCTATTGAGCGTATATGTTAATTACATACCAAGTGCGTATTATAGTATGAAATTTAATATTATGGCTTACATAATTCAAATAATTTAAACAAAACTAGCATTACCCACTCTGAGAACAGAAATGACGCTAATTTTCATAATTTAACCGTTAACACTAATCTCCAAACAATTGAGTTGAATCGACTAGCGTCACTTTAACAGACAAGAAACAGAAAATGACGCTAGTATTCATAATTTTTTCCGTTAATACTAATCTCCAAACAAATGAGACGAATCAAGTAGCGCCGCTTTGACAGATGTGTTTGTGATTCGTGAATGAATTGAAACAACCCAAGCCACCAAACTCGACCCAAACTTATTCGTTGTATTACTTTGATACCCAGAAGACGGGTTTGTAAGACGTTCCGTCTGACAATAACTGGTAAGTCTTTTCTGTTCTTTTCTTTTTGCTTGGGTTTTTGTTTCAAGTGAACTCGCATAATGCCAGGTAAATGCTAATGCGGTAAGTGGTGATTTGTGTGTGTGTGTGTGTGTGTGTGTGTGTGTGTGTGTGTGTGTGTGTGTGTGTGTGTGTGTGTGTGTGTAGGTGGTATGGATGAATATAATATATATGTATTTGTTTATATTTTTACATTTTCATTCCACTATCTGTTAGTGGTATGGATGAGCATAATATATATGTATTTGCCTATGTATTTGTACATTTTCAGACAACAATGTCGAGGCACAGTGAAATTCTCTCTCGTCAACAAAAAGACCTCCTACTTCAGCTAGACACCATCCCTATTATAGACGGGTTGCGGCAGAACAACATGATTTCTGAAGAAAACATGGCATATTTTGTTTCGTATAAAGTGAGTTACCATCGCTGTAACGCTCTGCTGGCTTATTTACGCAGCAGTGGATCTGATGTATACAGTGGGTTCAAAGAGTTGTTGAGTGTAATACAGCAGAGTTTATACGACATCTTGCGTGAAGCGGAAAACTCAAATTTTACTCCTGATACCACACGAGTGTTTTGCAATATTAGAAGCATCAGATAGATCGCTGTGAAAGCCTGGGAAAGTTTTATACTCATCGACATTCGTGAATGGTATGCCACGGAGGGAGAAACTACTCTGCGTCCTACCAACAAGGGAGTGAGCCTCACCAGCCAGAAATGGAAAGAACTCGTGTTTCATGCCGCGGACATTGACGAAGCCATTGCAACCTCGGAAAATAGGGTGCATGAGGACTTTACCTTCCGTAAGCATATCGGAGGTAACTTTTATGTGAACGTACAGAATGGATTTCCGACTGTTGATATTCGCAAGTGCTTCATGCCGCCAGGTAAGGAAGAACTGACCGCTACTCGCAAAGGGATCTCTTTTAAGCACGCTGAGTGGGAAATGTTAAAGGAACGGCGCACCTTGGTTGAGTTCCACGTCCCTGAAATAGCATACCCTGTGCGGTGTATGGACCGAGAAGACCACATGAACCAGGAAGGAGCTATGCAGTGTTTGGAGTGAAACCCAAATGATAGAGGAATAGAACAGGACCTGAATGCTGCAGATCCTGCATTATAAAGTGATGGAACAGTAATGTTAAATCAGCCACGTTCATTTGTATGTCGCTGTAGTTTTCTATAACTACACGATCACAATAGTTCATGCATTTAGAGTAATTTCATTTATCTGAACTAACTTTATACCAAACGTTCAGTTTATTAAGTTTATCCAGAAAACCATACCTTATGCGTAAAATATACGTCTGTACAACTTTAAAATGTATCCTTTATCAGGTAAACTTGTATTCTCTGATTTATAGACATCGCTCAGCATGTCATATTATTACACATATGGAGAGAGAGAAAAAGATACTGTTTGACTAGATAGCTGCCCAGAATCGGGTACAGCTATAACACATAAGTTAAAATCCTTGTGTGTACTGGAAATGGATCAATACATCGTGTGAAATAAATGAATGCATTCTTTTGATAAAATATATTGTGTTGGTTAATTATGACATATATTAACCTACTTGCTGCCTCATGCAGAGTCCACACCGGTATGAAGGAGTATGCTTATGCATTCATATTAATTTCCATTGCATCTCGAAAACTTTGAAACTTGCCCTCTTTTTAATTTGACTAGTGTCCTAAGGTCTAGTCTAACGGTTTGTTAAACAGGCAACTTTCAACTTATCTCACCATTTTAAAGTATAGTGTTTACTGAGAAATCAAACCCAACAGTTATTTTTCTATTAATAATGTATTCTGCTGAGTACACCATAATTGTAACCTCTCCTGTTAAGCTCGAGTTTTTTTGCGTTAATAACATACGAAAAACAACAACATGTAAAATGTATTTATCCTTCAGTTGCTATAATTGGTAAACAGCTAGAACTACATCTCTATTTTATCCAATGACAAAAGAACTCTCAAAATCTTTGACAGCTAATCTTTCTTTGCGGTGATATGTTTTTTCTCGAAAAACTGTGATTATTTCTTGCATACTTAACCCATTTTTTTTTTTAAATAAAAAAAGTTTTGCGAAGTACAAACAAAACTGACCGCAATTCCTAGATAATAAACTCTGTAATCTCACATTTAAATGAGTGTACGATTCTACGTTCAGTAACATAAAGTCTTCAAAGCTACCATGGTAAAACGTAGGAGCTCGCCCTAGCGAAACATAAAATTCTATTTGCTTTACTCCGACAAATATGAACACCCAGTGTTTACCAGGTTCACTTTTAGGATCCGTGTTCACTATGTAAAACATGGGACGTCCCTTCATTGGTATGTAAATTAGGCAACTGGTCTCTCGGCCACACGGATCCGTATTGTTTTCTAAGTAGCAAAGACTGAGTAATACTATGAAGTGTTCATCTTGCGGCTTTCAAAGTATAACATTCCTGGCATGATCTATTTGGAGTAAAGATCGAAGTTGAGCATACGCCAATACTGAAACAGCTTCTTGTAAAGCTTGACCGAACTTCAGGTGTAATCGAGTATGTCCTTTCTTGACTTAGGGTAAACTATCGGTGTTGTGGTGCCCACTCATATCAGAGACATATAAACAGTAACCGTATGGGTAATCGTGTCTTTGAATGTAGTTTCCTCTGTCCAGGCCTTCTATTCCAATGCCAGAAAACAGCGTGCTGTATGCTGAGGAAAACATATGGTTCGAATAATCCGGCGTCAATGCATTCCTGGGTACGCTTTTATAATCGACCAGGAAAGCTGCGTATTGCAAATTGAAGTGTTGAAAACTAAATATATTGGTTTTTGCAATCGCCGTTGTAAGCCTTGGAACTGAGTAGACCAACGACCAATTTCGTCGGAACTTCGCCATTGAACAAGCTCTCTCCATTGAATTCATACTGTTCTGCTGGAATGCTAAAAGTTTTAACTTCCGACCTGTTGTACGGATAAAGCGCATTCTTGGTTTTCAGTGTTTCTGGTTGTCCTAGGAAAACGCCTGGCGGCAATTTAACTGTGCAAATTTTCAATATGGCGACCTGAATAACCACCTTGTAGGATGGGTCGGATTCACTGCTCATCAATTGGAAGGGTCATTTGCTGTTCCATAATTTCATGCTTATAGGTACACCATTCAAAATGTACCGCGGTTGTTAGGCTAAGTCTGTAATCAAAGCCCCTTCTAAATCCACAGTTTTCGATTCGTCGGTCCATCTTCTTTGCCACGTTAACCAAAGGTTTAATCCTGTGTGTGGAGTGGCTTCATCAAAGAAGTTAGCTGTGTCTGGGTAAAACAATTGTGACTGCAACTGTGAAAACTTTTAATCTTCCCCGTTCTTAGGTACAACGTCTAAATATGCTTTGTACGGATAATTCACACCAGTTTGACTCACAATTGTTTGCTGAAGGGATAGGTCAAATTGACAGAACAAGGAATGTAATGGTAAACTAGGAAAGATGATTTGCTGCATAGCAAATCAGTGTGTGTTCAAAGCATATTGATACGGCAATGTACAACTATTCCATAATACAGGAGTAAAAGTTGGAATGGCATCTCTATCTATTATAGCTTTGAAGTTATTCAAAATTGAAAATTTAGAATACTGCTAATTAGCATAAATTAAAATCGCTACAACTTTTGTTTTAAATTCAATAGATGCGCACTGGTCAATAACTCCCTAGGAGAAGTTGGAATGACATCTCTATAATAGTTTTGAAGATATTCAAGTTTTAAAATTCCAAATGCTGCTAATTGGCATAATCTTAATTGCTTCAGCTTCTGTTTTAAATTCATTAGATGCGCACTAATGCATTAAGGCAGGTGTTCCCGATTAAGATACTGTCTTTATGCAGCGTGCATTTTTTTTTCTGGCAAAATAGACAACTATCAGCAACTCCAGTTCCAACCAGACAATGATACTATAGTGTCTGAAATACGTAATACTTAAGTTAAGCTCAATCAGTGTCAGATTTACAGGAACACTTGCACCAGTTTGCAATTTCATGTAACCCTATTCTTTTTAACGTCTTGACAAATTACTGTTTTTGTTCCCCTTGCCACAGATTGACCGAGCTGGAGTTAAGTTTACTTGTAACTCCGCCCTCTTCGCGTGTGGTGTATCCAGTATCTTGTTTGGGCAAGTCATTACTGCTAAGGGGATTCTGCTAGCACAGGTAAATCTGTTCTCTCCGTAAGGAAGCTGTTAAGGTCTTTCCAGTAACCTAGTCTTCCTCTTGCAAAATAAACACACACTATATATATATATATATATATATATATATATATATATATATATATATATATATATATATATATATATGTGTGTGTGTATGTGTGTATGTGTGTATTTATATGTTTATATATATTTATATATGTATATATAAACATACATAAATATATGTATATATATATATATATATATATATATATATATATATATATATATATATATATATATATATATATATATATATATACATATATATATACATATAATATTCACCCCATTCAATCACACTACTAAAGTCTAAAATCTCTGAAAGTGCCAACTTTCATGGGGTAATCCTTTAAAGGCTGGGAAAGAACTCTCACATGCCTTCAAAATTCCTGGGATATTGAAAGTTTCAAGGTGGGCAAGACAGGGACCTTGAATGCTCTGAGAAATAAAATTGAAAAGTCCAAAATCCCAGATTTTGCTATCCCCATGGGGCAATTAATGTGATTATGGCAAGGACTTGCAAAACTCTGCTAAAGTACTTGGAAAGTTGGATTCCAAGATACTGTACAGCATGCAGTGATAGTAAGTCCCTGTATGTTTATGATTGGTTGGTAACCCCACACTCCCAAGTCCAGGCAGGCTGTCCCCCACAGATACCAGCTGCCAATCATTCCCTAACCACATGAGGCAACTGTACATATATAGTAACAAAACATAACTGTTGTCGATGCCAGCACAAACATGACTATAATGTGATGTTGCACTTCCTACTTTAAAATAAATAATAAGATTTGTATAAACTTAACAGGGATTCTTGTTTGTTTGAAGCAGAAGCAGGGTTTTCAAAGGGGGGACTACTGCAGATATAAAATAGACCAAATAAAATAACAACACAAGTCAAGACAACACCAATTTCAATATATATATATATATATATATATATATATATATATATATATATATATATATATATATATATATATATATATATATATATATATATATAATTTATTTTTTTGACCTAAGTCTTGTTGCATGCAAATATTGCATTTTGATGTATATCTGTTGCTTCATATTAATTGCTTGATGTAGATTTGAAAAATATTTGGGAACCTGGGAAAATAATTGTACAAGATCATACCTCACCTCAAACAGACATGAAAACTTTGTGACAGAGCTTGGAAAGATCCATTTCCCAGATATTTGATTACCTTGACACTGCTGAGTTGTAACTGGAGAAACCCAGCTGCACACAATTAAGGGCCAGTCCTGATAAGGCCTTGCCTTTCACACCAAAGCATGTCAGTGGTCATAAAATCTCGGTTCATCTGGTTTCTTTTTTGATGAGAAATTAAATCTTCCAATAACTTTCATTTTTGTCACAGATTCCAATTCTGTATCATTAATAGTTCTAATTAGGTACAGGTGATGTAGCTGTGATCGCCACTGATATTTCTATTTTGTCTACCTGCTGATCAAACTGTATCTACACTATGACAAGTCTTTATCACCCACCAGGCAAAGACTGGTCGCCCTTTAGTGTCCACGCATTCTAGAGCAGGAATTAAGAGAGAGGTAAAGCTGAGTTTGCCTTCAAAACTAGACAGATAAGTGAAGATAGAGGAATGCATTTTGAAGATGTAGTGGTCAATGTTGTGAAGACAGTCACACACTCACAATCAGGTGACAACAAGCAAATTTACTGCAAGTTTCCATCTCATGTTTATTCAAAATGACAGTAAATTGAGCAAGTGTGGACATTTCCTGAGCATATACAAAATTGGGAGACCATATCTATGCATAGTGCATACTGCTCATACTTTGTAGTGGCATGTAATGCCTACATATTTGTGGCATGTAACTCCTGGGATCATAGATAGGTGTTATACAATATGATTGTTATGCAAACAAGTGCAGTGCATTGTTTTTTAATACATCATGGGTGCCAATCTCATTTCACCTCAAAGATTGGCCAGTGTACCAATCAAAAAGTGCCCTAATTAAGTTTGATATTTTTAAGAAACCACTGATATCTATCTACCTGAAAATTGTTGTTGGTTACACCTGCATAAAACAAAAGCATCCACTATTTGCAATTTTCCATCCTAGCGCAAAAAAAAAAAAAAAAAAAAAAAATGTGTGCAGTGGTACCTGTCTTGAGAGATGAAAGACTGCATATCTTTAGAAGACCACTTTCTCAGAACACTGTACTATCTTTTCCATGTGACTATACCTCTAATGAAAGACCACCTGTTTTGAAGGACCAAATTTTGACCTGCCCTAGGGGTGGTCTCACAAGACAGGGAACAGTGTATTACATGAAATATTTCATGTCAGCAGGCATGTATTCATTTAATATTGATGCAACTCAGTCAAACTTGATGGTCAGGGAATAATAACATTGTACTAAATTTTCACAATAATACACATAGTAAGTTTTACAATAAGATGATAATGGTATACAGGGAGGTCTGACATATCTAGTTGGGTGCTTGCATTACAGCTACAGACTAGCTGGCTATTGTGGGGAAAAGGGATCAGCATAAGAAAGAAGAAAATAAGGAAAATAGTATCTGCTGGAACATGCAGCTTATTTCATTTTGATTCTCTGGGACCAATAATATGATTATGACTTGTTTCCATGCAAGTAATACATGATAAATATCATATATATATATATATATATATATATATATATATATATATATATATATATATATATATGTATATATATATAAATTCAGCTGTCCACTTGCAGTCAGTGTTAGACAATGGGGTTAAATCTGCATGTAAGGGGAATGAGATGGCATCAGTCATAGGAATGAACCACTGTGTGTACAGTTATTCTGTGCCAACACTGACTGATCGATTGAATCATCAGATATTAGGAACATACATATATATATATATATATATATATATATATATATATATATATATATATATATATATATATATATATATATATATATATATATATATATATATATATATATATACCACAACTGCCCAACCTGATGTACTACATTTACAGCTGTACAGTCCTCATAATGGCATAGTAATGTGAGGAAGGCAGAAACTATTCAAACTGAGATAATTCAGGGTACAAATTAGCAGACTTTGTCTAAATCAAGTCTCCATATCCTGAATACACCTGTTTCTACTCATATGTGAACATCATGGTCCATATAATCATCAACTTTACTTTTTGAATTTCGTTTATGCACCTGTACAACATATCTTCTGCACCCATCCAGAAGCAGGCCACTCTGTCCTATCTACAGCCTGTAATCACAAGCTTATTATATGCATAGCTCAATATCAACACAACAGTTTATCAGCAAGCTGGAGGGGGAGGCCCCTTTAGGAGGGACTTCAAATACCCCACCGGTGGTGCTGTTTACACATCAATTATACCAATGGCCTATCAATGACCACAGGGATCTCAGATTATGACACCCATATGTTAATAATGCCATGGAGTTACAGCTCAAGAATGATAATTGTTATATTTTCAAGTTCTGTGATAGTTATGAAGTGAGCATACATTTTCATTCACCAACAGTGGGTGCTACTTTGGTCCCATTCACAATATCTGGCCATCTTGTTTCAATTGAAATGACCAATCATACCCCTTTCCTTAAACATTCTTGGTGTTAGATTTAAGCAGTAAATCTGGTTTGCATCTGGCATGCGCTGGACAGGTGATTTTAAGATTATCTTGTGTATGTGCCTGTGTAAGTGAGGAGGTTGCAGCAGTTGTGAATGAAAGTGATAGCCTTCAGCCCTACAAGAAAAGGCTACAGTGGTCCCCCCTCTTATAAAGCGCTCCCCCCCCCACCACCATCCAGTGTACATAGACCACCTACTCATGTAACCTCTATGACTATTCCATGATGAATCCAGGTTTAGCTATACAGCAGCTATTTGTTTATATATCTTCTACAAAAACTTTGATATGTAAATCATAACTCATATGTATCCCATACTTATACTAAGGGCCTGTTAATGTCCATAGGGATCTGGAGGTGTGTTATCTGTAAATAAACACACCATGCATTCTAATTTGAACTGAATAATGTTTGTGATTTACCAGGCTGACCACTGCAGCACTGCAGCAGGCCTAGCAGGCATGCATCCATCCCCAGAAAAAAAAAAAACACTGCCAGCCTTATCATTGACCACTGTATGTATCAAGTTGCAGCATGACAATTAAAACCCGACTGAAGAATTCCCTGCTTCAGTGCCCTGCTGACCTGTAAACTATGTGCCTAAATTCTATGTGAGCCAGGCTGGCTTATCTCACTGTACACCATTCACCAGGACCGGAAGACAAACAGATAGAACAGACAGAGGGAGAGATGAGAGAGGGGGGAAGGCATATCACTTTTTGAGATTTTAGCAGACTTAATCATGAAATTTGAGGTATATTTTAATGTTGCCTTCATATATCATGACTTCTTGTCTCCAAGTATACATAGTTCATACAGGACATAAAATCCATTAGGGGTAGATCTGCTGGCATTTTTTTTTTCAACCGCAAAGAAGTCAGAGAGAGAGAGAGAGAGAGAGAGAGAGAGAGAGAGAGAGAGAGAGAGAGAGAGAGAGATTTCTTACTCTAGGTTTGCTGTTAATTGAATTAAAGATATTTTTGTGAGGTACTTTAATATTATATCAGTAAAGTGACATAGTAGATAAATGACAAATTTGTCCTCTATGGCAATGAAGAGTTAAATTGCATGTGGACAAATTGTCGCTGGCATAAACATCCCCATATAAGGTGAGAGTCTCCAATGTTTTCATCCAAATTTTTCAAGTCTATGCATAAAATATTGCAAATTTTACACAATCTACAACAGTAGTCCCCCCTAATAAGGCCCCTCTCACCAGAGGCCAAGATGACCCCTCTTGAAAGGTCAGCATTCTTGTGCAGAAAGTGTGGTATTTCCATTATATTCTTCGCCTCAAGAGAGGCCACCCACCTTATAAGACCACTTTTTGGCTGCATTTGGGGTGGCTTTATAAGAGAGGGACCACTGTACATGAAAATTTGTTTAGGATTTTCTATTCTTCAGTTCATTCACTCTTTCATTGCCAAGTTTTGGACTGAGTCAACAGCTTTCCTCGATGTGCGTAGGGTGCAATGTGCCCAAAGCGTGGCAAGGAAAGATGTTGACCTTGGCTATTCTGCTATGGAGCAAAAGCATGCTGGTACTTGAATGAAAAGGCCTTTCTACAAGGAATATGAATATAGTACAGTTATAATTCAGATCAGTTTCTCTTAAGTAGTGTTTGACTTAAGTCACAGTTGGCAGTGGGCGAGTCAAACTGCAAATCTTCCACATGGTTTTCAAAAAAAAAGCAAAAAACAAAAAACAAAAAAACTCAAAATCTCCATAGATTTAGTCCTGATACATTAACAGGTATTATTACCCCGCTCCACTCTCTGCTTTAAGACCAGTATCATCATAATTATCATTTGATTATAGTCAGCTTGACCAGAAAAAAGTTAATAGAGAGTACACAACCTGAAGCATACTTTTCACATATTTATAGTTTGATTACTGTAATGGTAGACGACACTGGCCATTCAGGTTTATTTTTCCCTGTTTGCAAATTTCTCTTTCTTTGCAACAGATGAAAATTAAAAATGTAATCAGTGGAATTAAAAAATAACTCTGCTGAGTACAACAGATGGGAGCTTGTATAGCCTGACTGGCTTTTAATCTATTAATCTATGATTGAGAGGGGAAAACAAAGAATATTTATAAACCTTACCCCCCCCCCCCCCATTCTTCTTATGCTTACAAGAGCTGGTAGACAAGGATTTTATTACTGAAATGAACCCAGTGCAGGCTGGCTGCAACTGTGGTATGGGACATCTGGTCTTATCACATAACAGTATTAACATAAATACTGAATCTTGCATGGCTGAGAGTGAGTAACTGTTTTTCTCTCACCAGGAATCTTTGTTGCTGGGGAAAATCACAAGTAACTGCAGGTCATGAGTGATTTTCCACACCAACAATGATCTCAATCCCAAGTGAGAGAAAAATAGTAACTGACTCTCCAGCCATGTAAAATTTTGTTGATTCTATGTTTAATTGGGTACTCATCACAAAAAATATGCCACAGGCCTACTTTTAATGCCAACCTGGTGTGCCCTGTTTGTTAAGTTTTTTCACCATATCATGCATGACATATAATCAAACATGGCTCATGCACATTTGATGTTGTTTGACTGTCACTGCATCATGTCACTGATGCAGGCAGGGCACAGTTTATTGTAACAGTGTAAGGTCATGCACTTTCGAATTTCACTCTGTAAAATGATAATTCATCCTCAAACATAGAATAATACCCTGTTTGTATTTGCTGCTTGATTTGTTCAGAGATGTCAGTTGTCAATTAAAAAGACAAAATATATTATACCCTTGCCACACTGGACAAGTATTTTGGGTTCAGACCAGTATTTGCCTGGTGGGTGATCAAGACTTGTCTTAGTGTAGATACAGTTTGATCAGCAGGTAGACAAAATAGAAATATCAGTGGTGATCACAGCTACATCACCTGTACCTAACTAGAACTATTAATGATACAGAATTGGAATCTGTGACAAAAATGAAAGTTATTGGAAGATTTAATTTCTCATCAAAAAAGAAACCAGATGAACCGAGATTTTATGACCACTGACATGCTTTGGTGTGAAAGGCAAGGCCTTATCAGGACTGGCCCTTAATTGTGTGCAGCTGGGTTTCTCCAGTTACAACTCAGCAGTGTCAAGGTAATCAAATATCTGGGAAATGGATCTTTCCAAGCTCTGTCACAAAGTTTTCATGTCTGTTTGAGGTGAGGTATGATCTTGTACAATTATTTTCCCAGGTTCCCAAATATTTTTCAAATCTACATCAAGTAATTAATATGAAGCAACAGATATACATCAAAATGCAGTACAGTGGTACATCCCTTGAGAGACCCCTCTAATGAGATACTGCATATCTTTTTAAGACCACTCTCTCAGAACACTGTGCTATCTTTTCCATGTTGTTGTACCTCTAATGAAAGACCACCTATTTTGAGAGACCGCTTTTTGATCTGCCGTAAGGGTGGTCTTTCAAAAGAGGTACCACTGTACTCCCATGCCACAAGATTGAGTTCATTGAAATGAATAGTATATACAGTAGTCCCTCCTTTGAGAGACTGCCCCTAGCGGCACCCAAAAGGCGGTCACATAAAGCAGGTGGTCCCTCAAAGGAGGTATAAATAACATGAAAAGTACTACGGAAAGACTTGACAACTGTGGTCTCTCAAAGGAGGTGGTCTCTGAAAGGAGTGGTCTTTCAAAGGAGGGACTACTGTATATGTGTGTGTGTATATATATATATATATATATATATATATATATATATATACATATATATATATATATATATATATATATATATATATATATATATATATATATGTATATATATATAAATCGGTGTTGTCTTGACTTGTGTTGTTAGTTTATTTTATATCTGTCCCTCCATTGACAACCCTGCTTTTGGGAGACTTCCTGTCTTTTGTGACCACTTTCATACTGCAACATCACATTATAGTCATGTTTGTGCTGGCATCGACAACAGTTATGTTTTGTTACTATATATGTACAGTTGCCTCATGTGGTTAGGGAATGATTGGCAGCTGGTATCTGTGGGGGACAGCCTGCCTGGACTTGGGAGTGTGGGGTTACCAACCAATCATAAACACACAGGGACTTACTATCACTGCATGCTGTACAGTATCTTGGAATCCAACTTTCCAAGTACTTTAGCAGAGTTTTGCAAGTCCTTGCCATAATCACATTAATTGCCCCATGGGGATAGCAAAATCTGGGATTTTGGACTTTTCAATTTTATTTCTCAGAGCATTCAAGGTCCCTGTCTTGCCCACCTTGAAACTTTCAATATCCCAGGAATTTTGAAGGCATGTGAGAGTTCTTTCCCAGCCTTTAAAGGATTACCCCATGAAAGTTGGCACTTTCAGAGATTTTAGACTTTACTAGTGTCAGTTTCTGTAAGGCTGAACATACTTATGCCCACACGGCTTTTGGGGTTAAGCTGTAACTTTCAAACTTGACACATTTGATTTGCCCATGCACTAATCTCTTCTAGTCCATTTCTTACTTTACTTATATCATTTTGTGTCGGAGCAACATTGATTATAGTGTGTAATAACCAGGCCAAAGAAACGGCGAATGCGAATCAGAAAAATTAATGGACAATAAATAGAAATATTTCAAGATATGATAACAGACATGGCAGATTTTAAACGTTGCATAAAAATAGACAAAATATTTTGAATCCAAGAGACGATTACAGACAATGATGTACAGGAGATAATGGACCTAAGTGTGCCATAGCAAGTTAACTGAAACTACATTTGGGGACCTGTTGTAGTCAGGGCAATTTTTTCAAGCTGATCTGTGATCATCTGACGGTAAAGGACCGTGTCAAAGACAGTGCAAGCAAAAGGAACAGTGTCTACACATGCTGCATGCAGATAAATAATCTTTATGACATCCCCAAACTATGGTAACATGGATACGGGGTGGTCAAGGTCCTGTATTGACTGATATTAAGATCCTGTTTTGGAATGCTCAGGTTGAAAACGTTATGAACATGACAGTGACTTAGTTATAGCTTTAAACGTTTTGATGTTATTCTCATTATAAGGATATGCAGCAAAAGCAAAACACTTTGATACATTTATGTATTGATGTGAACACTTCAATCAAACTTTTCAGGAGATAACAAAAACAGGACATAATCCAAGCTTTATTTCTGTATCTGGGCCGTTTGTCACCTGTTAGCAAGGCATGGGGCATATAGTGAGAGAGGCCTCATCCTGGTCACGGTTGTAATACGAGTATCCATTTATAACTCTGGGTCTCTATAAGTTTTTCTAGGCCAGCAAGGCGCTTTTTATGTACGCTGCTAGGAGGCGGTCAAACCTTCAGCATGGGAGTACTGACGGAATGGTCGATTCATTGCATTATATTTCCCTTTTCTTTTCAGAACGCATGTTATGCAGCTAGCATTATCCGTGCAATTATTATTCTTCAAACCCTAGTGCACATCTCTAAGCCCTAGAGTGCTTTGTTTTCGAAACATAGAACTGGAAAGTATTCTTTGCTTAACGATTGCCACGCACTCGAAAGGCTATACGGAGTTATCATTGGCTGTTGCTTCTGCTTGTTGGTGATATATTGCTGTAGAGAAAGAAGACAATATATCACGTTTACAAATGGTATATTATTTTCCCGCTGAGCTTTTAGTTCATAGTCACTCATTCTCCTGTGACCTAACATTTGTCTGCTCCCTATTTGATTGCACATTATTATTTACCACTACATCAATATGTCAAGTTAATTTACCACCGGTGATGGCACAAAACATATACCTACTTTGTGTATATTAAATCACAGTTATGCAAAACCATGGGTACGTGTAACCGCACGTACATATGTGTGTGCGTGTGTAAGCGTACGTTTTTGTGTAAATGTATGTTTTCCAGGTACCATTATCTGACATTAAAAATTAACGGGTAATTTCATGATTTTAATCATACTTTGCCGGTATGTGCTAGTTACTTGTCTGAAGCAGTTGCGGATAAAGTGCGATGGGCGTATGAACAGCTGTTGATGAACTCGATGTGCATTACAAATTATACATTACACAACGTGGCAAGGTTAGTTAATTTTATTTAGTAATTGTAAAGATTGCATTCCTTTTTGTTTCTAAACAATCAAATATAGTTTCACCTCCGGAAGTAATACGGAGCCATATTGCTCTATCTTACTTGGAACATATACGAGTTGATCAGCGATTACCAAAAAAAACCCCCAAATTTTTTACGAAATGCAATGTGAATGTTTTGGTATGTATCCTGCAGTATAACCAATTGGGTACACATTGCCATAACTATAAGCGTCTCAAGGAAAACTTACCAGAACAGTTCTTCCCAATCCACACAAAAATAGCCGCAGATCCCAACAACATGTAATGTTTACACTAAGAGTAGGTTGTCATAAATTTCGTTTTAGGCCCACTATATGTAGGCACCCGTGGTCCTTTTATTGTCAATACATATAATTATAGAAGAAATTTTGTGTCATTATGTTTTGTGTAACAAAAGTGAAAATTGCCGTCACCTGTCTTTTTTAAAAAAATATATAATTTTTAACCTTTTCATCTTGACCATTAAAAAGTTAATCACGGCCTATATGACACCGGGTAATAACTAGCAGCATTAAACACTGCGTTGAATTTTCTTTGCACATGAAGATACATAATGCTCCTCAATTGTGGAACAACAATTTCTGTTTTGGGGTTATTGCAATATAGTGTACTAAGCGTTTACATTTGTGATTAAAATATTTGATAGTTACGCTTTATGTTCATTCAAAAAAGCGCACGGGATTTGACATTCTGCCTTGAAATTGTATTGCACCAGTTAATTTCATCTCTTTTTTCCAGGCTGAAGCCAAAAATGGTTGTCTTGCACCAGCAGTTCATGATAGAATCGGCAATTAACTTGCAGACGATTCAGTTAAACTTAAAATATAATATGCAACTAGAATACTAACATGAAACATGTACTGTTAATCAAGGCATTTACAGTTAAACCGATCGGCAGGATATAGTTTGGAATGAATAATAAAAACATATGCATGTAGGCTTCCACAGCATCCACTGAGATGTATGTTTGCTATTTTAGATGACAGTGCAACAAGCGGGTTCCGAGTTCCGGTTGCCTTCCTGAACGGCAAACTGGATTGCGTTGAGTCCCGTTAATATAAATAGCTTTTTCTTCGTGTCACCCATCAATCCTCTACCTAAGCAAAGATGCCCATATTGGTCAGGTGTGTGTAATTTTTATGGCGAACATCAGCGAAATAGATTGCATTTGAACATGTCAAACTCGTTAGGAACGCTTGCGTAAAAATGAAACATTTTAATCATTCAGTAATGCAATTAGTCTAATTTTCAGTGCATAAAAAAAAAATGCCAACATTGGGTTCAATCAAAAATATTTTTTTTACGTCAACACACGTGTGCTACTTGCTGACGTACACACTGTTTAGTGAAACGTGCCGCTCACGTTTTATTCTACCACTCACACAAATATATTCACGGAAAAAAAAATTATAAAATAGCCGCCGTGGTGGAAATTAACTTAACCAAAACCACATCATGACTAAATTCCTCTGCTGGTTTCTACTCCAGTTGTATCATAGGTCGGTCATGCTTGCAATGAAATTTTTTAGCATGCTTCATTATGAGACTTTTATCCACCATACCTTGTTTGAAAGCATTTACTTCTATAGCTATATGAGCATGTTAATATCTAAATATTTACATATGCTTGGGTGTTTAGCATCAGGAGGAAATGAACAGCAAATGTAGTGTATGTATACATAACGACTACACCCTGTTCACAATGTGCAACGGTTTCTGATACTTCTTTTACTTTCCCATAGGCTCCATAAGCCACAACATACAAATAACTGTTTTCATTTTTAAAGCAACTCTTCTACGTTAATGCATATTTTAAGAATCAGCTTTATTTTCAAGGGGTCACAGGGCGTGTAGTTTACGGGTGCACAGTCCAGGAACCATTTGCCGGCTGCATCGAGTTTGCCGATTTTGTGAACAAGTTTGTAGTTGTAAACCTCTTTTGTCTCGTGACTGATCCTGCAACTTGCGGTACCAAAATCGGTCAATGAACAGAAAAAAAATAAGCACTCACCATGTTGACGTTGTAGTCAAATATCCACAAAATTAATTATTGTGAAAGAGAACGGTCTGTGTTAAAAACTTTATTAAAGCGAATTTTTCACCATCTTCATAAGCAAGTTAAGTTAAAAACTTTCACATTTTAGTGTGCAATAAAAGGGAAAATATGAATATAAGCAATGAAATTAATATACCTTGCGTTAATGTCCTTATATAGCCTGACAGGCATACACACGCACGCACACCCCCACATATATATATATATATATATATATATATATATATATATATATATATATACATATATATAAATACATATATAAAAGTATGTATATATACATATATATTTATACATATATATATATATATATATATATATATATATATATATATATATATATATATATATATATATATATATATATGTCCAGTACTTGTAGGCATTTACATCGGGTTGTACAGGTGGTCTAGCTAGAGCTGTTTATTTTACGATCACTGGGACTGAACATAATATCCCAGTTTGTTTCTACCTCAGTTAAATACTGGCAGGTGGTTTCACTAAGGTAAGCTATCCAGCTAGTAAGGGTATATACTGGTTCAGGGGTAAGTCAAATTGTTCTTATCTGAACTTGTACTACAGAAATTTAGTAATTATATTTAATTTAAATGACTTCTTTATTCATAACAAAGCTCTGCTTTTATAAGCAAATCTTCACTTATGTAGGTTGTTCATAGTTTGTTACGTTTATATCTATTCATCATTATGTTGGCTGTCTTCGCTGAATATTTAGCTTAGACAAGCAGACGCTACTTAGAGAGACATGTATGGGTACAGGCGCCGAAACATACTCTGAGTAGTTACCCGCTGAAGACCCTTTAATTCATTTTGGGCTCGGACAGCCTATGTCCAAATTCTTCAGAAGTCCATGTGCAATATTGACAATAGTAGTGCGATTTGTTTATAGGTTAGAAAGTGACAGGTTAGCGTATGGAGATAAGAGTTCGGAAAAGGGTAGTGACTGCTAGGAAGTGCTTCTGGACAAACAGACACAAATATTATACATATATATATATATATATATATATATATATATATATATATATATATATATATATATATATATATATATATATATATATATATATATGTATGTATATATATATATTGTTATGTGTTGATAAATAAAAAACATGTCAGTTAATCTGTTGCATAAAATATACAGTGGCTGCATACTTGAGTTGCAGCGAAAGAACTTTTGGGACATGGAAGAGTTAAATGCCAATTGTCTGCATACCAGGTAGTGGTTGTGTGATTGCCACTGTTGTTTATTTGATTGGTCAGGAAAGACCTATCTGATGGGTTGAGTTCGTGAAGGGCGATCACAGTGTGGATGGGATTAAGCTTTAGGCGCAGTCTATCACAAAAAAAAGGACCGGGTGCTGGAGATCAGGGTCAGACATCAGAATTTGTCTGGCCCGTGCACAAATATACCTGAGTGTACGTACAATTTATGGTAGTGTTCCGGCTGCAATCTGATGTTTACCAATGTAAGCATTGATTTGTTGAGAGTTTTTATGTGCTCCACTGTTTTTGTTGGTGCATCTGTGTACGGTTCACCACTGGATAATGTAGTTTTCCAGGTAAGCCCTTTTTGAGCTCTTGTAAGCTTTTATACATTTTGTATTTTGTGAATGTGAGTATGATTTACCAGTTAAATAACCCAGGCTTCTAAATAGGCTATTTTTGAGCACTCGTATGCTCCGATATATATATTGTATTCTGTGAATCTTGTACGGCTCACCAATTGAATAATGAAGGCAAGATATGGTGAGTAAAGCCACCTCGAAACAATATATATATACATATATATATATATATATATATATATATATATATATATATATATATATGTTATAGATTATAGCATGCTTTGTTGACAATATGAAGTATATTAACCAGCACTGGAAGCCATATAGCAGAACGAGTGCGCGATGCGAGCGAGAGGTCTGCTATATGGTATCCAGTGATTACTTCATATCGTCTACAAAGCATGCTATAGAATTTTTATCTGATGTTTGGGTCGATTTGTACATATCAACACACAAAACAAAAATAAGAACGACATTTGCAAAAAGTTTTACTCCTCATCAACACAATTACCGATGAAACCGGAAGAGTACCGAATACCATCGGCCGATACCACCGGAAGAGTACCGATACATCATATCGCGGCACTTTAGCTTCTAGGACTATGATACGGTATTTATACATGCCGGTTATAGTAATAAAATCGATCCAAACATGAGATACAATATATATATATATATATATATATATTATATTCGGAACGAGCGGGACTCGAACCTGCTACCTTTGGCACCAGTCGCCTAGCTGAAATGGGAAACACACATATCCACTCGACCAAATCCCCATTCCTAAAAAAGAATGGTTCAATTGAGGTAGTTATGTGCAAGTGCCATATCAACACGGTAATGCAGTATATTTACTGAGTCGGCATTTATTTCCAGAATCGGGGACTTAAATCCACCAGCATTAAGGAAATGCCGAAAAATATATATTTTATATTCGGAACGAGCGGGACTCGAACCTTCTACCTTTGGCACCAGTCGCCTAGCTGAAATGGGAAACGCACATATCCACTCGACCAAATCCCCATTCCTAAAAAAGAATGGTTCAATTGAGGTAGTTATGTGCGAGTGCCATATCAACACGGTAATGCAGTAATGTGATACATGGTTACAATAAAGGTAAACACGTCTGGGTGATAGTACAGATGACCATACAAGACTGCGTAGATGTGTCTTTATTAGTAGTATTAAATTCCCTTGCTGCCCAGAAGTGATGATATGTATATTTATATTGATTGTTTTCCTAGCTCCTGTCGAGATGCCATTGCATAAGACTTTGACGAGAGTCTCGTTTAATCTATAAACTAACACCTGGACTCCAGCTTTGCATTGCAAAACTGCAATAGATGGACGCAGAGCGTAAGACAGAACTATGAGCAGGTACATTGAAACATGAACAATACGAATATCTGAGTTTGATGGGTGGTTTGTGGTTTTCATTGTAGCACATGTATATTTTGTCGATCAAGTTCCTGTGCCGTCTGTCTTTTTAAAAACATAACCTTATTTCGAAAGAAGCATGTAACTGCAATGACAAATGCTTGGTTAAAAATGAATTTTTATCACTACTACCTCACTAGTACCAAGAATTATATGCCATGATATACCCATTATTAACTGCATAAAGTAAAGAGTATAACTAAACCCAAACCTGTGCCTTGTGCATACCGAAGAGAAGATTTATTTCTTTTTAATGTGAAACAGGTGGCAACATGCGTAAACACCGCAATAAAGTCATTTGACCTACGTGGTTGTTGTTACCATATTTAAATGTATCCAGAAAGTCACCGGTACTAATTACGTGGTAAATCTGGATGTACGTATATGGGGTTTAGGAACTGATTTTTTTTTTTCATTGCAAAAGACTTTGTGGTGTGCGTCGGACAGCGTTTAGCATTGTACCAAGGCAAAAGATCTCAGACAGTCAACGACTGAATGTAGGTTATCGTAACAGATGTGAGCCAATGAATGTGAATATCTGAGGGGGAAAAAATCTATAAAAGTTACATTGCAGTGTGTTATATCTTGATCGAATGCCCAGAAGTGATGATAATTCCATTCAAAGGCATTTGTCACCGATGATATCAATTTGACATCGTGTTGTCTTTCTTCTGCGTTATAATTCGACGTTCCGTTCTAAATCTGTCGCAATTCTGTCAAGAAAAAGTTTCAGGTAATGAGTGGAAAGAGTACGTCCAGGAATTCATTTGCACTATGTGTACTAGATGAGAATAAAGACTTTTTTGCATAATACTATGGAGCACCATATACTAGTTTGACACAGTTTGTGATACATGGTTACAATTAAGGTAAACACGTCTGGGTGATAGTACAGATGACCATACAAGACTGCGTAGATGTGTCTTTATTAGTATTATTAAATTCCCGTGCTGCCATAATTATTTTAAAACATCTGCTGTGTGTAGCTTTCGATGGCTTGCTTCATGCAAGGCACGTTCATGATCTGTAACAGGTGTACCATTATAGCAGTTATACCGAGACCTCTTAGTATGCACATTGCAATCGGTGTTCCATCGTCCTACTTGGGTGACTTATGGTAGTGGTATGCTGTGATATGGGGTGCTTTTGCCTACTTCCGTGCTGCAAGCAAAACAGAAACAACAAGATTAAGAACAATTGGTCTCTTCGCATACGGAAGCTATGCAAAGTATAGAAACCTCGAATACAGAGTACATACTATCAACTTGGTAAGCTAAACCACCCCTGGTGAAAACACTATGCAACGAATAAGCTGAATGGGGTTTGCATATGAACTTACGGTCGGTGGTAGATAGAACCAGTCCTAGTTCCCCAGTCTTTTGGCAGCAAGCATAAATTGACTGTGACAAAACTGATTCCTATATGCTGACTTAAATGTGTTCACTACAAGTTACGGTTCGCTGGCTCCAGTTGTTATCTGTTATGCGACTTTGATATTTGGCATCAGTGTCAAGAACAGCTGGAGCTAATGACAATATGGCCCTTTGCATCTGAGCGCTTTTTAGTGATTGTTCTTTTATGTGACGTACAAGATGCTCGCCCGTCCGTTTTTAAATATGGCAGTGTCGTGTTTTGCCTGGATATTGTTATACGTACAATAATGCACCCTCACCCGAGACCAGTCTTCCCTCCATAGTAAGACCAACCAATTTTGGCTGTGTTAATTTCTCAATCAGCTGAGCTTAGAGGATGGTCGTCCATACACATTTATATTTCGACTTGTGCAAAACTATCGATCGGACCTTCTTTAAACTTTGATAGGTTTGCTCCTTGGATGGGGTCCTAAAAGGTCAAACCGACATCTTGTCTTATTTCTTGGTAATGATGGAGCTTTATCTATGCTTAATAAGACACTGATATATATTACCTATGCGTTTTTGTGATGTTGTTAATTTTGACCTTCAGTTACCTTGAAAGGTCAAACAGGCACATTGACTCACACCTCGGCAATGGTAAATCCTGTCATTTTTCATTCAAAATGATGACTTCGACACTGTGCGTGAGTGAAGACTTCCATATTGCAAATCCTGATACTGCGAGTGCGTGAAATGCTTCAATGGTATCAGCTAAATCTTCAACCTTTCAAAAAATAACACCCACTTACACTGGACGTAATTAATGGTACCCTTTCACTCCGTGTTAAAGACGACTCCCAGACTTCTTGTTTTTTCATGTCCAAGCTATGTTATGCAAACTACAATTATCTCAACAGCTTCACCCCGGCGCACCCGCCAGATACAACCATGAGACTCACGTACGGGTCTCAATTTCACTTGCCAGAGTCGGTTTCTGGCCATACACGCACAAGATAGTTTTTATCATTTGAATGTATGCAACAGCAGTACAAACGCACGTTTTCAGAAGTGATATACTGATACTCACACCATCTAAACTCGAACATGTAGGTCAAGTAATGCGTGGGAAATGTTGAAAGATATTTTTTCTGTTCACATAGCCTCGCACTTTTGTGCATATTGTACTCTGTGGTCATCCATGTACGTCAACAAAGTGTGCAGTCTCTATAAATATCTGAAGTGCAGGTATTTTTTTCTTGTGCTGTCAAATTCGTGTACATCTGAGCACGGACCAAAATTTTGAATTGGAGCATTCAAAATGGTGCATTCTGGGGAGTTTCGAGTATCTTGCCTTCATATGGTTGGCGAAATCACAACATTTTAGTCATTATTGTACTGATTTGACTATTTTCCCTCAGATGGTACAAAAATCTGATGGAAATTCGCAAAAATTAGTGAAAAATAAATTTAAAAAAAGAAAACATCGCCTTGAAATCAATTAAGATAATACAAATTTTCTATTCATACATGTAAGTCTTTAGAGAATTTTTGCACACATATTATGTTTATCTATTTTGGGAAAATTAAGCGATAAATTATCCCGTAATTAGTAAGTTGTGTATTTTCTCTACAAAAGTAACAAGAAAAAAACATTAAGATAATCAATAGGCCTGAATGTATTCAACTTTTATCACTGAATGTTGATTGGTAATATTTTATGCACATATGCCAGGATGGTGCAATTATATTGCTGAAAGCACACCAAACTATGATGCATGAAATGGGAGTACCAAATGCCTAGGGAATCATGCCTTGCCTTATTTCCATGGTGGACCACAACATTGAAAATAGCAGAAATGCAAGTATGAAATCAGAACAAATATTAAGTTGCTCTGCACAGGTTTGTAGCTGATATGCTTTAATTATTTTTTAATGGAAAGATTGGTCTAAATATTCAATAAATTAATGTATAAATCAATATAATTACCAAAGCCGTAATTTTTATAACTCCAGGGGCCTGATATATATATATATATATATATACATACATACATGTATATATATACATACATACATATATATACATATATATATATATATATATATATATATATATATATATATATATATATATATATATATATGTATATATATATATATATATATATATATATATATATATATATATATATATATATATTGCAGGTCCCTGATAAAACTATGATACTGAAACTATAAATATATAAGGATTAAAGTGGTCCCTCGCCAGTACTCCCATCTCGTGCATCCATAATAATTTCACCTTATTTTCGAATATGTTCTTACATTCACCCTCTTAGATATACTCTGGCAGGTTCTGCATGGGAATAGGTTATAATCATGGTATTGTAGTACCTCCAATAACCAACCCCAGTCCCAACCTGGTCAAAACGATCAGATTCCTTGGCACGGGCGCTTTTGCCATGTTAACTGACCTGACATGCAAGACCACGGTGCTGTCAAATAGGCGACATTCATATTTAACTGCGATCCTGCTCACTTCCTGTGTTGCCGGGGTAACAGACTGATGCTTCCACCATGATCAAGGCAGATTTGTATCATATAATACATAAACATCCTTAAATAACACCTTTTCAACCAAAAGAGAGCTCATTTCTAATCAATTTAGGCATCCTTTATGTTTCAAGTATATGTTAAAACATTTTCTTAAGATTATTCTGTGTTCGTGTTTATTTTATTGAGAAAGTACTTTTGACCATCCTAAACACATGGATCTGCCCTGATGCAGGTGGCTCCCTCTTTTCTTCAAGAGGTGTTAGAGTAGGACAGCATATGAATATGAATACAGCCTATTGCAGCGGCAAATTTACATTCCCTGCATCATTTTCTGAATAAACTTTTTTACATAAGAAACACTTATTTTGCATAAATTCTGTAGCATTTTTCAAGAAATGTGATGCAAATTTTGCTACAGTGCTCCAGTTGGACAGCCTTAGACCAGCTGCAACACGCGACCGACCAGTCAAATCACCCCACAAACAACCACCCGTAGAAAAAGGTCGTTCATATGAACCGTAACCAAGTTGTAAGACAAAGTTAACAGCAAAGCTGGCCAGCATGTGCAGTTATTTTGCAGTAAAGTCAACTCAAACACAGCATTTTATTTCAATTTGCCTGGACGGTAAACTTGGGCCGCGGAAAACGCATAACTGCCACGATGCGTGCGGTATCGGTATCTAGTATCGCTAGGTTTCAGGTGTCGAACTACCAGAGCAAATGGTCGTCAACGTATTTTTAACAGATGACTTCCAATCTTAACTTTAATCAGTCTGCTCGGTTGTGTCTGAAGCAGTTATCATGGTAAGTTATGAACACGAATGCAACACGAAGGGACACATGTATTGTAAACACGTTGAGCGCCATTTTAAACATGGCGCAATGCATTGTGGGAGAGGAAAATTACGGTGAATTGTGGCCTCGTGTTTTCAGAACGGTTCCAGGTGTCCGTTCTCCAAGTTTCCAGGGCAAACGGTCGTTAAAGTACTTTTGAAACATGACTTACTATCTTAACTTTAATCAGCCCGCTCGGTTGTGTCTGAAGCAGTCATCGTCGTTAGTTACAAATCCAAATGCGACACGGCACGCTCAAGCGCCATTTTGAACATTGCGCAATTAATGCATTGATTGCAGGACAGCCTCACATAAGTACACTTGAGATTTGGATATCAAAGTGAATCGCGGCCACAGCATATATATCATTAATGATGCTCTGAAATAATTGCAAAATATAGACTTTTGGTTTCATATATTATAACCCTCTTCCCATCCCCACTCGACAAGATCGTCCCAATGCTCATTTACAAACCACTGGCATTGGGTGCCGAACTCACTATGTTCACAATGGCAGCCAAGTCGATTGGATATTTTGAAGAGGTAGCGTCCGAAAGACATGTGTGATTAGTGTTAAGGGGAAGGTTAATTTGTGGAATGAATGTAATGTACAATATATAGTGGGACTTTTCCAGAATGAGCATTATCTGAAAATGTAAATACAACGACAAACAGTGACCAATTGTAGGTCCCAGAAATAATATTGTGTATCACACGTAGAAGGCTGAGTGCCAAGCGTCCCGCTCCGTGAAAGACAAAGCTGAATGGTGAAGGTTGCCCCGATAGTCACGTGGATACAGGTCCGAAAGTACTGTCGAGTTTTTATATAAGTGGTAACAATCAGGCGTTTGGATGCAAATTAAGTGTCCATAATGTGCTTGATCTTAGTGCAACTAGAAACGTAGGATTCTCTATTTCGAAATTGTCCGCAGGATAGAAAGACAGTCCAACTGTATGATTTGGGTTGCGAATTTGATCTTAAATGTACACAGCTAACATTTGACAAACCAAGTCAAGGTCCACTCAAAGAGTAAGTAAAACATGGTGCGACTATGACTTATTGGGCTGCCCAGTTTTTTAAACAACAGCTTTATAATTTCACTCTTTACCCTCTGTATAATCAGGAAGGTGGAATTTAAATTTAAAATCCACCTCCCTGCTATAATATTGTGGTTTGCTTATTAATGTCGCAACAGCCAGTTGTCGTTTCTTTCAGTCCCTGGCCATAGCCGTCAAATTGATATAACGACAGATTGCAAACAACAACCAACATAATTATGTGACAAAAAGTCGAGTAAAAGTCATATGGCACTCTCATAATATAACAGAAATAAAAAAGCAAACAAAAACATGTTTCCATCGCACATGCTTTATTGCCCAGCAAGGCATGCAGGTGATGGCGTATCGCGCGGTATCGTCTCTCCAAACACCTGCCCAGCAGTTTGTTTCTGTGAGTCAGATTATGCGACAAAGAAGGACGAGGATACAGGGATCAGTGAGTTGCTAAGAAAATAAACATAAACGGTCGAATATGAAGCAGGATGATAACAAGCAAGAAAAGAAGACAGCAGAGGACGAGGACATGATTAATGCAAACGGGGGACTCAGACTGCGTAATGCCATGATGGTGTTTGAAGTGACCTTCGCCGTTTTTCTTGTCATGAGTAGCGTTTCTCTCCCAAGCAGTTTCTTTCCTGGTGAGGTAAATATGCGGCTTGACAGGAACAGACAACTGATTCTGGTGATTTGGGGGATTTGTCTCTAACTCTTCGTTTTACGGATTTTATTCACCTAACTAGATTATCCGCTGAGCTACATCACCTTTGCATGGACACCAGAACTTATGATGATACGGGTGTCTCATACTTTAAAATTCGTTGTTGATCCATTTCGTACCACAATGAATCAAAACGATTGGCATTTAAATGAAAGAATTGACCTGCCACATTGTCGGAGGAACATTTGTCTGAACCACAAAGAGCATATTTCAAAGTAAAAGGTACCACTCTAATGATGCATTTTGTGTCTCCAAATCCGGTAGACTTGTATTTTCAATGATATAGTGACCTGCGTCACCCACTTCTTATATCCTTCTTAGAACCTTCTCACACTGCGACCTATTTTCCTTCATTAAGCATTTTGCTACATAGCAAACATAGTGTGGATTCCCACTATTTTGGGACCGGGCACAGAGAGAAATAGTCGAGTAGTCGAGACTGGCAGGGAAATAGTTGGAACGTGTAGGGAAATAGTCGGGACTGGCAAGGAAAGGAGGGTTAACAGCAAATTCATGCAAGTGCCACAAATATTTCAGAGCATCAATAATGATATGATATGTGCTGTGGCCGGGATTCACTTTGATATCCAAATGAAATGTATTTTTGTGCGACTGTCCCAAAATGCATTCCACCATGTTCAAAATGATGCATGATTTGCCAGCTCGAGGTATTGTGTCACACTTGGATTTGTAGCTGATGGTGATATGCAGCTATGCTTTTTCCTCTTCCCAAGTTAGCCTCCACTGCAGACAAGTTGAATACAATGCTGTGCTTGAATTGACACTACCACAAAATAACGGCACAGGACGGCCACTTTCTAGATAAAATCTTTCAGCCAGGGTCGATCAATTTTCATGAGGGGAACGGCGGCTAGATTTTTTTTTTTCATGTTCCATAGAAATTTATTTAGGATCGGTACTCGGGCATCTTGAGTGGAGTCGGTCGGGTTATCAGAACTATACCATATATTTTGTTAGGCTTTACGTTCCTTGGACGTTTGTTGAAACATGTTTAAGATGGATAATTTTGCCCTTTTTTACCTTACCTCCTTTGTCGTCAGTTTAATTTGTCATCTGGGCACAGCCGAAGGCATTTCTTATGAACCTAAAAAAGCAACAAAGTGGGTGGTACAGACGTGATCCTAAATGAATTTTTGAGACCATGAGGTCCTATCACAGTGCCACTTCATATAAAGCTATTCAATCTAATACAACATACTGGCTCTGCCTGAAATTGGGTTATTGATTAATTTTATATGCTTATTTAAAGGCAAATGTGATACCTTTTATTTTCTCTTCATAATTATATAACTGTATCCTTAGTTCTTTTTGGTAAATTATGCACCTCTGTCCATAACAGCCGCCTATATAAATTTCTTTACAGCAATGGTCTTCTACTGTAGGTAACGAACAAACTGGCGTTAGGCCTCAATACTCCATTACGGATAATACATTTACCGTGAATGCCATACCCGACTTGTATTTTCAATTAATGATACAGAGAGCAAATAGGTAACGGCCTTGCATTGAATCCCGGAGAAATGAGCGATCGTTACAAAATACCAAATGTGTATTATATATGATGCAAGTTTTTTTCCACTCTATTTTTTATCTTGGCATACTTGTCCGAAGTCACCGATCCTTCAAGTTTAACAAATAGGGTAAAATTCTTATTTAAATTCATCATGTCTGGCACAAAAATTGCGTCCTTATTATTATTCTCTTTCAATGCAAGATGATCGGTTTAAAAAAAAGCTGCCCAGGATTTATTAGGTTCTTTCCTACCACCACTATGCACTGAGGAGCAAGGTGTGACGTCTTCCGTCATTACGAAAATATAATATTCATCTTCTGTCGTGCTTTTGTAGTCTACTTTCAAAAGTTATCGCTAAGTTAACCAGTTATGGTTTATGGCCACTCTACATTTAATTATTGTACTCTGTGAATATGGGTCCTACAGTTTCTGAAACCTGTAAAATTGTTATTTCTAAGTACATATCATAATTATGCATGTAATATCACTGGCGCTAGTAATATGCACTGAGAATTGTGACATGTAAAAACCATATAGTGCCGCCTATTCCGTACCAGGAGAAACCAGCCTAATGATGAAAATGCAGTAAATTCATTAACCTCAACAGCAAACTGCACTTGCTTTACCAGATATGCATTAGGGCAAGGTCGACATTCTAATGAAATATGAATGACTTCAACGTCACCATGCAGTGCATGAAGATAATATGTAATGACCTTGGGAGAAGCAACCGCAAAATCAACAGTTCATGCTTTTGTCATTAAGTGTATATTTCAGAAAATATGTAATTTATGTTTTTGTTTCTTTTATTTCCAAGTTTTTTAAATATCAAAAACCTCGTCTAATTCTATCTGCATTTGGCTCAACGTATACCAGAAAAAAAAATCTTTTACAGGCTATGGTATCGGTATCTTCTTAATTTACGCTACTGTACGTAGTAACACAAAACAATTAAAGACGCTACTTCAGATGTGACGTTCCTTATTTGCTAAACGTTTTTTCAAACAAAGTAACAACAGCTCACATATACTAGATAAACCTTACCTTCATTATGATATTTGTAGACAATGATCTTTACATTACATGATCCTCAGTTCGATATATTCATATTTTTCTGTAAATAAAACTACTAAGCTAGAAATTTACCAAAGCTGAGAAAAAAATGTTTCTGTCATTGTCACAAGTTGTGCTACTGAGAAAGTTAAGTAAACTAATGTCATTGTTACAGACAGTGCTGCCGAAAAAGCGTAATAAAATGATGCAATTCTTTATGCTGGATGATATGTTTATTAATGTCCTCGATACTGTCTCCTTTCACTTCCCTTTTCTGCCTGTTATCATATTGATGACCATGATATGAACACACTCGCTCACAATTTCGTCATTTCTGACGTTAATGGAAAGTGATATAATTCATTATAAGTAAGCGGGGAGTAAGTGCCCCATACCTACATGGTAATACTGTGGGTTCTTTTGTCTTTTGCAGGCAGTGAAAAAGGGCGCCACCAGTGCCGAGATTGGTTGGATTTTCGGTAGCTTGGAACTGGCGTCATTTATAGTAACTCCCTTATTTGGTACAGTGGTAAGTTTCTTGTACAAACACATACGCACACACACTCTAAGTGTGTGTGTGTATGTGTCTTTGCCTGTGTGTGTGTGTGTGTATGTGTGTGTGTGTGTGTGTGTGTGTGTATGGCGTATTTCACCATGTGAAATAAGCAACATACAATTGTAACTGAACATATCAAACCTTTTAAATATATCGTTAACTCCCTATGCTTCAAAACAAGCCACACACAATGGTTTGGAACCAAATATCTGCTGGAGGTATTGTCACGGATGCCAAAGCCACCGCCGCCATAACCATACAAATGAAAGTCTGCGACAAAAACATTTCCCGCCGCCATGATGATAATTCAAATGAATGGCTGGGACAATATACACAATTCCAGAAACACATGAGAATCTCCTATAAAACATACCTATCTACGTTTTAGCTGTATGGATAAAGAAAGATAAAGACTGCAATTAAATTTAAGATACCAAAGGTTGGGTGGATGGGAGGCCCAAAAAGTTCAATCAAGTCCACGCACGTATATAAACTTGCAGTAATTAATAGTCTCAAGGTGACAGTTACTCCTGAGGAACAATTCCAAAATTACTATGTTATCAAAACCAAACTCGTGTTACCTACGTGGTGCTTGCTCATCAGCTGCCCAACTTGAACTGACCACTGGTTATTCTCCCCTTCATACGATTGGCCGAGGCGCCCTCTCCAAGTTTCGTGCGTGTTCTTGGTCACGTTACTCCCGCTATCGCCGCTAGCCGCTGGAATTAAATAAAAATTAACATTTATTATTTTTATTGACTTGTATTAATATTGTCCTCAATGGTACAGTACAACACTTATACAATACGACATAGATAGATGGGTGGATGGACAGACAGACAGACAGACAGCCAGACAGACAAACAAACAGACAGACAGACAGACAGACAGACAGACAGACAGACAGACAGACAGACAGACAGACAGATAGATAGATAGATAGATAGATAGATAGATAGATAGATAGATAGATAGATAGATAGATAGATAGATAGATAGATAGATCTACCCTTCACAAAACCAGATTCTTTGGCAATGAATATTAGTTTTAACACAGTATGCACTCAAAAGCAGGTATGTCATTTGATGTTGAAAAACATCCTACCCTTTCTGTTTTTTTTTTAAATTGATTATTCAAAGTCACCAATATTTTTACTGTGTATGTATGCAATTTGCTTTATATTTTCTTCTTTCATACGAATTGGTCCATTTGTATTTGTAAGCATATCATTAAATGACAATTATGCACATGCACACACACACACACACACACACACACACACATATATATATATATATATATATATATATATATATATATATATATACATATATATATATATATATATATATATATATATATATATATATATATATATATATATATATATATTTATATATACTTCAAACTTAAAAGATGAAGATCCAAAACAGACAGCTACCAAATTTTTTTCTGATCACCTTGGCGTTGACATTCCTATTCTGGAAATTGACTGCGCCCGTAGAGTTAGTCGAAAAGTTGATGGCAAGCAACCTTTTCTGGTCAGGTTTTTCAGGGATTATTCCGAAAAACGTTTTCAAGAGCGCACCAAACTAAAGAACTCTGGTTTCCTTCTCTATGAGAATGCTACTCCAGGAAACAAGAAACTTCTCAACCATCTAAAAAAGCATGAGAACATCGAGAATACCTGGCTGATATACGGAAAAGTTTGGGCCCAATCCAAAATTCAAGTAAAACTATGTGACGACATAAAAGGCTTCTTCAAGCCACATAAGCATACAGAATTAATGACTATTAGTAATTAGACAGTTATGTCTTTGTACTGATATCCTTTATTTAGTATATTGTTGAAATACAACTCAGTGTGTCACAATCCAAATATGGACAAAAATCAAGCAAATCTAAAGACAATAATC
Organism: Hermodice carunculata; assembly: GCA_964020975.1. Classification (NCBI taxonomy): domain Eukaryota; kingdom Metazoa; phylum Annelida; class Polychaeta; order Eunicida; family Amphinomidae; genus Hermodice; species Hermodice carunculata. Next base: position 77,057,601 of record OZ026612.1, on the reverse strand, counting down.
TTGACAGTTCCTCGTCACATTAAAAATGTAAATGATTTATTTCCGAGTTTACGAGTGTGTTTAAATGATTTATTTCAGCCAGTATTCCAAGGTATCACATTTTAAATGGAAGTATCCGTGGTGTTATTATTCGTTTATATTTTGATCTATATATTAAATTAAAGCGTTTGCCATGTATATAATTTGCTTCTCTCAAGTGATGCCATTTGTTGATACGTCAATGCCTTTTTGATTTCAGCCTTGCAAAATTGTTTGCGCATTTTGTCTACGACTCCAGCTAGGGGCTAATTGTAGACGCGTTGATTTGCTCGACCTGACTCTAGCACTTGGCAAAGTATATTGCCTGGTAGAAATGTTTTTGTTTTTATTTTTATTAATTTGCTTTGTTATTTTTTTTTTTTAGTTTTTTTTCAGGTATCTAAACAAAGTTTTCAGTTTTCATATGGAGATTATTACAGGGTTTTCAGGAAAAGCATGTTTCTTTCTTCAATCACATAATTCGGAATGTACAGGGTCTTTGAGAACATGGTAATTTCATGTCGATTTTTTTTTATCAAATATGACTTTTGTTAATACGAATTTAGATGTTTTGATGGAGGTGACGTGAACTCTCTCTCTTTCTCTCTTTCTCTCTCTCTCTCTCTCTCTCTCTCTGTCTCTGTCTCTGTCTCTCTCTCTCTCTCTCTCTCTCTCTCTCTCTTTCTCTCAATTACTAGAAACACATTCATCTCACAACGAAAATGATCCAAATTCATTATAACCAGGATTAATTAAACAATCTCCTTACTGTGACAATGACAAATTTATTACACATTTAAAAAATATGCAAAATTATTTGTCAATAATAAGTTTAAATTGCGAATCTCTTAACGCTAAATTTGATGAGATAAAAGTATTTGTACATAACTTAGATGCACATAATTCGGAATGTACAGGGTCTTTGAGAACATGGTAATTTCATGTCGATTTTCTTTTATCAAATATGACTTTTGTTAATACGAATTTAGATGTTTTGATTGAGGTGACGTGAACTCTCTCTCTTTCTCTCTCTCTCTCTCTCTCTCTCTCTCTCTCTCTCTCTCTCTCTCTCTCTCTCTCTTTCTCTCAATTACTAGAAACACATTCATCTCACAACGAAAATGATCCAAATTCATTATAACCAGGATTAATTAAACAATCTCCTTACTGTGACAATGACAAATTTATTACACATTTAAAAGATATGCAAAATTATTTGTCAATAATAAGTTTAAATTGTGAATCTCTTAACGCTAAATTTGATGAGATAAAAGTATTTGTACATAACTTAGATGCACATAACCTTTCGCCCAGTGCCATATGTCTGCAAGCGACATAGCTCAGTGATTGTAGTGAATTATCATTATTACAGCTGGATGGTTATACCCTGATTTCTTAAGGAAAAAGTGTACTACACAAGATGGCTTAGCTATCTATTTAAACATAGACCTCGATATATTGACCCCGCCCCCGAAGGCGGGGTCAATATATCGAGGTCTATGATTTAAAGGACAGTTTCAGCTGTATCTCGTTTGAGATGTGTCTAACGTCTGATATATAGGAATGACAGTTTGTTGAAGTAAATATAGATAATGCTACTAAAAAAAATTAGTAATCGGTAATATATGTAGACCACCTCGTGAAATAATAAAAACTGTGAAAAATTCATTGATGAATTTACTATGGTTTTGCAGAAAATGTTTCAACAGAAAAATGAAGTAATTATAGCAGGAGATTTTAACTTTGATCTTTTGCAAATTCACGATAAAGCTGGGGGGGGGTTTTCTTTGGTTTTTTTTTTTTGGTTTTTTTTTTTTTGTTTGTTTTTTGTTTTTTTTTTTTTTGTCTTTTTTTGTTTGTTTGTTTTTTTTTTTTTTTGTTTGTTTTGTTTTTGTTTTTGTCTTTTTTTTATATGATATGATTACTACTATGAGTTTTGTCCACAAATTACCCTGCCGACCAGGCTTTCTCAGCGTAAAGGAACAATCATTAATTATTTTCTATTGAAACTAATTGATTCTAATATAACAAGATCAAATTCTGGAATTTTGATATCACAAATCTCGCGTTACTTCCCTTATTTTATTTGTTTGGATACTTTTCAAAATAGGTATTAATCCGTACCTAGATATGTTCGGACTTATGAGTGGCATTCCAACGCTTTAAATAATTTTATAAAGGAAATGCATTCACATATATATGAGCAACTTAGTCAGGATTTTAATATTGATCCAAATGCCTCGTATTCTCTTTTACAAACTGTTATTACTTCAGCTATGAATAACCATTTACCTAAAACGAAAAAATACAGAAAACATGAGCATAAAAAGAATTCTTGGATAACCCAAGGAATTATACGTTCCATAACATCTAGAGATCGAATGTATAAACTTCTTAAAGAAGTTCCATACCGTAGTGATGAATACGAAATTCGTTCAACTAATTTAAAAGCCTGTAATAGAATTTTGAGAAATAATATTCGTGTGGCGAAAAAGAATTATTTCAAATCCTGCTTCGACAAATATAAAAATGATATTAGAAAAAAATGGTTGACTATAAATGATATTTTAAACAGACTCAAAAAGAAACGAAATTTTACTGCTACATTTCTAATAAATGATGAGTATGTGACGGATAAATCAAATTTCAAAAACGTTTAATAAATATTATGTTGACATTGAGCCAAACTTAGCATCACAAATTACCATTTCTGATAACTGTTCTTTTAAAAGTTACTTGAGAAACCCTGTGAGTCATAATTTTCAATTTGAACTCGTTACGGAGGATAAAATATTGGGAATTATTAATCTGGTCAAACCAAAACAGTTTTGGTCATGGTCGATTATCAATGAATTTATTAAAGCAAATAGATACAGAAATTTAAAAACCAGTTACATTAATATTTAACCAGTCGCTGACAACTGATAACTTAAAAAGCTAAAGTTCTTCCCATTTATAAACAAAAAGATGATCCAACTGTTCTTGACAATTACAGGCCAATCAGTCCTGCCTGCCATTTCTAAAATTTTCGAAAGGGTGATGTATAATCAGATTTATGATTACTTTAAAAACTTGAACTTATTATATAAAAGTCAATATGGCTTTCGTGAAAATCATTCCACAGAGCTTGCAGCTCTTGAATTTGTCGATCGAATAATTCTAGATATGGATAGAGGAGAGGTTCAAAGTAGTATTTTTATGGACCTCTCTAAAGCCTTCGATACATTAAATCATGACTTTTTATCGTATAAATTAAGATATTATGGTATTAACGACACTGCCTTAAATCTTTTTGAAAGTTATTTAGCAAACAGAAAACAATTTGTGGTTTTTGACCAAATTCAATCCGAATCCTTAACTATACACACAGGTGTACCCCAAGGATCTATATTATGTCCGTTATTTTTCCTAATTTATATCAATGACATCGTTCATATATCCACTCTTTTACAATTTATCATCTACGCAGATGACACTACTTTGTGTAATGCTGTTAGACCTGTTCTATTATCTGGATCAAATAATGAGGCCTCTCTGCTCATTAATAATGAACTTAAAAAATTGTGTACCTGGCTAAAGGTAAATAAATTATCTCGTAACATAAGGAAAACTAAGTTTATGGTCTTTCATAAGCCTCAAAGAGACATCACAATCCCTGTCTTAAATATTGATGATGTTACAATAGAAAGTGTCAATTAATTTAATTTTTTGGTTTATTACTTGATAGTCATTTTAGTTGGAATAATCACATTCAAAAAGTTTCATCAAAAATCAAAGATTGACATATTGCCTTCTTGTCTGGGGAAAAAAAACTTGATAGGTTACATAGACTTCAAAAAAGGCCCTCCGAATTACAAATCATAGTAAATATAATGCCCACACAGATCCCATATTCAAAACTAGAAACCTGTTGAAGTTGGAAGACTTATACAAATTGCAAATTGTAAAATCCTATTATAAATTTCAAAACAACCAGCTCCCTCTTTATTTTGATCGAATGCCAACCATGCCAACTCCTCAAATACATGACCACAATATTCAGCTCCCGAAAGTATTAAAGAGAAGGTATATACACATAGTTATGTTAACTATTCAAACTATGTGAAAAAGAAACATATAATGCAGTATGAAGATTCCTGTAACATCCCGAATTGTTATCTATGTAACTCAAGTTAAATTATTAAAACTACTGCATCTTTAGAATGAAATTTAATATTGACCACTTTTCTATATCATATATTACCATTATTTGTTTACACGTATGTAGGGTGGCACGCGTTATAGCGATCTATCAAATGTCTTAACGTGCGTCTCCCTGGCCTTTTTATGTGGATTTTCATTGTTTAGTTCCCATTCTTTAACTGCAGTTTCGTGTAGAAGATATACAAATTTTACTTTTTCTGGTCAAATAAAAGGATTCCTGATTCCTGATTCCTGAATACAACACCAAACGATTTAGACCGTAAATGCATTCCTGAATGCTTCACCAGGTATCCGCACTATCTGATTTGATAGCGTGATCAAAGTAATTTAGCTTTGACATTATCACAGTTTGTCCATGAAAACGGGTGTCCTAGTCAACATGTAAACTTTTACTTACCCCAACGGCTTTAACAATGTTCACACCTTAATCTAAAATGATCTACAGCTATAGCAACCAGCCTCAACGACAGCCTACATTGCGAATACAATTCTGGATATATCAGTCGTCATATATTTATTGCTCAAAAGCACGATCAATCCACATATAATAATTTTAAATGGTACTTTAATGGCTTTTTCCCATATAGTTCATTAACATGATTTTTCGGGCTTTTTACTTGTTTTGATATGGCCAGAGTTTAACGACAGTGAATACAGAACACCACATACAGGACATCCATGCGAAAATGCTTTCTGATAAAGGCAAACAGTGAATGAAAGTGTTACGCTCTGTGTGACCCACGCCTGCTAGGTTACCTTTTGCTGAGATGTGACCCACGTCCTGGACGGAAAGGAGCTTATGTGCAATGGGCTGCCCCACGTGTATTTTGTTGCTTATTAGCCATCTGGTGGCAATAGCACTTCCAGTCCATTTAATCAAATTCCTTGTAATAAGGACATGATAAGACAGTGTAGGCAGCATGAAATACTCAAGTGAAATCTAATCAATGTCGAATTATTTCCAATAGGCCATTTTGCATGACTTTACATTGTCATTCAACCTAATGCTCTCGCTGACAAGTTACGATCTTGTTGGTTCTTTTCACAGATAGGCAAACTGGGTGTGAAATTTACTTGTACCGCTGGCCTCTTCGCGTGTGGTGTATGCACGTTGTTGTTTGGGTAAGTTACATCTGCTGCACCCAGTGGATCTCTGCACTTTTGAAATTGCAGGCGACCATGGGTTTCAAATGCTCATAAAACAATTCCATTCAATGTAAAGATATCTAACACTTGACAAATCAATTAGTGCTATCAGCTAAATTGAATCCAAAAATGTAAATTGATGTAGCTTTCTTAAAAGATATTTGATCGAATCAATTAAAGTCAAATTTTATATGTTTGTCAGGGAATGTTCTTTGCCACATTTTGATGGGGTGACCAACTATTTTGTTTTCAAACTTAAAGGTTCGAATGCCAAGGGAAAAACTGTAGATGTTAAATTAAATTCAGATCGACAAACAACGAAAGGTTTAACCTGTCCCACAAATGCTGAAGCTTCTCTGTGAAAGATGTCAGATGTTACATTAAAAGTTGTTTAAGTGTATAAGCGAAGGCACAGTGACTGCGCGACCAAAATGTGACGTTTTTTATTGACAGTCAAACCTTCAATGTCTATAAATGTTGCAATCATAAAACATTGCATTTAACCACGAATGTGACAATTTTGATTAGTTATTACTACGCATAATACTGTTTCTTGCGCCTATACATTAAGCGTAAATTTCCCTCTTCCCCAACTCCTCTTCCTATGTGTGTTCAATTGAAAATGTTGAAAATAAGAAGCGTTATAGCACAAAGTCTGTCTGGCTAGCGTACAGTTTCATTTTAGAAAATTGCACAAAATTTTTTGCCACTACGAAGTTCGGCTAAGTGTACGATTGTTTTAGTGAAAAGCATGCCATGATGTTCAGCAGGGGAGGGGCATTTGTGGAACGTACCCCTCCTATTCATGTAATCATTGCTCTAGCTATCTATGTAAATGTTTAATAGTTAATATCTAATGCATGTCATAACGGCACTTAACAATCACCTGTGGGTCAACACAACTGTTAAGGAACAAAACGAATTTCATGTATCACAGCAATCTCGTGCTTCAGCATTCTCGACTTGTCGCCGCCTGGAGTGCCCTTTGTGGTCATGTGTTTGATTGTCCGGATAGTTCAAGGTACCGCCAATGGTTTTTTCTTGACATCTGCTACATGCCTCCTAATAATAGCATATCCAGACAAAACAAGTTTAATGTGTGTAAGTAGAGGATGTACTCTCTTCGTTTTATTTTTTTAACAAAAAAGCAGTTGTAAAGACATGTCCGAGAGTTATCATGAGGTTTAAAGATCAAAATATCATGGTGGCAGTTTGTTTATATTATTGCAATTGAATTGTTAACATTTTTTTTGCTTCACGTACATCATTCGCAGGATATTACGTTTTTGATATTTTAATATTTTACTATCGGGTTTAAATACAGCCATGGTTATCATTCATGTTCATTGGGTTGGTATGGAAGCATTTGCTTCGGCATATACACCCAATGCAAAAGTCCCTGCCATATTTGGAACACTACTGACCTCTGGTGACAAACCAGAATGAGGCTGTGGGGGACACCAATTCAAGTCTCCATTCACTTACATGTTACATTTTCTTACTTTGTGTATCAGAGCAATGTGGCTCAAAATGAGGCTAAAATCAGCACATGGGTTTTTTTCCTGGTATCACTAATTAAATGTGAGCAACCACAAATTCTTAATTATAAGTTCGTAAGTATCACCCTCAAAATAGTTACTAGGCATTCAGTTGCTGTACAGCCAGTCAGAAAACACGATTCTCACATACTCCCCAACTATATACATTAATCCCTTAACATCAACCTGAAGATATGCCACAAGGTTGATATTCATGAATTGATAATTAGTCTGTGAGAAACTTATTCTCTGATTGGCAGTAGAAAACTGAATGCCTCGTAACCAGGGACGATAAGATTATGAGCCTGACTCTCTTTTGTCCAAATTTAAGAATATTGGACGAAATCTGGGTGAGGGTGGCTGCCCTCATGATATGCATTTTATAGGCCTATCATTTACACCGAATGGAAATATAAAGGTCATCACATGGTTGTAACTGTATCACCCCTCGAACACCCGTATCGTCACGAGGCCGAGCAGCCCTCGAGCAGCCGTATCGTCACGAGACCGGCTCTTGTATATTTGAACCAATGAACCCCAACGTTGACTCAGTCGCTGTCACGTGGATGCCGTTGCCCCTGATCGACGATCTTTTTTCTTTATATATATATTTCATATCAATAGAGACAAGATGGATTTAGGTTTGACTATTTCTTTCTTTGCGACTATGGTTTTCCTATATAGGCCTAGTTCATGGCAGTAAGGTCAATGGCCAACAGGCATTTCGTCTTTCCCTGACGGGTGTTACGTCAGCTCCTTTTTTCTCTACGTTTTTACTCTGTGTTTTTATTTAAAAGAATTAAAAAGCAAATCAATGCATGTTTAATGCAATTGTTTCCAAGAGACACGGCTCTCGAGTCAATCGGACTTGTCGCACTTCTAATTAGGAGGTTAAAACTTGATTGCTGAGAGTAATTTATCCTCAGTTTATGATGGCCTGGCAATATACATAGTGGAATGTATCAATTACAAAACGTATCCATCTATAAAGCATCAGATATCTTGGAGAGTCATTTTTTAAAGTAAATAGCGACAAATTTTAAACGAAAATCATCCGTATACTTGTATACATATATATATATATATATATATATATATATATATATATATATATATATATATATATATATATATATATATATATATATATATATATATATATATATATACACAGACATTAGAGGTCATCAGGGGTGTCAGTGTTAATCATGTTACCTTTATAAATCAATTTAATCCTATACTGGTTCTTTGAACAGTCGTAGCTGTGAAGTAGTCATTGCTGGGGGCTACCATATTGACTTGCAAAAAAATTAACAAGGAAATTATTGTGAACACGTATTTTGACGTGGTCATCTCATTGAGTCTCTTTCACCAGATTACCTTACCAACAAGGCCCTCGCAGAGTAGAGGTACAATAATTGACAACTTTCTTCTCAAATGGTCAAATTTTAACAAATTTTAATAAATTTTACACTTCGTGTAGTTCAACAAGCGGGATTTCAGATCAGTTTACTAACTTTACTTCTCTGGGTTATATGAGTGTTTTTAACGTAACCAAAATGTGAAAATATGTGAAATTATGCAGATCACATTTTCAAAATGACTTTCTAAATTATATCAGTGCAGCCAATATCTATTACAAATTAGATTCAAATCCAAAAGCTGTACCAATAATAAGCAAATACAAAATTTTGGAAAAAACAATTTGCTAAGAAGCTTCAGATAAAAGCTTCCTCACAGAGATGGTAAACATTTTTTTGACATGCAAAAGCACAAAAATCTGGTTGCATAACAAGAGGTATTATTATTTCAATTGCTCATAGAGGCAAATTATGTGAACAGGTAAAAACACCCATGTTGAATGTGAAGAATATAATCAGCGTGAAATAAACCTGGGTACACACAATAATATTCGTCGAAACAACATAGATGAAGTCAAAAAGATCTTTTGTAGTACATGCTTCGAAAAACACTTTTTTAAGTGGTTTTTTTTTCTCTCTCTCTCTCTTTTGGTTGTTTTTGTCCAGAACCACTTCCACTCCCTAGTGGTCATCACCCCATTGCGCAGTCCAAACTCTTTACTCCCCATAAGCTAACCTGTCACTGTCTAACCTATTTACATATGAATGTACTATTGTCCATATTGCACACGTTCCTCTGTAGAATTTTTACATAGGCTGAATTAGCCCAAACAAATTAACAGGGTCCTCAGCGGGTAACTATTCATAAAATCTTTCGCAGCCTGTACCCGTACATGTCTCTCTGAGTAGCGGCTCCTCCTGTAAGCTAAATATTCAAAAAAGTCCACGCACATAATAAGTGAATAAATTTGAACGTGGCAAATGATGAATTAAATATATAAGTGAATTTCTGCTTATAAATGCTGAGCTTCATTATGAGTGAAGAATACCTGTTGAACCAAACATAATATTTCAATTTCTAGGGTACATGTTCAGATAAGAACAATTTGACTGGACCAATATGTACCATTCCTAGCGTATCTCCGTTAACACCCCCTGCCCATGAGTGAAGTAGAAACAAACTGGGGCATTATTTTCAGTCCCAGTGATCGTAAAATAAACAGTTGCAGCTAGACCACTTGTGCAACCGAGGGAAATCCTATCAGAAACTACAACAATATACATCCTGCACCGGAAATGTAAAAGAAACCCCATATTGACAGCTGCTCCTCACATTGAAAGTCTCCAAACAATGAAGATCTATTTCGCTGCCAACCCTGAGTCAATGTTCCAACATAAAGGCTCAGGTTTGTGACATTTGAGTAAATACTTTCAACTTTGAGAATTTTTTGAGATTGAGAAAATGTGTACCTAAGCATATCAGAAAAAAATGATAGTCATTAGCATTTAAGTCCAAACATATTATCAAAACATAATTTTTCTGATAGGCCTACCTGAAAGGATTTGCATGCTTTCTTGTATTTCATGCCTTGGCCGGTTTGATGACCGGTACGTGAATCGGTTATCATAGATTTATGTCAATTATTCAGCAACTTAGGCTAAATATAAGTAAACAGGCATTTGTCCGTTGTCCGTCATGCGTTCTTGGTCAGGTGCAATGAGCTCTATTAAAGAAGTTCCAGGTTTGTTTTACCCGTCTGGAGTGGGCTTTGATTGGTGTGTATGAAAATCAGTCAATTTGTAGATTCTGGAACAACCTTGAAACGCTTCTGATTACTGTCTTCTCGACATCCGAGCAAACACGTTTGCACAGGGCTCTTGACACTGGGATGCTGGAGCGTTGGTGGGCCATGCAAACAAGGATATTTGGCAGCGTGCGCAGCGGTCTGTAGTGAAATGTTCAGGAAGTTGATACTTCTTTATTTCAGTGAGGTTTCTCAGGATAGCCGAAGCTACAGGCCTAGCATGTAATGAAATTTAAGCAAGCCAGGCGATTTGACGCCTTTAGCTGGTTATAACTGACATCTCGGCTTCACTTTAATTTATGTGACAGCAACCTGTGACTTGTTTATGCAGGTTGCTATTGAGACAGGCTTTGGCCTTGCTTTTGTATTAGGACCGGCACTCGGTGGACTTATGTACCAGGTAGGAAATATTTTTATTTACAAATCGTACAGACGTATCGCTAAACAAATAAGACATATAATCCGAGTACATTAATTATAAGGATTATTTGCCAAACTTTCTTCAAGCCCGTAGCCAGACATTGATGGTGGGTGTGTTTTAATGCCAAAATTGTGGACCTTTCCTCTATACTGGCTTACCATACTCTCAAGTTACAAATTCATTGAAGCATGCGCCTACATGCGTGCTACATCATGTCATGCGTTTATACATAGCGCTTACACATTTACATTTATAAGAGTTTGCAATAGGCCATTATTCAGGCCCGTAGTCAGCGTAGGATTATGAGGGTGCCTCCGTCCCTAAATTTTGAAATTTTTTTCCCCATACGGGATTGCAATACTCTTAAGTAACAAATTCATTGAAGCTTGCCCCTAAATGTGGGCTACATCATGCCATGCATTTACACACCACAATGACACATTTATATGTTTGCAATACTGGCAAAAAAAGCAGAGTCTCTGCATACACACACACACACACACACACACACACACACAAATATATATATATATATCATGGAAGGTCGCTACTCATTACTCGTTTGTCATTATTTGAACATATCATCAAATACTTTATGACATGATCAATTCTATTTATTTTTCATATTCAATATTTGTTCATAACTTTATTATTAAAAGATATCACCAAACATTTAAAGATAATGTTCATTCGATTTAATCTTATCGTCAAATGTATTTGAAGATATGTCTAATTCTGAAAAGGTTGTCTTTAATTCGTAACAAAATCCATTTAATGATATTATCGATTTCATTTAATTATATCACTTAACCGATTTATAGTTATGAATAAATATGGTATAATTAAACATGTGTCCAAATGTATTTAGTCATATCATCAAATCCATTTGATCATATGTTGAAATATCCAGATGATTTATCTCATCTCGAAATTGCTTTAATGATATGTTCAATTCGATTGTTTTCAAATAATTACTGGCTACATGTGTGGATGAAAATGTGTCCTCTAGAATTTCTATCTGTGCTTGTTTTGCAGTAATGTTACAGTGCTTCAAAGTTAAAGCCACTGTAAATTGTATGTTTGTTAGATTCAACCTTGAAATTCCGAAACAAACAGAAATAAAGTGCATCTGTGGGCCACGATTTAGGCACACGTGTTAGGAGCAATTCAGTGAAAACAGTTCAGAATTTGGTTGAGCCGGTAACAAGTTATGTCCACATTTTTGCGTACCTATGTCACGTCGTCATTGCAGATCAAAGCAAACTTTTATCACCGTTTTAAAGAAAAGGGTCCTACTGTAGGCTAATTTATGATATGTTGATCATGGCCTTTGTAACATTGTATCTTTTATTTATGTCTATGTGAAGTTTTAAATTCATGGTGTCAAACAGAGAATAGCAGACTTAGTTTACGAGGACATAGCTGGATTGCATTAAAACTAGTCTTTTCGGTTTACTGTGGCATAGCGCCACTACCTTAAACCTAATTTTTACGGTGATACGGCTTTAAAACTCTCGTAACATTCTTACTACTTTACCAGGTATACCATAATGAGCTATATTCTGGACTCATCTTAGTTGGTTATTAAATTAACTATACGGTGCGAACGTAGACCTTTTATAAAGCTCACATGTTTGGATAGACATACTTGAAAAAAAAATGAAAGATTAAAGCAATGACCTTTTTGAATTTAAATGCCTTAAGTTTCTTCGCGGTATTTTTACTTTTTTTCTCTGTGCTTTGTTTTTGCTTTGTTTTGGTTTTCATTTTTTTCTTTTACTTGATTCATCATTACATTTGTTAATTTTCAGTTAAAATTGTTTTTTCACGACAGTCTTCCAGTCAGACAGACATACAAATAGTCCTGCTTCATTGAAAGTGATGTTGTTAAATGTGGGGCTGACACTGCTCTAAATATGTCAGAAAGGTCCAATATTGGATAAATTAAAGTTAAAAGTTCCAATATTGCAGAACCAAGTTTCAACATGAAACGTAAGGGTCCAATACCAAAGAACTAAGTTTTGACATAACAAATATTGAATGTAAAACAGCCCTTTTTCATTCCTGCAAAGAAAGAGAAGTGTTCATTCAGTCTTGCCTCAAAGAGTATTTTTGAAGCTGGGTTTGATGGATTAACCAAACGGCAATAAATGAAATAAAGGTCCAAGAAAAACAGTTGAACACAGGTGAAAAGGGCAAACATTTTTCATTCATTGGTGCGATATTTTTACCAGCAATAGTATGTTTTCCAATAGGAAGAGTGTTATGCAAACATGGAGCTTAAACAGGTCTGGACATATTCAACAAAATGTAAAAATTGTAAAATATTTTTTTTTTATTCTTTAACGTGCTATAATTTATCAGAATAAATAGAGTACTCTTGGTTGGACGAATTAGTGTGCAGACCTTGTGCAGAGAATAATTATTACTGTTAACATGTATTAAAGAGATAATTTCCTTCTTCCTTTGCCTTTTTGTCGTTTTTGTTTTGTTTATTTTGAGTTTTATTTAATCGAAGGGCAGAGGATATTGTTGGACGTTTTTGCAACATTGGCAACATTCCTGTTCATGCGTTTCACAACTTCTGCAATGTGCGACACGGGTCATTCATGTCTTTTTGGTATGATAAATTAATTCTTGCATGTTGTCAAATCAATCTAGCAAACAGTTTGAACGCTGAAATCGGATCAATGACATAATGTTTTCTTTCCTTCAGACACATGGCTATGCATTTCCATTTGTATCCTTGGGATCGGCTATGGTGTTTTTTTCCATAACTCAAGTATTTATTCTTCCTACTATCGGTAAGATTTTTCAAACTATAGCCATATGGCACCATTACCTTCATGAAATGCTATGCTTCCGTTACAAGTCAGCAGTAAATTTATTTCCTTACATTGGTATTAGAGGATGAATGTTGATGTTTTGATAACTCTTGCATCTCTGCTGTCATTATTAGGTTCAAATTTATGATTATGGGTAAAGATTTCAGAACCATTTGATAAATACTTCATTGGCTGTTGTTGTGCTGTAGGTTGTATTCTCCGACACAAAGGTAGAATGGAGGTAGAGCCTTTTACAATGTTCCAGATACAAAAATATTACAAAAAGATGTAAGCCTACTTTTTTCTGTTGTTGTAAACTCAGCTGACTGACAAGTAAGGAGAACCAAAAATTGATAGGCTTCCCATGTCTTTTTTTATCTTTCCCGCAGGTGAAAAAATTGTAAGTCATTAGGTCTATACATTTTGGAAAAACTAAAGTCTGTAGTTACTGAGGAATATTATAAACGTTCAGAGGACTGGTTTTAAAACTACCAGTTGCCATTTGTGGGTGACTCTCTGCCTCAAGTCAGGAAGGAAATTTATTTCTTTACATTGGTATTGGAAGGTGAATGTTGATGTTATTCGTTAACTCTTGAATATTTTGCTGTCATTCTTGGGTTTAAATTTATGAATATGAGTGATAGTAACTGAACTATTCTTCTTGTGTACCGTAATAATTCATGGAATGTGAAAGATTAGCGTGGGTCTAAATATGCAAGAAATCACACTCTCAAACTATTTGTTACAGAAATAACATGCATCCTTAAATCAACTGTTTAAGAGTAAATTTTGTTGAATTTCGATCAGGTCGTAACTTAAACATTTGCCATGTTGCAATGCTATGCTACAAAAAGCAAGACCCCACTCCCCAATTTCTTCACCCTCTTCAACACATCGTGACTATGGATAGCGTACATGTCACACTGTTTAAACTGTAGTTGAGGAAAAGTGTACAATGATCGGGGTTTTTTTTTTTTTGACGTTACGCGATATAAAGGCCATTGCTATAGTTATCCTTTCAGTATGCAATAAATGTAGTTTCTTTGTGCATTTTTAGATATTAAGGAGCAAGTGTCGCACACTACCATCATGATTTTGCTACGAATTCCAGCTGTGTTGTTACCGGCCACCATACTTTGCACCTGTAGCCTCGGATTGTCAGCGTATAATCCTATTCTACAACTGTATCTCCAAAACGTAGGTAGACCTGTATTGAGAAGCAATATTTCAATCAGGATCCAACAATTTCAAACTATTGACGGATATTGTACAGCTTTAATAAACTGAGGCATGCACTATCACCATACTACCTATTTTTGTTCAATGCACAAAATTGCATGCTAGAGGAAGCAGATTCTTTTTAAAGTCGAAATTTAGGTGCCCACATTCAAAGCCATATCTACACATTGGACAGCAAAAGCATAATGGGACTTCTCTGGGTTTTAAATAGTCCTTGTCATGGTCACAAAGTGTCCAGTGACAATTTTGGCTCAGACAAACATTTGTAATTACTGATAAAAAAGTCACTTCTCTGTCGTCCGAATTTATGCTGTGTAGGTAGGAAGAAGCCATATCAAGATCTCCTAGAGCATTCCTCATACTTTACAAACAAATGTACAGTACGTAAGACAATAGAATTTAGGCTGCGGTAAAATCCTGAAACTTTGATGTCATTGTTGCCTTGGAATAAATATATGAGGATAATGTTTTTTTGAACACTTTAATGTTGTGACTAAGTGCAAAATCAGACATTTTTCCTATAGGGAATGAGGAAAGGAGTAAAATCTTTAAAGAGTATCAAAGTATATATTTTAAGTCATCTGATAGACCTCGGCCACAAAGAATCTCTTCTCAGGCGGCCTTCAAGCTTAAGCAGAGGCCTATGTGTGGCTCCTGTGGCCAAGCCAAATTGATTCGCTAAATACAAAGAGGTCTTATGACAGATATCCACTGCATGACCAAGATCTCCAGGATGTTATACTAAGCTTCTTAAAACAACTTTCACCCATGCATGTGCAATTGTAAAGCTGTCCTTTTTTTCAGTATGGGCTTTCAGCTGGATATGTTGGGTTGATATTCATGGGTACCGCTGTTGCTTATACATTAGCCACTTTTGTGGTGGCATATATTGGTGACAAAAAGGTATGGCATACTTGAAATTACCGCTTTGCAACATGCAAAATAGGTTTCTATATTTCTGTTGACATAAATCGCTTTGAAATTAGATGATGTTTTTTCACTTATTTTTGTTCGATGAAAGTGTGTTTTGCAGTAGCACATTGTTTTTATTCATTGTGACAGTGGTGTTTAAGCCTCCTCACTCATGGAAATCTCAATTTGAAACCGTAGAAGGACCATACTATATTAATATTGCTTGCAAGTGATGCCAGATAGAGTGACTACCCATATGCCTCCTGATGGGAACCTCAACCAGAAACAGTAGAAAGACCATACTATATTCAATTTGCTTGCAACTGATACCAGGTACAGTAATTACCCATTAGAACAGGATGGTCTTGAAAAATGGCATTTTTCTGTAAAATACTTCTTTTAGTAAGTAATCGCTGTTCCTATCTAAGTATAATTATGAACCAAACAAACAGATGCCAAAACATTACCCAGACCTATATAAACAGACAGTAGACTGATGTAAATTGTGAAAACAAAGACAAAATTCAACACATTGTGATATCTGTTTTGAGAAGTAATATGACTTGTGAAACTTCAGTGTGTGAATGCACACCCGAGTTTTGCGTGATATATAATTTGAGCCATGAAACATTTACAGCCTTTTCTGCGACCACGTTTGCTTGGTGGAGGTGTTACACTGGCTGGCATTGTAATGTGGTTTGCTGGACCTGCTCCGTTTTTCCCAAAAGCAATGTGAGGAATCATTTACTTTATTTTATTTACACTTTTAGCCCCCGCCAAATACACTGTAAATGTTATACATTATTATACCATAAAAACCTATTTAAATACCAAATACCTTGCAACTTTTAAAGCTGTTCGTACTGTAAGAAAATACGGCATTGATTCAATTTTAATACCTGTTTACTGTATAATACAAACTCAACAACAGTCCGTAATATAACACAATAATCAAATCGATGATGATATGTGTTAATTTGTAGCTCAAGATTCAAAGTATATTCCTTGGCCCACTCCAATTGCTCAAGAAATACACTCAATTGTTTCTATCTTGAAGGTTTCACTGGTGGACAACTATGATTTCAATGACACTTCAGGCTATATTGACAAGTCCTGTCATTTCAGCCATACCTCAGATGATACTTGCTGCAAAGTAAGTTGCTGCATATGACTGGTTGAATTTCAAATCAAATTTAACTTTATGAGTATCATAGGTTCTTTTAAGCACCAAGATGCAGAGGACCTTAATGGTGTAAGCATTACATGCATTTGAAGAGCACAACCAAAATAGGGCTAAACCAAAATGTCACAAATGTACTACAAACATATGCTATAGGAGTTGTGTTTGGTCCACAATATGCCCTAGAGTACATGAATGGTGGCAGTGCTTGTTTTCAGTTTGTTGAAAAACCTGCAATTTTTTTAGAAACTGTGAATGACAACAAGTTGTGTATGTATATTATATTTCTCAACATCAGATAGTACAAGAACATCAAACTGATAACAACGGAAATATTGAGAATATAATATTTCACCACAGCAGTGTAAGTAGGTACAATAAATAGGAGTGACATTGATAGACAACAAACAGGGATATTTAACTCATAGAAAATGAAGTTTCTAGATAAAAATGAAAATTTATCATATAGATGTCAGGTGGATTTGAGGTGTTATGCAAATGATCTCGTAAATATGTAAACCTAATATTTGTAGCTGACATTTCATACCATGCTTGTAAGGGACAAGATATTTCTCAAAGTTGAGAGATGCTAGCATTAAATAGATTTAAACTACTACTAACCTGTAGTTGGCACCTGTCTCAAGTCAGAAGACGGATGCGTTCCTTCATACTGCATTACATGATTATTTTCAGATTTAAAAGGCTACAAAGCTGCTGATGATTTTACCTTGGACTACCAGATTTTGACTTTGCTGTTTATGGCTGGTCGGTTATGATCATGGATGGTTCTAGTTTGCTCGGATTTTTGGTGCAGGAATAGTTGAAAACAGTTTTTGTCATTTCTGGTTTCCATAACATTTGTTATTTCATGTTGTCAATGTTACATCCTATCATTTTTAGATATTCAATGAATGATGTATTGCTTGGTGGATATTTAAGTCTTGCTGTTACATCTGGTGATGTTCCTGTTAACGGGCGTGTCAAAATTTGGAAGGCTTTTTACTTGGACTGAACTAAGAACAACAGTATGGAGATGTTATGCTATACTACTGTTTGATTTGAGTAGCAAACGACCTAAATGGAACTTCAGCTGTAACTTCCAGTTAGCACACGTTCAGCAGAGGATTGAAATGAACTCAGAAAATTAGAAGTTTTAGTTCCAAAATTAAGCATAACAGGCTTGAAAACTGATTTGCAGAATATGGTTGCTTTAACAAAGTTAGAGACAGAAGTCTGTGATGCCCATGTTGCAGAATTTAATTCCAGATAGTTCGGAGAAACATTACACATACTCATAATTTCAAAGCCAACAATCACAGTAAAGAGATTCAACAATTACCAGAACGCCAACATTCATTTTCCAATCACAATGTGAAAAAAAAAATTCACTCCTGAATTGAGACAGGCAGTCAACCTAAATAGGCAACTGGTGGTCCTCTCAATATTTGAAATAGTCTTCATTAACTACCGACTTGAGTTTTTTTCAAAAAATACAGGCATAACCACTTAAAGTCTTGTGCCGAAAACAAATGTAGTGGAGTGCTTCTGCAACACCATCGACACATTCAACCTCCACTATAACCATGAGTTGGAGAACACAGCCCATAGAACAACATAGCCAACGAAGTATTTATCAAACAGTTCGGAAAAAACTTTACCAATCAAAGCAACAGTGACAGTATAGAGCAAACCCATTTCTTGTCCTAACTATTGTATCTCAACAGTGTTTTGTTAGGGTTCCTTTTAAAAAGCCGTTACAATTACAGTTGCAAAAGGTGCTATTGACATGCCAAATAATTCCACTTTCTCAAAACCACACGTGCCCCCTGCCAAAACAAGAAACAAAGATACAATACCAGTGAGTATCAAGATACCAACAGATAAGCTGGTACTATGACATCCCAATTAAAGGCAGGAGGCAAAGGGAAGGCAAGGGTAGTTAAATCAATGTTCATGGATGAATTTCTTTGATCAAAATGTGGTTTATTTACCAAAGAAGCGGCTCGATCAGTTCAAATAATTTCAATGATATTAAGGCAATCTGTAAGCATCACTCACAAAGCATTTAGAGAAACATGATTAACACATTCAATTAGTTCTGTATTCATAATATTATCGCTTTTTAGAGAACTTACAAAACATCCTACAGGCAGTTATAATATATGTGCCTGTCGAAACTTTCATCTGAGAACTAGGCAGGCCGTTACACATATTTTATAAAGTTTCTTCCCAGATGACAACTAGATATTAGCCTTAGGCTTTTTCAGTATCCCGAGTCTAAATACAAAGCACCACAGTCTAGTGGGGCTACTTTGCTGTTTATTTTTTCTGCAATTAGCATCTGTTCACAGTTCCACCTTAGTATACTATATACAGGGGTAGTCCGACCAACCATGGGCCTCCATCCTGCACAGCCAACAGGATGAAATAAATCACCATCAGTGATGCTCATACCAACCCCATAGTGATCAACTAAAGTGTGTATAGAGTACCCCTTTAATGAATATGGCACTGGTCAAGATGCCAACAGATAAAGGTTATAATGTCTGCCATCAATTAAGGGTAATTTTTAGTGAGAAACCGAGGTATCCTTCCCCCAGACCAGATGAATTGGTGAATGTTCATAGTAGCCCTAAACTAGCTCAATGAGATAAGTAGCAGTGGTTGTTGCTTTCTTTAGAATGTCCTGAAGCTTAGACTCACTAAGGACATCTTGTGCCAAACACCCCAATTGTAGTGAAATTTTTCAGAATAAACACCTTATCCATATTCATTCAACCCAATAATGACAGCAAAAAGATTCAAGCGTTACCGAAACAACAATAGCCGTCTTCAAATACCAAAGCTTTACCTGCTCCAACAATGCTATTACTCTTCAAACCAAAAGGTGGGCTCCTTCTTAAAGACTCTGACATTGATAGAATTGAACAAGGACATTACTTTTGGTTTACGAATCAAAATACCAGCAATAAAATATATGATTTGATAGGACTGCCACTGATTTCACTCCACAGTAGTTCTAGTATGACTAAAAATAATAGTAGTGAGGACATTAACATGATGGACAACTCTTAGCTGCTATGCCCTTGTTTGCTACATTTATTGATGACACTTCTCGACACCGTCATTTGGTGCTTACCCAAACAAGAAATAGCCGATTTGACCAAACAGGTCAAAGAAACCATATTTGCATTTGTTCAGTTTCTTCAGTTTGCTAGGTACAGCAGAATCGTGATCATATAAAGAAGTTTTCAGGAATTTGAGTCTCCACACTCAAGGATTCATCTGAGCATCAGAGATTATGAGTGCATGTTAGCCACATGAGCTTAATCTATACCTATATTAATGTTAAATTACAACTAATGGTTTAACTGAGAATTGTCATTTACCACCAGGACTGTCCATTCAGCTAACTGAACAGGAAGCTGTGCAGTTTTTGTGAGTAGTAATCTGTCAAGTAAAAGACCAATAGTGGCTGACATTAGGTGGAAGTACAGCATCGGAGCACATGTGTGCAGTCGATTCTATAGCTGTTATATGATGTCTTTTTTTCCTGTAGCAGAAAGCATACATTGTGTTAATGTCTGCCTTTGAGCCACTGATGGTGGTGGTGGACACAGGGGTGGCACCTGTGGATTTATATCTGAAGCAACTGGTACTGATCCATGAAACCTGGTGAAGTGCCCATGAGTAGTTACTCTATTTGTAGTGCCCATCAGAGCCACATGTAATTCTTGTCCAGCTGAGTTGACATATCGGAGACTGCGGAAGTTGATGCTAGTTCGCTTACACCTGCCATCTGATTAGGAACAAATTTACCAGTAACCCATGGTCCTGACAGGGCAGGAGCAATAGGATCTGGCACATCATGATTTATCTCGGATTCTGTGTTTGAGAGTCATGGTGCACTACACTAGGACCCGCAGCCCTTTCAATGTTCCTTTTAGAAGGTAAATGAGTGCTGTCCCTCATATTCTGACATGGTCTGGGCCTAAACTCATCACACAAAATAGTGGGATCCACCCATAATAACTTGTACCTATTTATCATATGCACCTTTCCAGTTTTTCAGATGCCTGATTTGCCAAACTGCCCCTGTGGTTCTAATGACGTCATAGCAAGGATCCCATAAAGATGTTAAAGTTATTCTTTCCAGGGCTTTCAGATGACAGTATCCACAGGCTGGATAATTTCCCCTTTAGCTCTTTGTTGTAGTCTGTCCCAATTGTGATATCATGATTCCGCCAGATTCTGCCATGCCCATTTTAGGGTTCAAATAAGGCACTCAATTGACTGCCCAACTGGTAGAACCAATCAGAACCCACACACAGATAGTTTGTTAGTGGCATTTTACTCCCCCCTCCATACATTAAATGGTGTGAAGCCTGTCACAGAGCTTACACTATTACAATATCAAACATTGCATTAGCTAGTTGCTCTTATAAGTTCTGAGCTTGATTAAGCTTAAGCAATTCCTTAAATGATATATTAAATCTCTCTATCTTTGTGCAAGTTTTTGGGTGATAGGGAGTAGACTGTCTATGATCCACACCACACCCCAATATTTACTAACAAAATGCCAAGAAGAAAAGTATAAGTATAGTAATAACATAAGTCTCATAAATCTTTAGTCTTCCACACAGCCATGTGTCCTACATCTTTATGAGAGTTATCTATAATTCCATCTTTAAACTGTCTTGATGGCACCAAGTGAGGATACCAGGGGCCTGTAAATTTGGGTCTTTAAATGGAGTGGAGCATGCCATAGTGTACTTCATAATCTGAATCCATTTCTTTAGCCTCCTGAGATGATGAGGAAAATTATTCCCATTGGGCCTCCCTTATCTCATCAAATTTCACATTATTTGCCTCCAGGGAAATTATAATATGCATAGCTGCCCTTGTACTGCATCAGGATCTACCTATTCAGTAATATCAATAACTGACACAGTTTCAGGACTCGGTAGTCAGGACGTTAAATCTGCTGTTTGGATTATTGTGTTTTTCATTTCCTTGGTAAATAAGGAGCGAAGAGTTCTATGATCTCTAAGAACAAACAAATCTGCCACATACAAATACCCCATCAGTTTGTTGACACAATAGACAACAACATAAGCCTCCTTCTCACTTGTGAAAATTGCTGCAACATTAGCAAAACCAAAGGATCCACATTTATAATTGAAAAGCCCTCAGTGGCACACAAAGGTAGTTTAACCCTGGTCCCCTGCCGTGATGTAAGCTGGGTATAGGCAACTTTTAAATCCCAGACTGAAGCCATCATTTTTACCACTGAGTTGGTCAAATATATCTTTATAAGAAAGAGAAGATAGCTATCCTTTATGGTCACCTATTTTGAAAGTCAGTAATTGACACAAAAACTAGTAATGCCATCTTTCTTCGGCACCAAGCACACAGGTGACGCCCATGGGGCATCACTAGGGTATATAACACCATCCTTTGACATTTGATTGATTAATTCATGTATAACCTTTGTCTTGCCCAAAGAAGATTCCTCTATAACCTCTCTCTTGGCCAAAGCAGTTCAATATGGGTGTGGCCGAATGGGTGCATGGTTTCCAGCATATATGGCTACTACTGTAAGGCTGCATTTCCCAAAGGGATCACCATCCTCATAGACCACAACCTCAAATCTGAACACATCTTTTGCATATTCAGGGGATACATGACCATTGCCATTCAGTTATTTGCACCTACTTCATCACAGTATTGTGTTAAAAAGGTGGATCCCCATAGGGAAATCCTGCCCTTCACTTTCCATTTCAGATCAAAACCACAGCCTAATTGTAAGACCTAATCTCCAAGGACACACTTTTAGAGTTCCCTAACAAAGTACAACAGGTTTTTTTCCCAATTGATTCACAAGAATCTCTACCTTTCCAAGTTCTTGGACTTTCTTGGTTGTCAACATTGGCCCGGTTTGCATGTCTATTTGAGCCTGATCTCTGTCTGCTGATCTCACCAATAGATACACGTTTTTAAGCAGCTCCCTGTTCTGGCAGTTGTTCCTGGTCAAAGTTTCATCACTTTTTGAGTAAGTTGTTCTACTGCAACCCACAACTTCTCGCTTTCCATCTTCCATCAGATAACGAGAATGTTCTCTCAATATGAGTGCCAACCCTGTCCAAGGGCACCTGATGACATGGTTTCAGCTAAGCTGCAATGTAACATTGCAAATCTCCCCTGACAGCCCTAGTTGTGGTATTGTTGATAATATATATGATACTGGCATTCTCACCATTCAGATCTGCAATCAACAATAGCAGATTGCACAAATAATTTCTCATTTGAGAACTGATTTGCTTATCACATGGTGTCAGTCACAAACATATAGAGTTGATCTTATCTTTCTTTTAAACCAACACGCACTATTCTCTCATCGTTATAAAAGTAATTTTGTACTGCAGCAAAATTCTTGGCTAAGCCTGCAATATTTTGTGTGAGAACATCCATTTTAACAGGATCTTCATTGTACGTTTAAACTTATATTTCAGCAGATAGTTCAACCTCAGCCCAAAAAGTAATTTTTATAATTTTCGGGAGGTGCAAGACGTCCTGTAAATGATTAGACCATAGTATGCAGTAAGTTGAAGAACAGAATAATCCTCATTAGTCTCCAACAGTGCATTATCTATTTATGTTGTAAAAGTTTACAAGACTTCTCGCACAATTTATGTGTTGATATATGGTGAGTGGCAAAAAATAAAATAAAATAAATGACAAGACCATGCTTAAAATGAATTTTTTCCACTTGAAAACCACTGACCAATGCCCTGCTATTTGTCAACCACCATACACCTATAACGGGCAAGCAGATTATATGCAATGCTAAGAGCGACAGGTACTAAACGTTATACAATCCAAATCAGTATTGCAAAGCTAAATGTCCAGTTACGCCAAATACGAATTGTAATACCTATGGCCCCGATAATATGAAAAGATGAAATATTTAGTTAATACAAGCATAGTTATTGCAAACAAAGCTCAAAAATTACAGTATATGATAAAATCAAGAAACATAGTGAAATAAATAAATTCAGGTAGCCTGCACTGCTTGCCTGCATGATCCACCAATTATACATTACATCCTTTCTCGTGTCAGGGATGTATAAGATTTCTTGGCATAAACATTATGCATAGTAGTAAAGTTAAGCATCTTGTGTTATTATGAATACGGTATTTGATTCGAAAAAGGGAGGGGTGGAGGGCAGGTTTTTTTTCTGTAGTTGTATAATATACCATTGACCTGTAGTTTATGGCCACTCGTACTGAAGGTAACATAGCTCACCCGATGTGCATAAGACAAAGTGCGATGGAGATTGCCCCTATGTCTCTCCTCTTATATATAATGTTTTGTCAATACATACAGTTTCCTTTCACATTATAATAAAGATTGTAAGATTATTGGTGAAATGTAGGGACTATTTTATTCAAGGGGTCTCAGCTACACTTTGAGAAAGGTTTAAACACAAAGCTTCTGGTTATAAAGTTTGAAAATTTGTGAAACAACTCTTGAAAACCCACTTTTATTCACCACATGGACCTTGCTTTATTGACTTTTTTGGTAGATATTTGACAATGTATCAAGGTTTGAAACTTCTAAAGTGGCATATATATTGAAACATCACCAAACAAAAAAATTGTGCCCAGCGTTGTACTTTTTTTTCATCCCATAACCACCAATTTCACGTAGATCTGCCAATCTGATTTTCAACTGGGCTCTCACAAAATTAGCCAGTATTGTAAATTTTCATTTTAGAAAGCTAGTTATATGTTAATCCCCTAACTGCTGTCACAGCTTTCAGCAGCTCACTGACAGGTGTTTGGTCCAACAGCACTGCAATCAGTCAACTGTAAAAAACACACTTGGAGAGGCTTTTATTGCCAATACTGATCAAAGCATCTCTATGAATGACCACATCTAGCCACCAGTGAATACCACGACTTCCCGAAATAGGTGCTGAAATATGAGCACTTTTTGGTGCTAATTCTTTTTTTTTAACAATGTAAATAAGTTACATTGAAACTATTTACCATATTGAAATATTTGCAATACATCATTCCCACAGTAATAACTTGAAAGCTTATGGTGGGCTTTGATACTTTAAATTGCTTGTACTCTATCAGCATGGTTCGCAAATGTGTTCATTCCATTTTAACGACTTTTGAAAATATGCATTGCTAAGAGTGTATGCATTCTAGTTTTTTCATGGGGATACTGATGTATGAGAGAGTTTATTTAGTTTTATTCAAACCTGTTGGTCCGTGTTCCAAAAATAAAGCTGATATACTTTGTGTCATTGCTTTTATTCCTAGGTGACATACCATTATAATCATTAAAAGGCAATTTTTACAGGAGGGTGAAGTAATACCATTTTAGGTTTATGCAATTTCCATCAGATCACTTCCTGAGGGACCACTTTTTGACATATCCAAGGGTTGGCCCTCGACACAGGTACATCTAAATAAATAAATATATATATATATATATATATATATATATATATATATATATATATATATATATATATATATATATATATATATATATATATATATGTGCATACATACATAAATGTGTGTGTGTTTGAGTAAGTTTATATTTGTGAGCGTGCACCATTGTGCACATTATCAAGTAAACACAAACAAGTAAGTAAAGATCTTGCAATCAATAAATTGATTTTTCCCTAGGTCTGCCAATGTGCCTGATGATGTTCATCTTTACACAGCGGCTTCCAGCACATCAACTGGTGCCTTATCACTTGGGTGAGTGTTGTAGATGTTTGACGCAAAGTCAGCTCTGATTTGTTTTTTGAATTTTCATGATGTATTGTACATTAACAATCCAGCAAATAAAAACTTTTTCAGTTCCCTTTGTATTTCAGTGCCTTTTTGGGACCCACCATCGGTGGTACATTAAATGCCGCTTTTGGATTTGGTTGGACATTCGCCATACTGGGATCCGTATATATTGTTCTTGTAAGTATATCATTTCGATATCAAAATCATTTCATGTGATGCCAACAAACGTAAAAACGGTTAAAGACAGACACATTTTTCAAATATTCTCTCTGTTATTAGGAAGAGTTGCATAATAAATGCAAAGATTTTTCAACAAACCGAATTATGGTGCAATAATGAATAAAGACTCCCGTTCCATAGAATAATGAAGCTGTTCATTAAAAATGCATATAGCAAGCTTCTACAGTGTGAAAAACAAACATTTAAAATCTGCCATTTGATGTAGAAACAGTATCATGTGGTTCCCGTATAGAATTAATAAAAACAGTAAATTATTCCAGCAAATGTTGATATACATGTCGCTCAGCTATTCTATTTGATAATAATAATTTTATATTTCTTTCCATGCTTTTTTATAAGAAACCTACCTTGAAATTAACAATGTAATCGTTTGATATTTCCCGGCTATCTCTGAAAACCAATTGCAGGATGCGAGCAGCAACAATATGCATAAGGACGCATTTTCTTGAAAAGAACTATTTCAGTTGTGCTGTGGCCTCGAGAAATTATCCCCAGAGCAGGTTGATTTGAAGATGGAATTAAATGTCAGGAATAAAGTGTAATTTATAATTGCAATCTTTCATTGTAGGGACTCGTCTGTCTGCTGATTAATATCAAACACAGACGTTTTGGACATAGTGAAGGCTATGCACCACTCAAGGATTAACACTTCTGTTGCCATTTCTTATCAAGCATTAACAGGCCTACAAATCGTACGCAAGAATGGTGCATGAGTCCTTTTTCACCATGATAAGAATCAAATGCGTCCTATAATATATCATGTAAACTACATTTGATAAGTCAAAAATAGAATGACAGATTGGATACCACACATGTGTTGGGAATCAATCAGCTACCAACCATTGACCATTATATGGGTCTTGATTCTTGAAGCCTGTACAATACTCTACAAGCCAGAAGTAATTGTCATCGTCCATGGCAATGGGCTCCGGGCATTTTTGGTACCTTTTATCTATCGGTCTGTGTGATGGACAAACTGGGGCCCTTATTTAAGCCATATGAAACCCCATGTTATTGCAAAAAGTGATCACGGCTACTTTTCTGTTAATCAAGCAGCAATATTGCCCTTAAAGTATTTCATAGTGTTTCTTTAAATTTTATCATTTAAATCCATCGTGCAAAATCATAAATTAAGTGCGATCACAGTTATACCGAAAACAAGTCAACATGATGACTTTCTATCCTTTATGTTTACACAGAACTTTGAGTAATCATTTTCTAAAACTAATTTGATTCGGGAATTCTTCTTGTTGTTACTGATTAGGAGTCTTGTGTAGCAATAATAAAGAGTCCTGCAAACTTCACCTTTTTCCCCAAACACCGGACATGTTCCTAGTTGTGTGTCACATTTGTTAAATATTGATTTCTGAAAAATCCCTGTTACGTTTTTGTGGATACATGTAAATGAATTTAAATTCAATAGCAAAAGATTGGTAAAATTGTGTTTTTGATATTTCTTACAATATGCCCAAAATGTGATGTTTTTGGGCAAGACGTTTGTGTTCATGCAGCAATTTTTAAACATGAGTTCCACCTATATTTCAAATTCTGCAAAGCTTTTGGTCAATTTAGTCTTTTGTTTCATCATGCTAGGAATGCATATATTTCATATGTGTTCCAAAAGTACGATCACTTTGCCTGGCTGTACTTTGCCGTAAATGAATTACTCTTTCTGGAATTTGTCGCTTCCAATTTTTTAAATTAAATTCCTAGCAGGAACAAAAGCCATGCAGTTTGATTGTCAGAAGCTTTCATTTGCACACTCTGAATAATTACTCACTAAGATAGCTGTTGACACCTCCCTTCTGACCGTTTCATCTCAAACCTGTTTTAGGTTAAAAAGAGTATAAACCATACAATATGTGGTTACTACGTAAATCATAGCATTCCAGTCCATAGTATTTATAGTTCAGTTCCGTGCCTGTACCTAGTTCAACAGCAAACGAAAACTTCCGTAAGCTGAATTGTAGAATCCGTATATAATGCAGCTGAAAACATCCTAACTCTTAAGCGTTGAGGTGGTTTTGATTGCACTTCGAACTAATCGTTTTAATGAAACAAGAAAATCTGTGATTCAAACCCTATGTTCATATTGGTATATCAGCATTCAGTGTTATAACTATAAAACATCTGAATGGCGGTATGGTCGCTAATTACATTATCAAAGCTTTAGCAGAATTTTGGCAATGCTATGTCAAATATGACGACACGAATAATACAACGTCTTGCAGTACAAATACTTGTAAAGTTTTAAACAAAGCTTTCATTGGAGTTCAGTAATGTTCAGTAATGCCTATTTCAGTAAATTAGCATGAACAGGTGCATCATTCATGTGCATATAGGACTGTACAGTTCATGAAAAGGGACTAAAGTTTGCAGCACATCAGAGAATTTGCAAGCACAGGTTCCTAATTGGTTGAAAATATCAATAGAATTTAGCATTTAAACGGTACTTGTTGCAACCACCGTCTCATCAATGATCATCATGCATACAAGTCCACAGAGTGACATCAACACCCACATCAATCCATCATAAAAGCCTCCTAGGCCTCAAATGACCATCAACAAGAATCCAAACACCATGATCATACAATTCGATGTATTTTAGACGTGGCATAGGATGTATTTAGAAGGCAGTAAATCGTCTTATATAGAGATAAGCAATCAGAAGTCAGACCTTCCGGTCGTTTATATCTGTGAGGTCTATGTGAATCCTGGTCTCTCACTGACTGATAGAATATGTGACTTCACTGTAACTATCACTTTACCTCACAGGTTTTCTAGACTTGAAAACAACACATAGATATATGTTGTTGGGGTTTTTTTTGGGGGGGGTTAGTTGGGGGGTGTGTTCTAATATATAGATATACAAACCCATGTTAATGTAAGTAAGTTACCTTCAGTCTCATATATGTGTAGATGTTACTTCCTTCGTTTTTTTCCTAATTGACAGCCCAAATGTAACAAACAAACAATTGCAGATCACTTCAATACATTCTTCACAAATGTTAGACCCAACTTCACACATCAAATAAACCACTGTATTCTTCGTGTCTGAATAATAATATTCAACATGTTTTTTTAATTTCAGCAGATAAAATCAGATCAAACTGTCATCATTAAAAAATCAGGCTAAAATCAAATACTGGGCATGATAACTTATCCACGAAACTGATAAAAGGGTAGTTTTTCGGACAATCGTATCATAGTTATACAAAGAACTTATTATTTCAGAACAGTCAACGTGGGTTTTAAAAGATGAATTCGATTGAAACAGCGGCTTAGAGTTTTTGGACTGAACCATATTTGTTCCTTGATACAATACGAATATATATACGAATGATATACATAATGCATCTATACTAATGGTATACATAATGCGTCAGAAGGGTTCAATTTACTGATGCTACAACTTTGATATCGATACAGAATTCAATGAATAAGACATACATTTTATGTTCGGAACGAGCGGGACTCGAACCTGCAGCCTCTGGCACCAGTCGTCTGGCTGAAATGGGAAACGCACATATCCACTCGACCAAATCCCCAAAAGAATGGCCCAATGGAGGAAATTATGCGCGCAGGCGCTCGTAACGTTGAGTCAGTCAAGCTGTCGTGTTAATACTATTCGCGGGGGGGGGGGGAGAAGGAGGACCTGGAACATCTATGCGTTCAATGACGCACATAGGGCCATATCTGCAATAAAATATTATGTATTCATCTGTGCAATCAATTATTTGTGCTTATAAGATGGTGGCGGATGGGCCTAAAACCACAACGTCGTCACATGGAGCTCCTACATAGAAAGGTTTGAAACGAGGCTCACATCTGGACCACCATTCCGCTTCACGTTTGGCATGATTTCTCCGTTTCTGTTCACACGAAGCTGTAACTCACCAGTTTATTCCGAATCTATTTTCTACAGGTATATCACAGAGATAATCCATTGAAATCCACATATATGCACAGCAACACGACTATAATTGTCACAAATGTCCCACAAAATCCATTTTGGGCAAAAGTCCGACATTCCAGAGCCAAATTCAAACGGGTATCCCATCCTGATTCGAGTTCGTTCCGTGACGTGAGCCGTATGACAACTGTTCACAATTGTCAATCAGATCATATTCTTTGATCCACTCGCGTTTTTATTCTGTGTTCATTTCCACAAATCGTGAAACCCGACCAAACTTGATTCCGTCAGTGCTTCTCCTATTCATCAAAGTTGTTTTGCGGCTATACTTTCGACCGGACACAGACTGGCAGCCCAGCTGCTCTCTGATTGGCTGAAAATCCGTTGAACCAATCAGAGAGCCGCTGGGCTACCAGTCTGTGTCCGGTCAAAATTATGGCCGCTAAAAAACTTCGATGCATTCGAGAAGCACCGGCGGAATCAAGTTTGGTCAGATTTCACGATTTGTAGAAATGAAAACAGGAAATGTCGAAAATATATATTTTATGCTCGGAACGAGCGGGACCTGTATCTGCAACCTTTGGCACCAGTCGCCTAGCTCATATGGGAAACGCACATATCCACTCGACCAAATCCCTATTCTTAAAAAAGAATGGTTCTAATATCTAACAGCATAAAGTAGTTTGACTCGCTTCCAGCCAATAAACTATCGTTAAACATTCGTGAAATTAACTACATGTTATTTTATTTCGATCAAAGAAGAATAAGTATCAAAGTAAATCTGAAAATAAATAATATTCAAAGTTCAAAAGTGGAAGAGTGGGATTCTCTAGGCTTAACAATTTAGGAAAACTTAATCGGACTGCTCATATAAAGTAGCAAATGAACTATCGAAAGTTATTGGTACGTTTAAGAGATTACATAAGCATATACTAGCTAGTGCTTTGTTACTAATGTATAACACTCTTTTCTATTCATATACTAAATATTCATTCTTGCTTGGGGGTTTTCTTGTGAATGGAGCTTTCCTTTTACGAAAAAAGATGTACGGTTTATGTCTTCAAAAAAATTAAATGCCCACACAGATCTACGCTTTAAAAATTATACATCTTGAAAGTGACTGAGGTTTTTCGATTGAGATCGACAACATTTCATTATCGACATATTATAAGTTAATCGCCGCAACACTTTCACAATTTATATACAAGCCTGTTCAGACTCACTCTTACTTTACCAGAAACAACATTCCTGTGCAGACTCACTCATAAACTATTACTAGAAACAGACAAAATGTTCCTCTTATTAGGCCCTCCAATGTTACCTCTGAAAAATGTATAAGATACTATGCCGTTTTACTCATTAAAACCCTTTGATCTTGTACTACAGAGATGTTCGACACATAGTCTCGCCAAGATTTATTCATATTTTATTAACCGGTATCAAGATGTATGCACTGTGTCAAACTGTTATGTATACAATAATTGATTCTACAGTCTTGTTTATCAATCATTTATGCGTGTATTTTGTCATACGCAAGGAGTATCTGTGTGGATTCCGTGGCGATCTTGTGATTAATCAGTTTGTTTTCTAAGTTATGTCCTTTATAGTGACCCAGTGATAGTAGACTGTAGTCCTTAATTCTAGTCATCCGGACACTCATTAATTTTGTTCTCTAACTAGATTAACTATCATGTATTTTTAGTAGAAACATTGTTGCACGACTTTATTTGTATTCTTAATTATACTATGTCAAATAGACGTTTTCTGACCGGTTTTTCAAGTTTTAACTCCTGTACAGTGACGTTTGTGGTAATTTTACACGAGCGAGGAACATTTCAGTATGATGTATCAGTTTCTCTACACACCTGCTTGTAGCTGGTTAGACAATACTGAAATACAAGATTTATTGCATTCTAGTCTGTTTTCATTTATGCTCAAGAGAGGGAAAAAGCAAAGAGAGCAAGAAGATGTCTCTTCGTTTTCTCTCTTGAGTGGACAAGCACTCGGGGTTAATATGGCTTATTTCAGGTGGGGTGTTCGGCATGCTGGTAATGATTGAAATTCTTATTTAATACTTTAGTATTAAGTGACGTATGGTTATGCACAAAAAAGCAACAAGTGTATGCGTACAGTTCAACTCCAGCCCATGTGTCCGCTATATTCAAGCATTCCTTAA
Source organism: Hermodice carunculata (assembly GCA_964020975.1). Taxonomy (NCBI): domain Eukaryota; kingdom Metazoa; phylum Annelida; class Polychaeta; order Eunicida; family Amphinomidae; genus Hermodice; species Hermodice carunculata. The sequence goes on along the minus strand of OZ026612.1, from coordinate 77,025,804 downwards.
CATGTTTAACAGATGAGTATTAAATGAGGTAAAGAATGTGAATGAGCAACTAGAAATAGCTGTCGAAAATAGAATTTGTGTGACTTTTTATTTTGAGCTTACGTATTTGTTCGTTAATAGGGTCATAACATAGAGTGCTTAGAACTTGCATTGTACTTTGAATGGAATCCGTCGCAATAAATAAGCCATTTTTCTCTTAATACTTTTTTATTTTTTTTATTTCGGTGTCAGCGAATAAGGATGACATATTTTTGTTTTTGTTCTTGTTTCCCAATAAAGAATTTATCCCTTAAACTGGGTATATAGGTGAGAGAATGATATTTCATGTGGTTTGACCACTGTCGAAGTAACATGAGTCTCTATTCTGCCACAAAATGTAAAGTTTACGTTTAGCGTTGACACAAATCACCATCTTGTTTTGTTGATCTTCTTCTTCTTCTTCTTCTTCTTCTTCTTCTTTTTCTTCTTCTTATTCTTCTTCTTCTTCTTCTATTACTACTACTGCAACTACGTCTCCTCCATCTCCTTCCTCTTCGAGCAGAAATAGGCCTACTATTAGCACTGTGCTACCAAGATTTATTTTGCTTTATACATATATCTGGAAGAAAATATTAGTCAACATTCTTAAGATAATGTGTTTTATGGTGGAATACATCTATGTATTGTCCAATGGTGCAGCAAGTGTTTGTTGAAGTTGATAGTGCATCACTTTTTAGGGACGTTCTCTTCCCTATGGAGAAACCGCCACGACTAGGCCTTTCTTGTGATTTCTCTAGTTTGGAAACTATTCGACCAGACATGAAAACTATATTTCACCATACATTCTTTTGCCTGGAATATGACTTGGACTGGAACATTGACCGTAACGTTAACGCAAAATATAAACTAAATTTTTGCACTGACTTTACATTTTGAAGCTGTACACCAGCAACAAGTCGCATGCCAAAATTTGGCCACCAGTCTCCTCTACCGGTGGCCAACTGATGTACTCTCAAGGTTGGCGCAGAAGCAGTGAGTCACTGGTGTCTCATCTAACAAAACGATGGTAGGCCACCGATGACATGCAGTTGGCGGCCATCGGTACGGAGTCTGGTGAACCACTGGTCCACCACGCCTGCCATGTTGTCTGGAGACATTACAATGAACGACGAGGATGTATATTAACATGTTTAATATTGCAATGATAATGTACATGTATGCGCTCATGTAATTTTCTTCTTCGCTCAAGTTGCAGTTGAAATCCAACGCAGCTCAGGTCAGAATAGTGCAACGTTTGGGGTGAATATAGCCTATCAATGTCAGCTTACTAGGGTATTTTAACCGATTATAAAATATACATTTTCGGCATTTCCTTAATGCTGGCGGATTTAAATCCCAGATCCTGGAAATAAATGTTGTTATGGCACGTGCACATAACTACCTCCATTGAACCATTCTTTTTAGTAATTGGGATATGGTCGAGTGGATATGTGCGTTTCCCATTTCAGCTAGGCGACTGGTGCCAAAGGTAGCAGGTTCGAGTCCCGCTCTTTTCGAATATATATATATATATATATATATATATATATATATATATATATATATATATATATATATATATATATATATATATATAAGCACACTTGCTCGCATCTTCAAAGCATGCAACCAATTCTCAGAAGTGTAAATGTTTAACACAAAATATATACCAACAAATTAAAGACATATTGTTATTAATGGCTTCAAAAAGGCCACTTTTAAATGAGCCATGGTCACCTCCTTTAACCCATACATTCAATTATTAAGTATGACGTTTGGTTGGAGATTAGATGGGCCATCAGTTTTATTGCCTATAGTACCTGATTTAGTTTTGCAGAAAAAATGATGTAGAAATTAACAGTTTGACGATACAGATGTTTAAATCAAAAATCCTAAAACAAACAAACTAACATAAAATCATACACATATTAAATGACCTCAGATAGAATATTTCAGAATCAAGAAGCGTATCAGAAATATGTACTTTGCAAGGGGAGGAGGTGTCGCCAACACTAAAATTGAATACCAGCATTATACGGAAGGGTGGTGGTGGTAAGTTCCTTTGCTGGGACGAGTTTTCAAAATTTTTGCAAGTGATAGGAGACTTCTGTAGTCCGAACGTTCAAGCTGCGGAGTGAATAACAAAAGGCACCAGCTGATGCTACCTTTTCGCCCTTGGAGACCCACTTTACCAAAAACGGTATTGCTTAAGACATAATATGCATATAATTCACAAATGTGACACGTGCACTTACGTAACGTTAAAAGAGCACCCTTAATGATCTCATTCCAGCACACTCGCTCTCATCTGCAGCGCAGACAACCTATTCTCATGCAGATGTGTAAATATTTGATACAGGAGTAGACCAAAAAATGTGAATATTGCCTTCAAAACTACCACTACTGATTGAGCCATGGTCCCCTCCTTTCACCTATACATTCAATAATTAAGAACGGAGGTTGGAGGCCATTTTGTATATATATATATATATATATATATATATATATATATATATATATATATATATATATATATATATATATATATATATATATATATTATCTACTGTATCTTTATTTCATTGCGCCGGTATTATTCGTGATATATTCTACTTCAACGTTATTATATGCAGATATGTAGGTTTGATTACTTGTGTTAAGGTGTATATAGTATATGTGAAATAACATCAAATTGATTGTATATGTGACATAATATCAAATGACATAAATTTCATTTCGAGCATTTAAAAAATCTGACATGTTTATATAACAAATTTCATTATATTCAATTATTTGTAAAGGGGAAAGGAACTGAAAGTGCGAAAACTAGAGCATCAATGATATCAAAAACAATTTGATAGTATCAAAGTGTTATTGGATGTGTAGTGTAATTATACATCTCTGGTTGCATTGGTCTAGGTGCTATGCAGCGATCCAGCCTCAGAAATTATCGTCAAGACAACATTGAAGCACAATTTTCAGTAAGAAAGAGTGGGGCAAAGGACGTGTCCAGAGTAGACTCACATAAATTGGTTTTGTTGTAAGAGGACTTACTGGCATTATGTGATGAAACTAAAAGAACAGATACCCATAAAATGATTTAATACTGACGAGCGCAGCTTTTGACTCAGTATCAGTGAGGCCAGCGCGTGACTGACTCTAGTACGAACTGCGTATTGGCTGAACACCATATTTTACCTTGTGGATTCATAAATAAATACAGGTGGGCAGAGCCACGTGTAACATAAGCTGTATTAGTCTGATTGGTTCAGCGTCATTGGTACAGCATAATTATCCTAAGTTAATATTAACTTGTATGCATAATCCTAATTGGTTGTATCGCTGCGAAGTCCCTCTTATCTGATGCAACTATTCGATCCTGTTGGTCTTGGATATGAATGGGGTTAATACATCTCTAAATGTTCGGTACAAAACTGTCTATTTAAAAAGTATAACCACTTTTGCAATTTCTTTTCCATATTCTTCTAACAATGCCACACAATTTCTCGCGCTTTCAAATAAAAAATCCTAACCTGGACTTTTTTTTTATTGCGCAACTATTTTTACCTGTCTTCCTCTTGTGTGCTTACCCCTGAACACATATTTATAAAACTTGTCAAGCATTAGTAACGACATATGATATTCTGTGCCGAATTTTGTTTGACACGGGGCTCTTAGATTAAATTTTTGGATGTTTGATGTTTATGCCAGAGATACAGTAGCCATACATAATGATCCAAAATTGGAAGCGACAGAATGACAAACTTCAAATACCAGCAACAGTTCGTGCTACAGACTGTTAATTAGGTTAAGATGAGGCCAGTCGGACAAATTGGATGTTAAAAAAAAAGAACTAATCGTCCTGTCTCCTTGGATTCTGCAAAACTATCTGGCGCTTTGATGTTCTTATGATGCAAAGCATAGAAATTCAAAATAATATTGTTCAGCATCAATTTGCAGTAATTTGACAACGGGTACGTTCATTGAATCTACTCCAGATCGCCACGTTTAGTTAGAATTTTTTGTCCAAATGAGTTGTTTAACTGTTATTGTAATGCAGGGAATGTGGTTACCAATGATTTAATGTGCACATATGTGTGAGTAAAGTATCAGGAAAGTTATTGAAAAATATGATACATTTGTTAACAATTTGAGTGTATTCTGGACTTAACTCCGTTCAACCTATGCCCCTGTGGTAAAAGATCGAAAAGAGGTGAAGTTTAGCTTTTATGTGAAAACGCAGCTGCATTAGCCCAACGCGATTCGGTCGGCGATGTGGAAACGAGAGATGTCATCATGCTTCGTGACGCTTTCACTGCATTGCTCAGGGTGGGCTACTCCAGCTGTGAACGGGGTCCCTCTTGGCTGCTAAGTAAACAAATGGCTATACATATAAAGAATCATCACATTATGAAGTCGAACAGGAGCTTCTTGTGTCAGTCAAGAAAACCACATTCTTGCTTATAATTAATGTCACAATTTAGGTCCACGTGGTCTACTCATGTTCACATCTGTTGTGACATGTGTGCTGCAGCAGACATTGTCAAAGACAATAACTACACTGCAATATAACTTACAGTCTAAAGAAATATATGAGATTATAAAGAAAAATCTACTGCAGACCAAGTGAAGTGAGCGGTAGGTGCACTACATACCTTGGCACTGGTATATGTTGTACTTCACGTATATTCTACACATTTTGGTGTCACAAATTTCTACTTTTTGCTTTTATGTCAGCACGGAATTCTACGTCGGTCATTCACATGAAGCTACAAAAACGTACGTTTCATTAGTATAAAAAAAATCTTTAATCATTCGCAAAATAAATATCAATTACACGGGATGCAAGAAACATCACCTCCAAGGACCGTGACAGTGCTCTGCAGAAGTACAAATACATGTTTCTAAAATGCCATACTAATACCTATATCGTCCAAAGACATAAATGAAGGTTTTGTTATATGTGATACGTGTTGTAAGATATTTTCTCTTTGCTTCGTTCGCATTTTTGTTCAAACATGTTCTTGATGTTCTCTATTTCTTAATACCACCCCATTCATATCGACAAAGTGTTCAATTTCGACAGATTTCACACATGGAGGTAATTTATTTCCTCATATTGTCAAACTCGTCCCCGACTGCTCTGAGGAAGCACCATCTGTTGCTTTAATGTCCCGTGTAATACATGTATACGAAAATCATCCGCTTAGATGCAAATTAGCGTCCGTAATATGCTGAGTGTTTTAATTACTTGTCACATATGACATTTTTGAAGATTTTTTTTCTGCTTGCTTAGTTCGTCTTTTTGTTCCAACGTGTTCATGATATATGTTATATGTTATACCATCCCATTTAGATCTACAAAGCGTTCCGTTTCCAAAAATATCACACATGGAGACCATGCGTTTTTCCTCACATTGACAAACTCGTCCACAACTACTCTGAGGAAGCGCCATCTGTTGCTTTAATATCCGGTGTAATACATTTATACGAGAATCATCCAGATGCAAATTTGTGTCCCTAATATGCCTAGAGTTTTTAACTACCGGGGTACACTAATATGTTCTTGCACAAATATTTATGCACGATAGAAAGACATCACAGTTGGGGGAAGTCTTTATACTTCTTAAGAGATAACGAAATTTCATGTGAATCATTAACAATGGACATTTGTCAAGGCTATTTAAGCTGCGACTATGAGGGTTTCAATACGCAAAAAGTGTGTTCGAGTCTCTTCTCGAGTACCTGAACGGCCACCTAGGGTGTAGATAACATCTGTTTTCCATTCCATCGTGCTTACTAATGGTAATTAATCTATGAGCAGAGTCATCTTCCAGGTTGGGAGCCTTTTGGTTGCTGTGACATATCTAGTACACAATCAGGACGTAATGTTCAGCCAGGCTCTGATCATTCTATGTCTAATGAGTTAAACTGTTTATCAGAGATATAAAGTTTCCACATGGAATTAATTATTGCATGTAAAGTAAAAAAAAATCTTCTAAGTTGTCATGGGACATGAGCCCCATGACCCTATTTAAATGTTAATAAACATTTGGTGGTGATATTTAATGGATATGTACATTAACAAAGATGTCGAAGGGTTGCTAATAATATACGAAACAGAACATCGCGTAATGTTCATATGGTACGTCAATAAAAGAACAGATTTTTTGTGAAGAAAAAAATATCACCTGTCTTATTCTATTGGTCGACATGGCATACAAGTGACGTTGATGTATGGTGTTCCATATTTACCACACACACCTGCGCGTCAGTCTGTGTCCGATCCTGCAGGAAAAAAACCCGATAAGATAGAAGCCAGTGACTTGCTAAGATATAAATGGAGCAGGTTGGTAACAAGCAGGGAATGAAAATAGAAGCGGACCACAAGCGTAACACAAATGGGGAAATCAGACTTTATGACGCCATTGTCGTGTTTGTGGTGATGCTGGGTGTTCTCTTTGTTATCGGTGCCGCAACTGTTCCAGGCGCTTTCTTTCCTGCTGAGGTAAATATGCAAATTGACCATAAGAACCAGCCCCTGATGAGCGTATTTGTTCCTTTTTTATGCCTCTTTCTTTCAGCTTAATAATGTTATTTTCAACCGATCAGAAAATTATTGATCTTACATTTATGACACTGGATTAACGTGCCATCATTTCTAATGGAAAAAGTCGTTTTACTACATACATCACAAACGTGGCGTGGGTCCCAACCATTTGCAGACCGACCACATAGAGAATGGGCGGGACTCGCAGCAAAAATGTCAACATCAACTTCATGCAAACATCACTTCAGTTGCCTGCACCCAATGAAAGTCTGCATAGAAGATGCTGACGGAAAAATGGGTACTTAATGATTGTGTCATATGCTTTCCTGGATGTTTAATTGTAAACTGTGTGGCACGCCTTACACTTCATGACAATTAGTCACAAAAGCTGCACTATTGAAAAAGAACATGACCAATTATTTTTATGTTATTTGGCCCGTGTCATAAAATGGGAGAAAGTGTGGCTAGTTCCCGTGCTTTTTTTCTGGGGGGGGGGGGCTGCACTGTTCCTTTCTTCGGGCAATGTCTGTAGTTTTGTTGGGTATGCCACTAATATAGGTGCTTTGCTACGGTACTTGATATTCGTGTCTGTTGTTTCAATTGCATGCATGAAATCAAACCTAACTATCCATGTTCTTAAACTCAAATAACTTGCTTGTTGCCAAATAGCGAAGGGCGTGATACGGGAAATTCTGTCATTTCAGCCTACTATCAATTTTGGTAGCGCTGAAAGTCACAAGCGAATTAAGTGTCAGCATACCTTTCAATATCTACCAAAATCAGAATACCCGTTTAATTTATCTGTTGATCAGCTTTAATCAGTTACGGCCAAGAACAAAGTAACGTCGCTTGCATAAAATTGAATATTTTAATTTAGCGTATCAGCAATCTCATTATTATCAATAAGAACAGGATGTGATCCTGCAACAGACCCTGCAATAGAGTCATCTTATTTTAAACTTTATCCGTTGCTTTCCCGTATGCTGATACCATTGAAACCAATTTGGACGAGACCCAGAGATGTCTGATGTCTTCATACATATTAACAGTTCTCCGTGGAGAACATTTTCACATGCTTCAGCCGTATGTAACAAAAAATAGCACACAGTTGGTTTGCTCGTTCCTGGTCTTGGAAAATTTGTGGTGCAAATAGAAGATTTCTTGTATGATGGGATGCCCTCTTAAAAGACCCGACTGCACCGGCACTTGAAACAGATGCCTTGCCAAGTGCGCAATGCGGCGCGTCAATTGGTAGCTCAGTGTGCTCTGTTAATAACAAGGCGTGCAAGCCATTGACATTGAGCTGTAATGATTCAGACGGGATGTTTGCATTATGTCCCCCATACATGATTGTAATTTGTATACTTTCCAGTGGTCACACGTCACCATTTTTTTAGAAATATGAAGTCAGTATATATGTGAGAAAATACGACTTACATGTGGCTCCCTGGCACCAACGTGGCCTGAAGCTTTACCCCAAAAAAATCAGTTAATCAGACTTCGGTGTTCAGCAAAACGCGAGCGTGAATATGCAGGCAGTTGCATCAACGGAGTGTTTGTCTCCACCACAGCGACAAAAGTAATTCTTACGATTTGTTGGCAAGTGAAAAAAAAAGCATTTTATTTGAAGCCACATAAACTTTAATACAATGACACAAGAGAACACAGGAGCATTTTGCTTGAGAGTGCTAGTTTGCATATTTGTGGTTCAGGTTTGTCAATGATTTTCATACCTTGTTATTTATATATGACAAGGAGCTACCCATTGACGTGCACCACATTGTGCTCACTTGGCAGAGCATCTGTTTCAATCGCCTGTGTCGGATTGCAATTGCGAAATGACCTTGTAGTCCTTGTAAACTTTGAAAACGCATATGAATATAATTTGCTAGAAAACTAAAGCCTATAGATGTTACCAGAGCCTTTCTTGCCAACGGGTGAAACATTAGGTTTTTCTGGTCACTATTGTTTAAACTACTGTCATGACTGTCTTTTACCATTCGGGGACTGATGCCTTCCAGTCCAGAAGACATTTTATGATTGAAAGAGACACCGAGTATGACACTTTAAATTATCTAAAACATACATTTTTTGTAATTTCGAGCACGATTTGCATGTGTAGAACCTACGTTTTAAAAAGTTGAATGCAAACTAAGACTCTCTCAACTTTAGGTCTGTGTTGTTTTGCATTTTTATACTGCTGTCATCAAAATTTTAACCTTTTCCCCGTCACAGCAGTCAACAGCGGCCGATCGTTTCAAGTGTGGTCTGCTTTATCTATATAATTAAATATTGACCTTTCACATACTTCAAAGGAAATTCAAGGACGACTTCCCAGGATAACATACCAGTCGTCAACAGCTTTCCTCGGCGAGGCGGCGAGGAAAGCTGTTGACTCAGTCCAATGATATTACCTTGTGTTGCCAAACTAAAAGTAATGTACAGACACACAAAGGCCACTGTACAAAGTGGGTGCCACACTCACCTTTTTCAGTGAAGGCACAGGAGGTAAAACCAGGAAACATTGCACGTGGCCACATGAGTAGATGTCTGTCATTTCTTTCCACAAACGCATTAAAAAAACAACAAAATGTTTGACATTTGAGTTGAAAAAGTACTCCGAATACTTTAGAGCAGAGGCTGATGCTCAGGTTTTATGATTTATCAAACGAAATAAAAGGCGTATTGATCGATGTAAATCACATTAAACTCCGAATTTAATTTGAAGATTGTTTAAAATTAGTTAAAGGAGAATAGCCCATTTTGTAGTGATTCAACTCTCTCAGAGCTTTTGATAAAGTCTTTAATAGCGCCAATGAGAGAAACGGATCTCTGGTACTGCGTGTTTAGCAAACGTTTGAAATAGCATAACCTTTGATGTTTAAATATGATTTAAAATATATTGCCATCTTCCCTGTTGTATACGTCAAAGGCACAAAACCACCAAAAAAAAAAACAAATGAGACCTGATTTCATGAAAACATGCATATTCCTTTTTTTGAAAAGTCAAAACAACAATTGAATGAAAGGTTCAAGCGACTAAACCATGACATCTTTGTGCTATCGTTGTACAAATGAAAAGACAGTTACTGTTTTGTTTGTGGAGTTTCGTAGTTTTGTGAAAGTGTATACATCATACAATTTCATTGGGATTATTTCCATTTGCTCGGCAAATTCGTGTAAGTCACTCGTTAGGTGTCCTATACCCATCACGGTTTCTGTTGTATTGAAGTGTGTAAATGTACACGAGACAGTACTCGGCTCCAGTGCTACTTTATCAGTTTCAAAGATGCATACTTGCACTAAAGCGCATGTGAAAAAATCGTTTCGAAGATTGTGCTTGACATCATTGTTTTTCAAAATGATTTTCAAACGAAATAAGATAAAAATACAGGTTGAATACACAAGGTAAAAAATCGCTCTTATATATCTGGCAATATATTTCCATGGACTTTATCTTCTGTCGAAAATGTTCAAATTTTCACATCAAATATGCACAGAAGGTCCGAAATAGGAAGGAAACGCATGCTATACAAAATACAGGTAAGTCTCACAGTCATATATGATGTTGCAAAAAATAAGTGATATTTCAGTGTCATAGTTCATGCTAAAATATGCCAAAACATTTTTCGTTGGATTTCTGCTGTTTATCTCGCCGTGTGTTTTTCTGTCGATTGATACGCGTACCGAATTAGCCGTCCAAAATTGTATCGCTTATGTAAAGATATGCTTATAATTCCGTGCATATAAGGAGGCGGAAAGTCGGCTTTACCGAAACAGTGGCATTGTTGGTTCTTTTGTCATTTACAGGCACTGAAAAAGGGTGTCACCACAGTCGAAATAGGTTGGATTTTCGGTATTTTGGAACTGGCGTCATTCATAATTGTAGTGAGTCCTCTATATGGTGTGGTGGTAAGTTTCCTTGCACGCAATTTAGTTGTTGTCTTTAAAAAACATCCTGATAAATTAAGTTCACGAAGCGTTCTCATTTGAATACAGTTCTGGATGTTCATGGATGTAATGCGGTTAGAAGTTACAATACGGTTTACCCATGTTTTTAAGTTCCCTGAAAGGCCAAATGTTCATCACGATTTTACATTCTAACACTATGATAAGTTTCGCGGAGATAACTCATCTCAATCGAACATTTTACCCGAAGGAGTGTCAGGTGGAACCAGATGGTCATTTAACCTCAATTCAACTCTACATATATACATATATATATATATATATATATATATATATATATATATATATATATATATATATATATATATATATACACATATATATATAAAATATACGCGTTTCTCCTGTTAGTCAGTATTTGCAAATATCATTAAATATTTGATAACATTAAATTGAATTCATGTTATCATTAAATGCAAGCTAGCAACAGTGATCATGGTCTGAAACAGAGGTGACCTTGATATCGTAGTTCAGAGGACCACTTTAGTCCGTGCATGTAATATCAGCTGAGCACAGGACTCTTGTTATAGCCCACAAAGCAATGAAATTAAAATTACCATTTATTGTGCCGATATGGACATTGTACAAACACAAGCGTTTTTCAGGCAGTGAATGGGCTTCAATTTGGTCCATTGGATGTGCGCTTTATCTGCTTTTATAATATGTTGGAAGTGATTCGGCTTTGACAATATCGGCCGGTTGATATAACCTTAGTTTTCCCCGTAAATATTCAATATACTTACAAGTCAACGCTATAGCTTTACCCACAACTACATTGGGATGCCGTCAAAAGTGAATCATGTACGACCAATATGCATCGCACGCTGGCTATCAAATTCCAGCAGATTTACAATTCTTTACATGTTAAGGAATTCAAGCGTCGATAATAATGGACCAAATCTTTTAATTGCTAAATGGTTCACAAATTACTCCAGAGAATGTTACTTATTATATTGAATATACACGTCATTAAAACAGTTTATGGAGTAAGACACATATGTGTCGGGCCATGTATAATAATATGAGCCATAGCCATGTCAAAGCAATCACCCAAATTCCTTGCCTTGGATACGGAATTCCAAGTTATGAACGCAACATTGTCAAAATGTCTTTATGCTGAAACCGTACACACACCCTTTAAAACAATCATTTGAAAATATAATCCAAAAGACCATCCTACACCAAAAAGCCATCCTAACGTACATAAATACAAATTTTATTGGAATCAGTTGCGGATACATCAGTCATCAAGCATCTTTTTTCAAACCTTTAAAATCATGACAAATATAGGGTTAATGAATGTTACAAAACATACATTGGTGACATCTGGGACAAAGTATGTACGTTAGATAGACGGATACGCACTCATATTAAATTTTATACATATTAACATTTAAGCACGTGTTTCCGATTAAGATACTGTCTGGCATGTATAACATGACCAAAAATTTAAAGTTGGTATGCAACTTGCTACTTTAAAACTAGCAATTTGTGACCAATACATACAAACTGTATTTATGCAGTGTGCAATTTCTTTTCTGGCTAAATTGACAACTTTCAGCAACTCCAGTTCCAACCACACAAAGATGATTCTACAGTGTGTGAAATACGTAATACTTAAGTTAAGCTCAATCAGTGTCAGATTTACAAGAAAAGTTGCACCAGTTTGCAATGTCGTGTAACCCTCTTCTTTTTAATGTCTTGACGGATTACTATTTTTGTTTCCTTTGCCACAGATTGGCCGAGCGGGAGTTAAGTTTACTTGTAACTCTGCCCTCTTCGCGTGTGGTGTATCCACTATATTGTTTGGGTAAGTCATTACTGGGAAGGAAAAACAGCTAGCCCAGGTTCATCTTTTCTCTCAATGATGAAACTGTTAAGGTCTTTCCAATAACCTAGTCTTTCTCTTTCAAAATAAATGCAGTGAGAGAGAGAGAGAGAGAGAGAGAGAGAGAGAGAGAGAGAACATTATAACATTCACCCCCATTTCAATCAGATTCTGCAAGGCTCAACAGTAATTATGCCCGCACGGCTTTTTGGGCTAAGCTGTAACTGTCAAACTTTAAATATTTGATTTGCCCATGCATTAATCTCCTCTAGTCCACTTCTTACTTCACCTATATTATTTTGTGTCGGAGCAACATTGAATATAGTGTGTAATAACCAGGCCCAAGAAACGGCAAATGCAAATCAGAATATTAATGGACATTAAATGGAAATATTTCAATATATGATAACAGATATGTCAGATTTTAAACGTTGCATAAAAATAAACAAAATGTTTTGAATATAAGAGACGATTGAAGACATTGATGTACAGGAAACAATGGACCTAAGTGAGCATGTGAGAACCATTCCAAATTAACTGAAACCACATTTGGGGACCTATTGCAGTCAGGGCAAACTTGCCAGGCTGATCTGTGATCATCTGACGATAAAGGACCATGCCACAGACAGTGCAAGCAAAAGGAACAGTGTCTACACATGCTGCATGCAGATAAATAATCTTTATGACATCTCCAAACCATGGTAACATGGATAGGAGGCTGGCCAAGGTCTTGTGCTTACTGATATTAAGATCCTGTTGTTGAATGCTCAGGGTTGATAACGTTATGAAACTGACAGTGACTTAGTTATAACTTGAGATATTTTGATGTTATTGTCATAATGAGGACACGCAGCAAAAGCAGAAAAATTTGATACATGTATTGATGTGAAAACTTCAATCAGACTTTTCAGAAGATAACAAAAGCAGGACATAATCCAACCTGTATTTCTGTATTTGTTAAAAAATTGTACTAAATTAAAAATATTGGAAATGGTATTGCATCATGTTAAGGAAAGCGTAATTTGATAAGCTGATCTTTATAATGTATAGTGAAAGCTGCTTATAATGATACCATATCTTCCCTCAGAAATGTATCAGATTACTGAATATGTCAGATAAATGTATCAAACAACAAAGAAAATTAACATTTGACCTTCAAAACTTGTGTCCCTATAATCAATTTGTCGGATATCTGAGTTTCGTTATAATGAGGTTTCACTGCATATGGAGATATCTATACGTTAATTACATAAGGATATAATGGCAGAACTGCCAAATTACCCGAGTACATACTGGATGATTCAGTGTAAAATAGTCCTGATATAAAGTGGTATGACTCAGATTCTTTTATGAAGCCTAGATATTCAAAGGATACACAAGTAAATCAGCTTGATCGAACCTTATTAAAATTGCTCACTACCTATGATTTTTAATTTTGAATGGCCGTATCAAAATTGAAAAAAAGCGTGAACATACTTTTTATGGATCCTAAAGGAAATAGTGTAATTGATTATATTATACCTGATTCTGTTTTATTTTTGTGCATAAGTTGAAATTATAAATTTTGATAAATAAGATCATTTGATACTCGTAAATTAATTGCTGGTGAGTATAAAAAAGATAAAGAGTTTTAACTTGTGCCAGGTATGTATGGGAAGAAAACAAAAGGTTGACTATTAAATGATATGAAGGAGTGAATTCTCTAAGGTTTATACAAATCTGATAAACCTAAAATATATGGAAGTACAGACAAGGCTGCAAAAATATTGTTCAATGTTGTACAGGCAGTAGCCGAAGCTTCGAAAAATTCGTAGAGTGCTATGAATAATAAATGCAATATAAATATCCCTTTCTGTGATAAAGAATTCGAGCAATGTAAATATAGAAACACAAAGATAATATTCTAATCTTATGGTATTAATCTATAAATACGTATTAAAGCAAAAAGGTAGGTTTTTCCGAAGCTTTTGATAATGTTGCGCATAAACTTCTATGACATGTATCAAATGTTAAAGGCATGTAAGATCATAGTTTGGTTTATCAGATACATTTGATTGAAATATTGGCACCAGACAAGGTCCCCTTGATTTTGATAAACAGTTTAATTCAATAGTTCAAAATGAGCTAATAACTTTAACAGATATCCAGTTAACCCAGGCATTGCAGTACTTGCAAAGCAGTAGAGAAATCGTGTGCCCGTCGTTTGATCTGATTTCATGAATCACGTCGTGGCGCACCAGTTACAGATGCCGATATTAACTCCCTACACACGATCCAAGAGTCAAAAATACACAGAAAAACATAACCTGTTCTGTCAAGGATAGAGCAGAATGGTGTTATGCATGCAATGCAAAATTGGCTTGAATGGAAAGATTTTGCTTTATTCCCGAGCTTAGGGTTCATTAAGGATATAGGGGAGGTGGACAGCGCTCTGAGCAAATTGGTTGTAGAAGTACCAACTGTAGATAGCAAGAAATACCCTCACCCCCAATACACTCTGCAATATTTGCTGTGGCCTTCTCACAAACGTATGAGAACACTGTGTTCGTGATTTTATTTCATATACGAGAAAGATTGTCGATTCAACAAGATTTCTTTTATTTTTTGCTGGAAGAATTGCTTGCGTTTGCAATTAAAATTGCAATTTGTAGAGTTTTGTTTTGTGTATTTGTTTCAGGTAAGGAACAATGACAGGGTTTCCTTTGAATTGTAATGTTGCATCTTTTTTCAGGAGAACATTTTTTTCGGGAACAAAGACAAATTGTTGAATTTTTAAATTTTATGTACGTGCATAAAGCTTGTATGAAAATTAGTATTTCAACGGAAAACTTGCTCACTAAAAACCTAGCAACAATCCCTGCAAAAGAATGTTGGCCTGGACATGACGTCATGACCCAATTTTTCAATATACCACAGTTTTCCCATACACCACGGTTTCCTTTCATTACACCATGGTTCTTTAGCAACGCCCCCAAGTTGTAGTGGTTTATCTTGCCATACGCTGGCCAAAAGATCAAAGAAATAGGGGCCGCCGTTGCAACAAAGTTTAAAATTTACAAATTGTTGAGAAATGTTTGAGTAATGTCATTTTAGCCAGACAGAAATGCTTTGACAAAAGTAAGATCTTCTTCATATTTTTGCAAAAAGAACAAGGTAGACGGTAAGGTTTACACAAATTAGACTGTATGTAAATGGTGTGTGACGAGTATGTTTTAAAAGATTATATTTAAATGAGTTCAATTTTATAATTTAATGTAAATTATATGAGATTCAAAAGATTTATAAGAATTATGACCACACAAAAGCTTGAAGCATAAGTGAAGGAATCTTCATTTGTCACTCAACATGCAAGATATTAGTTTTGTATAGTATATTTTTATATCGATTGTACTATGGGCATAGGTCCTGACTACTACACATATATATCACTCTCTTTATATAGTATTGTGTACTTGGCACCAAATGGAGCACCCTTTGTGGCCACCTGTTTGATAATCCGGATATTTCAAGGTTTCAGCCAGGGAATATATATCAGTACTGCTATATCTGTGCTCACGACAACTTATAAAAGCAGAACCAATTTAATGTCTGTAAGTTGATCTTTATTTACATTTTTGGGTACAAAATGCCAAAAATTCTCGACTGTTATCTCACCCTTCATTTACAAAGAACAAAATAGTTGTCTTCAGTTGTTAAAGTCATTGTGAAGCTTAAACCAATCAAGATCATATAACAGGTGTAAGTCTCGCCCATAAGGGCGAGACTTGCTGGTGTCTTGACCTTAATGTATCCACGTACGTTCTAAGTTGTGTACAATACATCAAGTTGCATGTAATTAGCAAAATTTATCCTAATTTGCATACTTTTGAACCTCTAGCTTGTTCAAAACAGGTGCATAATCTCAGGTTAAGGACCACATCTCGAGTTTCAGTAAATTATATATAGGACATTTGTTTATAACTCGAAACTTCAATTTAAAAAAATGGTGGTCTGTCTAGGCTTTCGTAAAAGAGTTTTATTCCACGTATTAGTATTTCAGTGTTTTTGTGTACTCAATGCATGCTGAGTGGCCATTGCAAATATATATGTGTAGCTTTTTCCCCGTTTATGTGACTGATTTCATACAGTCGAGAGGCGATCGGCATGTGTCAAAACGCTTGAAAATGTATGTTGGCTCACGCTGTCACATTCATCTGTCAAACATGAGCACAAATTTTATTACTTTTTTCTTTGGTCTAATGCAAATATATCATGAGAGTACACGTTAGCTGCAAGTATATGTCCTTTTGATTGTTACACAAAATACTAGCATCCGTTATGCTGGAAAAATATGTTATTTTCGTAGGTGCAAAATTGATATTGATAAAATTACATTTAGGGTTTTTTGCAGAGCTAAATAACTGTTCTTATATATAGTTTGTATCATTTCGTTTCTTTTCATATTTTTCAACTATATTCAATGACGTTGATTCCATGGGTATTATTTTTTAAGAATTAAAGTGACTGATTGTTTACAGCCAAAGAGCAATCCACCTTGCCTCCAAAGCAGACCCAAACTGCGCATTTTGTCTACTCCGCTAGGTGTAGTACCAAGGAACTTGGTCCGCTTTGCAGGCTATGATCCACCGGTTTCCAACCATAACTATCCCCCTTTTTCTGTTTGTTTGTGGCAAAATAGCTAGCATGCTAGTATACCACTGTTGCTGCTGCGTAAAGTATATGTCTTTTCACATGTAATCATATGCTTCCTTGTCATTTCATGCACGACAATTTGAAATTTGGTGAAATTCAAGCCACATGTTACCTTGGGAGAATTGAGGGTAGAAGCTAAAAGCCTTCGGAAAGTTTGTTTTGAACAGCATGGGAATGGTATCGAAAAAAAGGGGTGCAGACCAACCTCATCGCAACTCCATGTTCAGCCATTCATGTCTGCGTGGAACCACCTTGCCCGATATACAGCAAGATGCTCATTATTTATTTTACTGTGTACAGCCCCGGTCACACCACAACTATAAGTATAAAGAAAAACCATAACTATAAAGATAAAAATATCGTTCAGGAGCAATTTTCTTGAGCACTCACACTTCAGCTATTAAGCAAACGATACCCAGATACAGATAAAATCTTTGTCGTTGGAATTGATCAAGGAGCAAATTTTCCTTGCTGAAACAACACGATAAAAGCTTGGGGCCAATCAGGCAATGTTTTCGTGTGATGTATTTATCCATGGATACACGTCGAGTAAAGTTTCCCACGTGGAAATCCCCTGCCATCTCCATTATCATCGTGGAGGACACAAATGAGATGCTGATTTTAGAAGTAGAGAAGAATCCTATGCTGTGAGTCAAGTATGTCAAATTCTCCTGCGCTTTTAGGACGTTGGAGTATCTCGTGGACCCATACTCTTTTTTTCTTTTTACTCCTCACACTCATTTGACACCAATTCTTCACCATCACTGTCAGCCATCATTCTGCCAAGAGAATTTCCCTGCAAAGTCTACCCATGTACAGCGAAGGATTTAAACTATCTTTGTTCTATAAAAGCGAGGATTGACAGCTCTAAAATGTCGTTGTGACCACCTAAGATGTCGGTATGACCAGATGAAATGTCGTTAGGACCACATAAAATGTCCTCCGAACCAGATACAATGTCGTTATGACCACAGAAAATGTCGTTATGACCACAAAAAAAGTCGTCCGAACCACATAAAATGTCGTTATGACCACATATTATGTCGTTTTGACCACATAAAATGTCGTCCGAACCAGATAAAATGTCGTTATGACCAGATAAAAGTATAAAAGTCGTCCGAACCAGATAAAATGTCGTTATGACCACATAAAGTTGTCTGAACCACATAAAATGTCCGTATGACTAGATAAAATGTCGTCCAAACCAGATAAAATGTCGTTATGACCAGACAAAAAAAAGTCGCAGGAGCCAGATAAAATGTCGTTATGACCAGATAATAATATGTCGTCCGAACTAGTTAAAATGTCGTTATGACCACATCAAAAGTTGTCCGAAACACATAAAATGTCGTTATGACCACATATTATGTCATTGTTAGCACATAAAATGTCGTCCTGACCAGATAAAATGTCGTTATGACCACATAAAAAGTCGTCCAAACCAGATAAAATGTCGTTATGACCACATAAAAAGTGAAGTGAGGTTGACACCAATGGGCTTCCGTACTGAAACATATTCCTGCAGTGTTTTATAACTGCAGGTCAAGCACTTGGAGACATTATGTGCGACACTTTGGCATTGAGCAAAGGTAATTTTGACTGAGTCAACAGCATGAGACAGAGGCCCACATGGAGGCATGCACAAACAAAACCTCATGTGCGGATCTCCCTCCATATGCCAGTAAATAGCCATGTAAAGTTTCGTGACTGTGACACCGAATGATAAATTGATCACATATTTTGTAACACAAAGGGTACGCATAATATTTACCACAGTGTTTTAGGTTAAAAGGATTGCAGGCCAAGTCGTGTCAATACTATCTGTTAGATCTACATATAGAGCTGACATGTTAATCACTGCATACATGACCCATTCTCCACTAATGCCAGGTGGTTTGTTGAGACTTATGAGACTTACTACAGGAAGGTGACTATGTGTAACGTAATGTCACCTGACTGGTTCACTATTGTACAATTTGTAACATCCCTTGTCACAAACGGAACACCTTTAGTTGGTAACAATACACCGTCAGACAATATATAAATAAACAAATAAACAATAAACTGGATGCCATATGACATGTAAAGTGGTTGTTGGATAGGGGGTTACACACCCTCACATATCTTCTTCATGAGAAATGAGTCCATCTTATGACATTTTAAATCGTTTACCTTGCAAACTATACAAAATACCTAATCATTTTATAGATAAAACCGTTTGACCTATCAAAATTGTTCCTATGTCTTTTTTTTTTTTTTTTTTTTTAAGCTGCTATTTGACAACAATTCTCATCAACTTGTTTATGTAGGTTGTTGTTAGCTCAGGTGAAAGCCTTGGGATGATACTGGCACCACCAATTGGCGGATTTCTTTACCAGGTAAGAAAACATTTTCGGATAATTGCACATACATATCACCATGCAGAAAAAGTAGAAAAAACCCTGTACCCTTTTACAACGTATGTGAGAACATGTGCCCAGAAGTTGATAGGTCTAAATAACAAACACTGAAATACTTTACTATTAAATCGGTCATCTGATTTTTAATGCATATCTGAAACAATGGCCAAAAATACTGCAGCAGAATAATAACTTTGTCTGTACAAACTCCTTAGGAACCCTCAAAAATCAGAAATACACCTTTTGTGATGGCACAGCATGGCAAAGTCAACTCCTTATTGTACGATACTTATAAGAAGGAATCTATAGCATTTATTTTAGCATTGTTCTTTTAATTTTCATATTTTGTTATTGCCTTTGAATTGCCTAGCACGCTGATCCATTGAGTCTATACAGTATGATTATGGGAAATAATGTATGTGCTGGAGTTTTATCTTTGTATGTGCTGGAGTTTTATCAGATTGACATGAAAAATTGTTTAGATAACGAATACTGATCAGTGTCACGTCGTTTGTTTTTCCTTCAGACATGGGGCTTTCCTTTTCCATTTATATCCATGGGGTCATCTATGGTGATACTCTCCCTGGCACAAATGTTTGTTCTTCCTACTGTTGGTAAGGTTAAAACTGTATTTTATAATACATTCACATTCATAAAAATGCAATGCTCTTTCTGGTGTAAAAATGCATTTATGGAATATGACTGATTTGCCATAGGGCTAAATATGCAAAAAATAATAGTACGCTCATAAAAATGCACAGCTCTTTGTTGTGTATATGTATAATTTATCATGGAATATGAGTGATCGGCCATGAGGCTAATTATGCAGCAAATCACATTACGTCCACAAACTAAAGAACACACAAGAAATAATAAAGTTATTCGGGATATTTTAAATGGAAAGTTTGAATAATTTCGAGAATGATACTACTGTATTGGTCAAAACTTGATCATGATGCAAAGGCGTGCTGCAAATAGAAAGACAATGAATCACGTGAAGCAAATGGCTATTGATGAAGAATTAAAGGCAAAAATATACGTCGTCCTTGTTTTTACTTTACTTGCGGAAATGCGTATAATGATCTATGTGCGATTATTTCAACGCGACAATGACGTCTTGTGTATTTGTAGCTGTTATTGGGAAACCATCTCTTTCTCACATCGGGATGTTGCTGAGAATTCCTGCTGTTGGGCCTCTAGTCACATTAACTGTCATAGGCGTTCTTGATGCAACAGCATTTGTGCCCATTCTTCAACTGCATCTGCATAACGTAGGCAAAACTCTCTTATTAAAGTGATATTTATGTGCCAATCAGGCAAAACACAGTTTGCAAAATTATTCCAGACAGATTGCAACCACGAACAATATGTGATATCATCAAAATACGGATTTTTCACCCCCACCCCACCCCCACCCCCCACCCCCATGTGGATCATCACATGATATAGGCTCCTGTATAAAAGACCTCGGCCTCATTTTATGGCCCATTTTACAAGTTTAATGAATCAGAAAATAAATATCTTTCTTGTAGCAGACGTATGTACGATGGCCAAAGGTTCTCACGTTATTCTCCCAAGTGAGGACATCAATATCCTTTACAGCCACAAAGCCAACACCCAACATTCAAAGCTACATCATTGCGTTTGGGCAGCATTTAGCACGTGTAAATCTTCTGAGTTGCGGACAGCTTCCTCGTATGACCAGAAAAGTCCATAAAAATGTTCAGTAATTGTTTTGGTCAGATACAGTGTGTTAGCTCACAGGATAATGTACCTACTTGTCCTTAGAATTGGTGCTCTGCATATGAGAAAACAAGGTAAATAAGCATCTTAAGTATATATGCAGGCGTTTTCCCTTTACTCATGTCATGGGGCAGCACATAAAACTTTCTATCACTTCATGTGGAGATGCACATTACTAAAAAATAAGGAATTAGATGTTCTTGTGTGAACTTGGCTCGCCAGTGATTTTGCCTGTGTTTGTTCTTATGCGTACACTGATATGCTCAATGCAGATGCTGATTTCTTGGAAGGAAGTTCCAGAATACGAAGGTTTCACACACACACACACACACACACACACACACACACACACACACACACACACAATATATATATATATATTTATAGATAGATAGATAGATAGATAGATAGATAGATAGATAGATAGATAGATAGATAGATAGATAGATAGATAGATAGATAGATAGATAGATAGATAGATAGATAGATAGATAGATAGATAGATAGACAGAGAGCGAGCGAGCGAGAGAGAGAGAGAGAGATTAAGTGTCACTAAGTTTCTTTTTAGCACAAAGTTTCATCCACACTGTACTGAGGGCCGATCTGTACCCACAGATTGATGTAACTATTGTCGCGTTATCTTTTTCAGCATGGCTTTTCCGCTAAATATGTTGGATTGGTATTTATGTCTATGGCTCTCTCAAGCACATTGGGCGCATTTGTGGTGGCATATATTGGTGATAAAAAGGTATGGCGAATCATCAATTACCTCTTTGCAAATGCAAAATCTGTCTTGGTTTGGATATGAGTTTATTTTCAATAAATCTGTTATTTTCGCTAAAGTGAGGTCTGTTTCATTAATGTGCCTTTGCACCAGAAACCATGTATCTGGTGTGACGTAATTGTATAACTAGTGAAAAGCTTGGAACAATACAGATCTATTAGACTCTACATTTGTGTGCTTGCAGGTGATGTCAGTAACGACTACTGTCAATTTAAGATAAGATTTTACTTCAAACACATGGTCCATAGCAGTAGTTGTGTTGATATATTGACAAACATGTTATAACAGCTCACACAGCGAAGCACCTGGTTCAAGAGAAACATGTGGGCCGCTGGCCATTATTTACATTATTTTCCCATAAGCATTGTTGTAGCACACAACAAACTTGTTTATTACTTGTTTTGCATAATTGGACCACAACAGGGACGAAACATACAGACATTGCAAGAAGATTTAAAACAGACTCTATCATCATTAACATTATCACTGCAGGAGAACAGCAATTTGAACAGGAAGGTCTAGAAAAATACCTCTCTCTGCAGAGAAGATAGAAGTGTTACTTAAACTTGTATTCCTGTTTTCAGAGGATTTTGTGACCAAAATAAATACTAGAGTATGCAGGTAACCATGATAAGCTTGTGGTATGTGGTAGACTCAAGTGAAATGTGTAAACAAAAAATTAATAAAACATATCACGAGACCTGATGTAAGAAGTGAAGTACATTGAAACTCTAGCAAATGAAAGCACAGCTGAGGTCTGCACAATATATTTTTCAGTCTAACGATATTTTACAGCCTCATGTGGTTCCCAGCTTGCTCGGTGCAGGTTTTATACTTGCCGGCATTTCCATGTGGTTTACTGGACCTGCGCAGTTTTTCCCAAAAGTAATGTAAGCTTCCATTTACTTCCCTATGCTTAACTGTTTTGACTCGCCCTATACACAATAGATATTACACATGGCAATACTGCATAAGCCTTTTTTATAAACCAAATATATTACAAGGTAGACGGTTTGTATTATGGGAAAATATGACATTGAATCAATTTTAATAACTGTCTATTCTATGTTACTAATACAGTGATATGTAATACAAAGCCAAAAGACATTGGCCAAACCGATAAACTTAACTGCTCGTGGTTACTTATTTTAAATACTGGCACAAAATTTAAAGTATATAGCTTAACATACTGCAATAGATGAAGAAACATAGCCAATTGTTTTTATCATAAAGGTTTCAATGGTGGACAACTTTGATTGCAATGGTGATTCAGGGTATGTCCGTAAGTCCCGTACTTATACAAGTGGCTGAGATGATACGTGAAGCAAAGTAAGTTGCATCAAATGAACAGCACAAACAAAATTCCACTATACCAAATTGTTACGAGTATGAAACAAAAGTATGCCATACGGGTTGCCTCTTTGGCCCCAAAATGAGCAAAAACAAAAACAAAATAACATGTCCCATAATGTACGAATGGCGACATTCCAATGTCCGCCATTCAGTGTTTATTTGGGGGGGGGGGATTCCAAGTGCAGAAAAGGGAAACCTGGGACGCCTCTCTTTCACTATTGCCTCATGTGTACACCTACCTCGTGCAGTGGTCTTGCCGCCTCTCTGAACAAAACAACAGGGACACATGTGGCCATATCACAAAGGTGGTTGTAAAAAAAAATTGTATATGTTGCTCATTGAAAATAATACATCTTCGGAGGACATTTCTCAGTTTTATATATATATATATATATATATATATATATATATATATATATATATATATATATATATATATATATATATGTATATATATATATATATATATGTATATATATATATATATATATATATATAATTTTTAGCACATTATAGTACGACGAAACCGTCACAACAGTGTGTGTGACAAATCTCCGTCCGTCTGTTGTACATAACTCGCCATCCATCTGTCGGTCACCAGATGCACCATCAAATTCTTCTGAACACTGTTGTTCATATTGTCTTCAAACTTGGTAGAAATGTACCATTTCTTAGTGCCCACTAAAAAGTTCACTGAATGGCGACAGTGTCATTTCCTGATTTTTTACGCTATACTCACTTGTCAGTCAACTAAACTTAGAGCATGGGTCTGTTTCCACGATTTGATATAACAAATAGTAGCATAGCACTCACTTGCAAACTCAATTACATCACAATATTACTTTGCCAACTAAATAATGAGATATACCGACCACTTGAATCAACTTATTCATTTATCCAGGACCAGTTTGAACAAAATAAATAATTAGAGTGCACTGTCGCAGATGAGGGCAAGAAAGTGCCTGTTATTTGTGCGATTATTAAAAAAAAATAGTTTGAATACATGTAGCTAAATGACTAACTGAGATTTCTAATTGGTCGAAAGATGACACAGCAGATAAAGTGAGAAAAGGGTTAAAGGTATAGGAGTAAGCACAATGTGGATTTTGGAATACACCAAAGATGCCTTACTGGATGGAGAAGAAACAGAAACCAAAAACAGAATGGTGCAAAATCAAATCATACTTTTAACTTTAAAGGTCGTGACAAAGATAAACCGAACAGATCTCCAAGACTTACTGATATTTATATTGGATGAGGCACTTACCAGTATGCTAAAATATAAAATACTGCTGCAAGATTTGATAAAGTAATATACCGTGGGATTTAGTATACAAAGAGTGAATATGACTGGATGATTGAATACATCATCAGCGTGCGTGCTTTTGGTTTTGCCCATGAGGTCTGCGAATAAGTGGTAAGGGTACCGTTGGGAAGAGACCCGGCTCTCCATATTACTAGCTGGTACTTACATTATTATGGATTCAAGTTGAGCAATTGACTGTCAAATTATACAGCAGCTAGAAGATTTGACTCAAATTTGAAAAGATTTATTGATGTTCTTTGTGCTTTGAACAGTAATGATAAATTCGAGAATCGTTGAAAAAAAGACACACTTGAGAGAAAAAACTCTAAACGGAGAAAGTGAAAATGAAACGACAGCACATTTTTTTATCTCAAATATAGAGAAAAGGAAAAAAGAGATATATCACAAAAATAAAATTGCCACCAGAGATCAGTTCACATTTGGTATCTCATTCCTTGATCCCTGATAATGTAATTAGTGTTAGACACGTGTCCATGGTTTGATCATCCAAGTCGGGACATTAATGTGGAAACTCAATCATAAACGTAATTTCAAACTACATAAAACTCTATTAAAATGTTACCAGAGACCAAATACCACCCAAGTTGAGAACTGGCTCACCGAACTAAATAGAAGTAATGACCAAATTGTGTCGATCTCGATTTTGAAATAACTTGGTCGAATCCTAAACGTGATAATGATAATGGGGAGTACTCGTTCGATAAAGTATACTTAAATCACATAGCGGTTTGTCACTAGCTTGCCACAGGCCTAAAACAACTGTTAACGTTTGGTGAACTGTTCGTCGTTCCATCATATTCGTTCAGTATTGGATGGAACAGGAAGCCTTGCCCATTTATGCTTTTCCACACTCCACCAAATTACATCAGTTGAGCCTATAGCTGAAGCTCAGGACCAGCTCAGCTCAGGTTTGGGATTTATTTAAGGACGTGTGTGTGTGTGTGTGTGAGAGAGAGAGAGAGAGAGAGAGACAGAGAGAGAGAGAGAGACAGAGAGAGAGAGAGAGAGAGAGAGAGAGAGAGAGAGAGAGAGGAGTATGAGGTATTCTTGCAGGACGTTTGTATGAACCTTTTTTGGCAGTAATCATCCATTGTTTCCCAAACTGCAATGGGAATTTTGTGAAATATGCTTCTTATGTAGTTTGAGTTGGTCTCCATTAAAAGTGTTCACTTGGTGGTGCGACTATCATTCACTTCCAGTTTGAAAAGATTTTCGAAATGTCGACCAGTTCCATTAGCAAGCAGATTCCCATGGTAGAGTGCAACCGATAACAGAGGATTTTTTTAATGCAATGAACAACACAATTTACGCGCCTTGATTTTAGTCATTAAAACTCTTACATTCAGATTAAAAGGAAATTGCTGGGGGGTGCGGGGGTTTTTTGTTTTGTTTTGTTTTGTTTTTGTTTTTTTGTTGTTTTTTTTTTTTTTTTTTTTTTTGGTGTGTTTTTTTTGTTTCCATCTTTAGCTTTTGGGGGTTTTTTGTTTTGGGTGTTTGGGGACTGGGTTTTTGTTGTTGTTTTTTGCGTTTTGTTTGTTTGTTGGAGGTTGTTTTTCTTTGGGGTTTTTTTCCCCCCTTTTTTCCCCAAAATATGAACACCTCTTTCATATAGTCTTCGTATACCCGATTGCTGATAAACGTGCCCATGTGCCCATGTTCCCATGCACCCACTTGCTGTACAACACCTCTATAAGGTCCTTCTCCGTGTTTTTTCCTCAGTCTTTCCCTGTCTACCGCTATCAGCATCCAACAAATAGGCTCCAGTGATCCAGTGGAATTGTGTTGACAGACCACTGCGCCAGGGACTGGTCCCTAAATATACGCTAAAAGGTTAAAATTTGGGTCATGACGTGATTTTATTTTATTAACGTGTAATTTTAAATTATTGACACAATATGATATTTGTTTTATGTGCATTACATATTTCATTATAATGTTAAAATCTTTCTCTGTGTGTGTATGTGTGTGTATCTGTATAACAGTGCAACACGCAAGAAAATGTGTGACTTCCTGCTAAGACGTACAAATTGATTTTTCATAGGTCCGCCAGTGTTTCTGATGACATATGTCTCTACGCAGTGGTTTCCAGCATAGCAACAGGTGCTGAGTCACTTGGGTAAGCCTTCGTGAAAGTTGTGGCACATATTAAATTCTGAAATATTTGAACTCTGAATATTACGCTTCTTACAGGCTTTTACATTTGATAATGAAAAAATACCATAATTGTCAGCCCCCTGTAGGAATAGAACCCTCGTCCCTTGGCACCATTGCTCAGGCAAATGTAAAATGCAACACTGAGCACGAGAGTTCAAGCGTTGAGTGAGGACCCAGGATAATATTATAGCAGGTGTGGCTTGTACATTGACACTGTCGGGCATTTCCATGGGCTGACAATTATATATATATATATATATATATATATATATATATATATATATATATATATATATATATATATATATATATATATATATATATATATATATATATATATATATATACGTAAATACACCTGTCATATAATTCACTAAAAGCTCGAATTCAGGCCAGCAACATACCACTTTTTAATGTCCTATTATATTCCAGTGCTTTTTTAGGACCTATGCTTAGTGGTACACTTAACGCTGCTGTGGGTTTTGGCTGGACATTTGCCTCACTCGGATCAGTGACGTTTACTTTTGTACGTATGTCATTTAGAAGTTAAAAGTGTTTATTGAAATACACATAAAAGAAAAATTAGTTATTTTTCCCATGAATATACTGTCTTCATCCAGTAGACTTTGCACAATAAATTTAAAGAAATCGAACAAACTAAATTTGAGCAAAATTCCCAATACAGACTATTTAATAGGTTTTTATTGAAAAATATTCATATAACAAACAAATATGACCTGGAATAAAAATTATGTATTTTCTGCTGTTTTGTGTAGTAAGAGAGTCATGTCCACATGTTGAAAGATAAGAATGGCCAATTATTGCAGCAAATGTTAGTTATTACACATGTCGCGCAAACATTCTACTTTAAAGGAAGACCAATGATTTCATGTAATGTTCTTATATTTTTGTCATGCAGATGTTTACCAAATTTACAGCTGACTTTTTTTTTTATAAGAATGAGTCAATTATCTGAAAAATATTCACATAATACGAGCAGCAAGAACAAATACATACTAAGAAGAGCTACTTCATTTATGTCCAAGCCTGTTTAATTTTTTTTTTTTTTTTTTTTTTTTTTTTGACATTAACCTGTTTATTTAAAAGGACTGATGTGGGGACATAAAGCTATCTATATGTTGTTACATTTTTTTGCTGCAGGGAATCATCTATTTGCTGTTTAATATCAAAAGGAAACATTTCCAAGACAAAAATGGCTATAGTTCCATCATGTAACAAAATAATTCGTGATTACTTCATGACCAAACCTACAAGTCATATCTAAGAATATAGCATGGACACTTTTTATCATCATATGAAGAAAATGCGTCCATATGGTGGATCTTTATATTATGTCAGCAACATTAAGCATTTATACAGTACAGACAGAACTTTCTAATTGAATGGATGCCGTTCATGTCTTTGAAGTCAATCAGCTGCCAGCCACGGGCCAGTTTGTGGATTAGAGATCCCGTAAGGATTGAAGGTGAACAATGCCAAAACTCTGCGCAGAGGAGCATCGACAGCCGATAGTTCCACCCGAGCGAGGCTGCTGATACCCTTCCGTGTCGAGTTTCCCCACGGACCATTTTCAATCCTGATGGGATACCATTCTACCAAAGGAAAAGTTCATATTTTACACAGAATCTCCCCATTTAGAGTTCAAAAATTGTTGTGAAGTTGGCGGATCTCCACAATGATTGCAAGCGTGACAAGGCCATGAATAAATAATTGCGCCATAGCCGGAAAGAGAACCGATTGGCATTAATCTTCTATTGTCTTTGTCATATGTCGTAATTTGTGGCGCTATATGTTGATATAATATAGCAGCAGGAAAGTAATGCCAGCGCACTCCCGGTTTGATACTTGAACGGCAAACCGCACTGGCGTCTCCACCAGCCAAGGTGCTTTCCAAAATATAAATGTGCGAGCAGCCGACGGCCGCGAAGCTGTGCTAGTGGGATCCGGGGGCACCCTCCCCCCTCTCCCCGGGAAATTTTGAAATTACAGCCACAATTACAGCAGAAATTTCAAAAGGAAACAAGAGGTCGTCTGAGCGAAATTCCTTCTACTGTAGGTCAACCGCTTTCCTTCGCGTATTCCAGTCTAAAGTGGGAAAAACAAAGCTGTTGACCTGCAGAATAGTTAAATGCAAAAGGTGCAGACAAAAGCTTTAGGCGTAGACCAATTTCGAAATTTGAATGAAAGCTCTTTCAACGATGCGGATTCCGAATGTGAAGTCATCATTTTCTCGGGAAATTTGGAGGGAAAATGTTAATTTATAACCATGTGATTTAATTCGCAGATGGACAACCTCTGTAGAGGAAAGAGTCCATCACGGTCGAAAACTGTGCCTTCTGTAATTGCTAAAAGCTTATACAAATTTTAAGATCAAGTTTTTGTTAATGTAAATGTGCGCCACGCTATATAATATTAATTGTGTGTTTTATTTAAATAACCTTTTTTAGTTTTGGACATTTTCATGTGAAGTGCGGCCACTTTCTAAGTATACTCTAGCTGACTTTCAGTCGGCTGGGGTTATAAGACTATCATCTATCAGTGTGGCCATCCATCTATCCATAATTCATATTTTCGACTTCGAAATCGATGATCTACGGTACTTTAATAAATGGTGCAGATGTACCTTGGAGGGTCTGTACCAAATTTTACATATGGTTATGCTGCAACGATTCTTGTATTTTTTATGTTTTGAGGGGAGTCATTGGGGAATGGGCAAAATTTTAACCTCTTCCTCTCCGAAAGCACTCAATCAATTGCTTTGAAGTTAGGGAGACTTCTCGGGCCCAGTAGACATTATTTGTTAACCAATTGGTGCTGCAATTTTTTTATTGTCTCGCGTGGCTTTTTGTGTGTTTTTGCTATTTTCTACACTCCAAAATTGCCATGCAAGTTTGATTGAAACTTAAAGGAAATGTACCCTGTGGAAGGGTCCAAGAACGTTATTCACTGTGTTGTGATGCCGAAGATCCCGATTTTTACCGCATTTGTTAATTTGGATACTCATCAGTTAAAGCAGATACTCCTACTGATCAGAATGTAAATCAATAGGAATTGTAATAGTAATTTTCACTTTCTTCTGCAAATGGTTAGCCAGATTCGCTTTAAATTTGATGAGGATATACCTCGAGTGGATCTCTTAGAAGTGTGTTTAAATGGTCATGCTCTGCTGATCTGAGATTTGTTATGCATTTTAGGCAAAATTTTAAACATTCCTCTTCTCTAAAACTGCATAGCAAATTGTTTCAAACAATTTACATAGGAACACTGCTGGGTACCCCATGACCGGTGTTCAACATAATATGGTTTGACCGTATTATCAATATCAGCGGAGGATTGAGGACGGATTGTTCACAAAGCCCTTTTGTTTACAAATTGTGTTTCCTCTACTTTTTACTTCTCCTTTAAACCTGTGACTCAGATAATGCTGAAACTTGCTGGAATGTACCCTGTGGAAGGATCAACCGAAATTGTTCTCTGGATGGCATTGCTGTGAATCTTAGATTTTAAACGATTTTTTTTGGGGGGGGGGGCAATCTAGTGCTTGTCGGTTAATGCATACACTCCTATTGATTACCATATATACCATGTAAGACGCTGGAGCTTATAAGTTTGCTACCACAATTTACATTTGTAACTTCTCCTTAGATGTCGGCCCAATTTACTTCAACCTTGGTGGTGATACCTTTAAAATCAGCTGACTGATAAATCAGGAGAACTAAGAAGTGATAGTCCAACCTGGTCTATTTTTATTTTCGGCAGAAATGATAAAGTTTAGATTTTGAGTGTTTAGGCCTATACATTTTAACACTATAGTCTGTAGTTAACGAAGAATATTTCGGGGGTTGAGCGGACCGGTTTGAAACCACCAGATGCCTTTATGGGTGACCGCGTGTCTTAAGTCAGGTGTGAAATTTGTTTCTTCACATTGGTATTAGGCATGAATGTTAATGCTTTGGTAACTCTGGAATTTCTGTGCTGTCATTGTTGCGTTTGAAATGTATGGACATGGGTCACATTTTCCGAACTATTTTGTGGTGTTCTACCATACACAAAGTAATACTTGGTGCCTTTTTAATATTTTATCGATTTCTCTTTTCATTCTTTGGCAAAATCAAAAATATTCTTTTCCGAAACCACATGACTTGTAATTGTTTTAAAATTACCTTGGGGCACGTCTTTGTACTCTGAGGCCTTAATGTATGCAACAGGTACAGCCACGATCTTTTTTCTGCTTTCCTATGTTTTTTCACCACTTTCATCTACGTCTCCCAAATAACATGCTGGATTATCTTCAAGCGGTAATGTACCTTAACTCGATCTCCACTAAGTTTGGCCCATACATGCCGCTACTGACATTTTCTGGCTTTTAATGAATACCTCTATTGCGAAATGTCTGTTGGTTGTTTCCGTCACCAGGATCGCTAGCGTGATTTCACTGTACTCCGGGATAAGTATGACACTTTTTTCGACAAACCATGACTCTAGCTTGTGGTATTTAGGAGGAAACACTAGTGTACACATACGTTTTTATGAGTTCTAGGCAGTTGCATGCTTTCAAAATGGCTTTGAACAACTGCAAACTTTCAGGTTCCTATGCGACAACACGAAACTCCAAAACTAATGAAATATCCATGAGTGCAATGCTTTTTCTCCATTCTATCTACATAAGAAGGATAAGTGTGATCTACCAACCAACATGTGTAGTGTTGTAACTAAGACACTCAGACTCCACAGTCAGCAACAACCCCCCCCCCCCCCGCCCTGCCTCACCAGAGTTGATTACAAATTTCAACACTACCAGGAAAGATGGTAAATCTAAGTCAAGAGCTTCCATGGAGAGAACGAATATGTCTATGACACTATCGAGTGCAGTAAGTGGCTAACAATGCAACAGTTACATAATCTACCTCTTGGAACGTGAAAATGAAGCAAGGTGAGACAGAGAGCAAGGCAATGGCTTCAGTATTCAACCTCGTAGCAGTTAGTGGTCTGTTATCACTCTCTGAAGTAATGAAACACCCTCTGACTGACATTTCCCCCACTGTTCAATGCCAGTGGCACTTTCAAGAAAACCCAAAAGAGTAAGCTTCATGCACAGTCTTGATTGACATGGGCATGATCTGTCAAATTTCATCTCCTACGCCAGAGGAGAGGGTGAAGGGTGATGGCCCACGCCACACATGGGGGTGACTTTTCTGACTCAAGGTCTTGGTACGTCATGTGAATGAAACTAATCATCTGTGGCAATGACCTATTTTGCAGTCACTGAAATAAGAGGCAACTCCATGCTTTAATCAAGGGTCGGCTCATTTGGCTCTCCAAAATTGCAGTGTCAGTTAACCATGAGATTATCTA
Source organism: Hermodice carunculata (assembly GCA_964020975.1). NCBI lineage: Eukaryota > Metazoa > Annelida > Polychaeta > Eunicida > Amphinomidae > Hermodice > Hermodice carunculata. The sequence goes on along the minus strand of OZ026612.1, from coordinate 76,993,611 downwards.
CCTAGTTGGTGAGGATTGTAATGGCCTTACCTCTGGCATTGTTTAAAATTATGAAAGCTTTCATCAACGGAAAGCAGATACCACCATGCTATCTATGTAGCCTTGAGGGGCAGCTGGATTCATTGACCCAGTAATCACTTAAACAGGACACAGATGTGTTTGAGAATGCAATTACTATTTCTGGTGACTACTCTGGTATTCTCTGCATAAAGATAAAGACACAGCTACTTTTTGCAGAGATTTGTATACTGATGACATCGCCAAGTGCCTCATTCTATTTCATGTCATCAGCATTGTAACAGCAACAGCTGCTTTTATGGTCATGGCAAAACGGGATTATTAAAAAAATGTAGAAGAGCCCTGAGGCATGTCAACTCCTCTCAAAGTGTGAAAAAGTCTTCCACTAAAAAATCATGCATTGCATGACCTAAAATATTCAAAGTCATATGATATGGGTATGGTGAGGTATACAGTTCTTCTCTGGACATGACACGTGCAGCCAAATGGAAAAAGCAGAAGAAATTTTTAATGACGGTTTATAATGATGACGGTCTGAAACAGCACACATTGAGTGCCACCTGTTTGGCCTATGTTCAGCACCATCCCAACCCGTGAAGACATTCCTCGGCTATTGGCAATGGCTGGGAACTAACTAATAGCTGCTGCAGGCCAGTGCATCACACACTGCCCTCCCTCCCGAATTTGCAGTGCCATCTCCTCAAGATAACGATGCCAATTCTGATGAAGAGAATGAGTCAGACAATTCTGATGGACTGGACAGTGATCCTGACATCTTTTCAAATGAGCATGTCTGTAGCATAGTGCAATGGTGTGAACTCATTATCATCTGAGTGGAAAGAAGTAAAATTTTGAAAATGTGCACACACTGTTTTTAGAAATGAATTTATTCACTGTCAAATTAGCCAAAAAGATGTACTGCATAGCTGATCATGTTGGCCAATGTGGCTACTGTGCTCTCCAGAATTCCTCCTAGCTTTGGCACACTGGCTTGCAAACTTATTTTGTGTATATCACAATAACACAATATCTAAAAAAAAAACATTGAATGTAACTTCATCATTTATTTATGACAGTTGCTCCTAAGGATGCCTCAGAAGCCTATCGAAAACAAGGTCACTGAGTCGCATGTTAAGGTCACAGTGCTGCATTGAAGAACAAATGGTGGTGCCAAGATTTCATCAAATCTTAATTTTCTCATCGTAGCTGCACCAATTATTTATGACAGTTGGTTCAGAGGATGCTTCAGACACCTAGAGAAAACTAGGTCACTGAGGCACATGTTTAGATCACATTGCTGCACTGAAGAAAAATGGCCTTGCCATGATATTTCTGCTCATTGCATTTGCACCAAAGCTTTGTCATTAGATCAAACAGAAGTAATCTTGACCTGCCCCAGGGTATTGTCGTCCGTCTGTCCTGGCCGAGTGGTTTTCGGTCACTAATCGTCTTCTACTTGGGTATTTGTCACATATGTAAAGTATTATATGTTCCAGTACATGAACTTTCGACACAGGTTTATCATATAGCATAATAAGCCGTTCCAGTTGGCTAATTATTCTCATTATATAACACCGCTCTCAGTGTCTCATGCGGCGAATACATAGAATTTTCATCAAATGGGTGATACTGGTTAGCAAGCGAGCCAAGCTTTGTTTGGTAGCAGGTAATTTTGTGCAGTGCGAATATTCAAACAACGTCTGCTCCTGCCAAATTACCAAAAACTCCCATGTTGAATGCTGCTGCAGTGCTGTAGATTAAGCAAAAAGATTTATGTAATATTCTGTCGAAGAAATTGAGACAAAACATATGAAGACAACGCCGAAGGCAACAATTTTGGCAAATGAGAAGACAGTGCGACTTGGTTAAGCTCATTTTATTTCTTGAAAGAAAAAAAACGATTGGGGAGCAGGCAATGCCTATATGAATCCCTTCCCTATAAAAAGAAAACTGTAAAAATACTAAACGTGTCAGAGGAAGATACATGAACAGAAACACGTCTGAAAGATTCACATCACATTATGCAACACAAATTATACAGATACATTGGAGTAATCTTGATAATCTTGAATATTAAAACTTATTTCTCTTTGTCCCTTAGAACAGCCATTATTTCCCATCCTGTCTCCTTATAAATTTGACTATGACTGGTAAAACGCCTTGTCCTTGCTACTGCATGGGCTGCTCCCAGGTGCACATTTTCCAGTTCAGTTTCACTGGCTCGAGAACAGTTAGTGAATTGCATGTTTCCATACTCCAACACTGAGCGTATGAACGAAAAAATACAAAATCTCAAGACAACGTCTGTTTTGTTTATGTTGCAGACTACGTACAATTCCAACCATTCCCATGGCTTTAGTACTAAGAGACTTGATATGTGAAAACCAAGACAAGTTTTGCTTGTAGTAAGAGGCACAGATACTTATGTTCTTTGACATTTTCGAGTGTTGTTCCCTCATACTTCAGTGCAGGATGAGTCACACTATGGCGTTTTCTGGTTATTACCATTTTCTTTCCTTTGCTCGGATTGAATGTCAGAAGCCAGTAATCGGACCATCTAGGAGCAGATTGCAAATCTTCATTGATTTCATTGGAAGCTGATACAGGATCATCAAGTGAGACGTAGAGTACAGTGCCATCAGCAAATAATCGAGCATTAATGTGAATGAAACCAACCATATTATTTATATAGATGAGAAAAAGACGCGCACCTAAGACTGAGCCTTGAGGGATACCAGCCTCAGTGTAGCCCCAGCTAGACAATTCTCCATTTATAACCACGCTTTGCTTTGGATTTGTAAGATAATTTTGAAACCACTCCAGGAGCTCCCCGGTAACTCCAGAATTGGCCAGTTTATGTAATAATGCTGGACAGTAAACTCGATCGAATGCCTTTGTTATATCGCAGTTGACTCTTGATTTCTTTTTGGTCGTCTCAAGCCTTACAAAACTGGTGGTAAAATGTAGATGCATTGATTTATTGTTCCAACACTTGGAGTGAAACCACATGGTTTATCTGTGAATACTACATTATCCCTACAAAAATTGAATAAGTGCTTAAAGATCACCCTTTCCATTACTTTCCCTGCACAACATAGGAGTGATATGGATCAGTAGTTGTTGCAGTCATTATCATTTCCACTTTCGTAAATAGGAGTCACATTCGCTTTTTTTTTTTCATTCAGATTGAAAAAATTGTTTTGAAAGGGACAAATGTAGGGAAATAAGTTTTTTTTTTTTTTTGCACCATGTGAAACATCCTGGTTTGACCTAATGCAAGGTGTAAAACAAGGTTGCATCTTATCTCCTGCGCTCTTTTTTCTTGTCATGTGAGACCTAGTAGACATGTTGCATGGTCATAACTTGGTTATCCCTTTCTGTCAGAATAATATTCCTTGTTTACTTTATGCCGATGATGTGTGCTTATAAACTTAAATGGAAGCAGGTCTGAAGAAAATGTTAAATGTTGCAGATGCATTTGCAAAAAAATATAACATGTCTTTCAACGGTGATAAATCTGAAGTAATGGTGCTTGGGAAGCGCATACATCACGCCAAGCGATGGAGGTTAAGAACTATGCTGATATCAGAATGTTCCTCTTGCAAGTATTTATGCATTATTTCCTCTCAAACTCTAAAGGATGCATGTCACATAAAAATAAATCTTAAAGAGGCAACTCGATTAAGAGGCTATATGTGTAGCATATCATCATCACATGATGATATCTATAGAGTAAGTTTCGAGACCAGTGTCTTGAAAAGCATAATTCTACGCTCAATATCACATTGATGTTCGGTTTGGCTAAATGAAGCAAAAGTACCTTTATCAATACTTTAATTCATTCAATATTCTATGTCTAGAACTGTCATGAATATCGAATGCACTCCAGCTGTGTCAGCTACCTTGGGTGACCTGGCATGGCTCCCAATCTAGCTTATTTCAGATAGTTTTCGTATCTTTTTTTTTCACAAAAAGATGTAAGACGTACCTGAAACACATTTATGTAAACAAGTTTTTATGCCTCTAGCCAACAACCACGCTTCGAAACATAAATATACTGGTACCGATGTATAAAGAAGTGGATCTTTGGTGAAATACTTTTCATTTAAATGACTTTTATGGTTCAAGACTCAAGCCCGCACCGCACTGGTTGTTTTGGAATTAATGAAAATTTGAAGCGTTGGCGAGTCTCAGATTCACAATGTAAACTCTGTAACGATGCTGTTGAAGACTAACAATAGTTTTTGCTCCTGTGTCCATCTCTTAATGGCATCTGCATGCAATGTTATGATAAGCTGGATGGTGCTAAAGATGGGTGGTTAACATTTTGCAGCTCAACCATTTTCAGTAAGCTTTGTTTCTTCTTTGAAGTAGGTGCTTATGATTTTAGTGACGTGCAGGAGACCTGTTCGATCAGTTTTCGATGAATTGAAATGAGGCGTGGAATTTTAGGCGTGAGTTCGTGGAGAATCCGCCGAGGCAGACGAAAATTTTAGTTTTATTTTAATACAATTTTTATGTTACACGAAGCTGTGCCGTGCATGAGGTCTATTGTAAATTCTACGAACACTGTACATCGTCTGACACAACACGGGCAGACCCTGACCGTTGGTGACCCCGCTGTAAAGGAATAGTTTTCAGAAATAAACATATCATCATCATCATCATCAGCAGCAGCAGCAGCAGCAGTAGTAGTAGTAGTAGTAGTAGTAGTAGTAGTAGTAGTAGTAGTAGTAGTAGTAGTAGTAGTAGTAGTAGTAGTAGTAGTAGTAGTAGTACGAATGAGTCTGCCTTTTTATGAAATACTTTAACCTTACAGGTTGCAACACTGCCTTTTTATGAAATACTTAAACCTTACAGGTTGCAACACCAAATTTATTTTTATCACAGGTTAGCTTTACGTGACAAGATTGGCCAAGTCCTGATAAAACTCCGTACTACGTTCAGCAGACCTGTGGTAACTAATAACTTCCTGGGAAAGAGGTCAATAGTATTTATCGTATATCACCATCTCCGATCTTGATAACTGACACTAGTGTTATCCAACTGAGACACGAGGGAATCGATTCAAGTGCCAGCATCAATCAGCAAGGATCAGAATGGGATATACATACAGGTTTTTGTCACATATTTTCAGATTTTCAAAAGTTGATCATCTGATCCGGCGGCCTTGCCTTTAAATAACTATTCAAAATATAAGATATTTCACATGGCTATGCATGAATCCTATATCGTCGCGTTTAGTGCAGTTTGTGAATTCGATCACTAGACGCTTTAACATCCAAACATGTTTTGCGCACAAGTTGCAATTATAGCCAGACCTTACGTTAACGTTTCGCTTCGTGTAAATCATAGAAAATGAGACTGATTACATGAGTGGCTTGTTTATGTAAAAATCCACAAAGTAAAGTAAACTTATTAAGCGGATGATGCCATCACTGTATTATTTATACCGTGAGACATATGAGTAAACCTGCTTGCTTATTATCATCATTTCATCCTGATAAAACTGAATTGATTGAGGTTTGTTTGGAAACCAAAATATGGATAAATACTTACCACTTTACGATATGGAGAAGCGGAGGAGGAGGAGCCGCGCTGTTTCTCACTCTTAAACAAATTAGATGACGCACTTTGTTGCATCTTTAATTAATAAAGTGTAAAGTGTTCCATACATTCTGATAAATCACATGCTTTATAAACACCATATTCTCATCATGATCCAGAAGCACGAGTGTTCAATGTCGGGGGGTGAGGTGGGGGTGTTGGGTTGTGGAGTTTTTGAGGGGGGTGTTTTTTTGTTTTATGGTGTTTTTTTTGTTTTTGTTTTTTGGAGGTTTTTTTTCGGGGGTTGCTGTTTTTTGTTTGTTTGTTTGTTTTTTGTGTGTGTGTGTGTGTTTTGGGGGGTTATGGGGGTTTTCGTTTGGGGGGGGTGTTTTGTTTTTTTGTTTTGTTTTTCTTTTTGCTTTTTTATCTATGTTTAGGAAGTTGTTTTTTATTTTGATTGTTTTGGGGTTTTCTCGTTTCATCCTGCTCCATGTTAACGGTGAATATAGTTCCGATTGCAATTTGCATGACGTGTGTCTTGTTACCGGTAAAGTATACACCGTATCATTATCACTAGCTCTATGGTAACCAGCTTCACCATAATGTAACTTTTGCTTGTTTGTCTTTATATTTTGTAAATGAAGTTCAATTCAATATAAAAGAAGCACTCTTTGCTGCCATCTAGACCGTCATAAGGAACTTGACAGGAAGGAGGGAAGTTGGCCGAGGGGCCAAATGGACTTTTGTGATAAAAGTAACAACTTTGGAAAGCAAAAAGCTTAAGGAAAGTTATTCATTAAGTTTTGAAATATGTAAGATACTAAAAAACATTTAGAAACTTCCATTTGTTTGGTAGAAAAGTGTTATTTCTGAATGTTAAATAAGTATAAACATAACTGGTACAAGTGCCCTCATCATGGCGAAGCAAGTTCTGTCGCCAGCAACGAGGACTTTATTGCATAAACGATCCCTGTGGAGGGCATAGCAAACATTACAGTGCACAGCACCCAGGCTACACCGAGATGATTGCCGCGGATCCGAGAAGTTAATCACACATAGATTCGCAGAACCAAATAAACAAGCTTAACAAAATCGAAAAACAAAAACACTAGAAAAGAAGATTTGCTTCAAAGCAAATCTGTCGGTGTGCCTTCAAAAGTTGTAAATATTGAATGCTACAACTTTTATGCTTTGGTACTTCACATTACATTAAGGTTATGGCTGGAAGCAAATTTCAATGTCCAAATGACTTTGACCTTTGACCTTTAAAGGTCACATGTAAATTGCAAAATGACTTTGACCTTTGACCTTGACATGACCTTGACATTTGAGATGACCTTTGCCTTGCTTTGCTCGAACTCCTATACACTCGGAACCACATCTATTACAGTATATAAGATATTGAAGATATAAAACTTTAATTAGCCCTCATTTTCATAATTGTGAAAAGCATGACCTCTCATTATAAAAAGGCGAGCATTCATCTGTAGTAATCTAATTGTGCCAAGTTTGGAGTATCTACATGTTGTACTTTTCAAATGAAATGTCAGACAAATTTGCCTGTGAAGAAAGAAAGAAAGAAAGAAAGAAAGAAAGAAAGAAAGAAAGAAAGAAAGAAAGAAAGAAAGAAAGAAAGAAAGAAAGAAAGAAAGAAAGACAACATGTCTGTGTTAGCACACAGACATAAAAATAAACTAACTGATGGGCCCAGGGCAGATATAAAGTTAATGTGGTTAAATATGAATACCTCCTGTTAAATTCACGTAATTCTGCTTATCTGACACTTTTTGCCTCATTAAGGATATGCAGGTTTGGGGTACAGAACTTCTTCAATAAGTTTTTATCCACAGTAAGCCCACTTTCGGCGATGTACCATCTAAAATTAATCTAAAGCCTCAATATGACTGACTACTGCCGCCATCTGGTGTCAAAGAATCGAGGATTTTTTTGTTATGTATTTGATCGTCAGATGTCACTTAGAATGTCGCAAACTTGTATACCTTAATACAAATACTCTAAACAGATAGTTATTTTGCTAAGATCGTTAACGCCCTTAATTTAAAACACGAAATACATCTCACCATATGTTACTCAATCTTTTATAAGTATGCAATAGATCTTCTTTACCGACATAGTCATACTTTACGGTAGATGTCTGATTCATTGGAAGTGGGAAGGGTGGGAAATGTAAACAAGAGCGATGGTTCTCACGCAGTGGCCATTTGTGTTGCTGCTTATATTTCTTTTTATTTTACAGGTATCGCCACAGGACCAGGTAAGAAAATATTGTGTAAAGATTTACTATCTTCAGGTGCATGTCCCCATGGCTTAAGTGACTGAACAATGCATGACCTTACCATGCTTACCCTAATATAATAATAATATTGACATTGCCTGGAATGGAGGATTTTTCTAAGGTTCTAACTTGCGAAGCTTATTCCTTACCACCTTAGAACTTCTAAGGTAGTAAGGAATAAGCAAGTTCACGTTAGATGTACCATGGAGGTACTATATGATATAACACCTCCATGTTTATACTTTAAGAGCTTGCTTGCAAAGTTGCAGGTATCAGGGTATTGTGTTAAGGTCAAAATAGCTACTCCGTCCATTACAGAGCTATGCAGAAGGCAGGTTCTAGGCAGGGGTAGAAAAGTTTGAAAATTTTGACTGGTCTGGAGGACCTGTGCTAGGCCAATAATACAGGTCCTGCCCCAGATGTGTGGGTCCAATCTGCTGCGAACTGCAAAGCAGGGCACCCATAGGGGAAGGGAAGCATGGTTCCACTGTAACTATTGAGTAATTAGTGCCAAAATTATTTGAATACAGTGGTATCTCAGCAAAAAATTAAAAAAAGGCAACAACACACAGAGATTTCATTCAGTACAGACAATCACGGAGATTGTTGACAATGCACACCGGTGCAGGAGTTGGCCATTTTAATATCAATTGTACGCATTTTCCGCTCTGTGTTTTTTCAGCGGTTCATCAGGAACATTCTGAATGTTTTCAAAATATCTACCATTGATATGTCACTTAATTTCGGTAATTATGTGACATGAAAATATAAAGCTACAATAAGTATCATTTGCTTGAATCATCAGCTCCACCATGCTTGTTTGTTGACGTACTGCGCATGCTTGACCACCCAAACAGGACGAAAATTTGCCTGAAGAGGGCGAGAATGTCGCTACCCTCTAGTCTTGAGATTTTAACATTGGAGAAAGTAAATTCATGCAAGATAACAATGTTTGGTAGGTGGGAATAAAGAATTAAGCCAATAGGAAAGCAGCATGATGATATTGACAAGCTTCTGACGTTTCCATTGATACCAAACATGCCTAGGACTGGCAAGAGAATGGTATAAAGTTTGAGACCGTAAAATACAAAATTTTACCGCTGTTTTGCAGATTTATATTCGCAAATGTACCGAACAACAATTGATTAGATGTTTATTCAGAAGTCTGTATTTAATAAAAGTGTCACATTTACGCTACAAAATTGTTTCTGCAGCATAAACTATGCAGTTTGATTGACCGGAAATGAACATACGATGTCTTTGTTTACGTAAATAAACGTTGATGTGGATGCCCTGAAGATCACGTTTGTGGGGCGACCCCACAATTAAATTCAGCATGGTAGACAGATTACCCCCAAAAAATAAATAGCAGACGAAGGGCTAATTGAAAAAAAATAATACTGGCGATTTTTAACTGGTCAGGAGGACCCATGCTTTGCAACTTTTACAGGTCCGTCGTTTTTTTTGTGGGTTTCGGGCCTACGGACCCCTGTACTTTTCGAGCCCTGCTAGGTATATAGCTGTAACATCATGATGATTGTATTTTGTATGTCAAAATATCATGATTGTTGTATTTTGCATGTGACATATAGGTCAACATTGACCTCTATTTGTCAGTAAAATTATTATAATTGTTGTTACTGTTAGGGAATAGGGTGTGTGAGGTAAAGTCTTTTTATTTTTTTTGTTTGTTTGTTTTGTTTTGTTTTTTTTCAAGGAAGTACAAGCAATAAGTGTAGGGGGATATTCTTGAGTTCACACATCCAGGAACTTTCAGTGTTGGCCAACCACACGTAACTAAAATGTGTGAACAACAGTAATGCAGCCACACAGAGCCAGGTGACCATTCAGCATGACAACCTGCATACTCCTTGCTAAAAAAGACTAACAAAAACCCACTCAAAGTTCAGCTTTTTTACAAGATATTTTGACGGAATTTTGCAGCTTGTTTTACAAGTTTACAAATTCTTCAATGCCATAAGTTAAACTCGTCAATAGTTCTAAGTTCCACGAAATTTGATCAGCAAAGGTTAGCATGTAAATGAATGGTGAAGTCCGTGAATTTTCACCGGGTTCCCTATGGGCTGTGACGTTACATCGAACTGCAAAATACCCGGGACCAAGGGCCCACCACAGCTGTGAGAGAGTGGGTGGTGGACCCTTTGCCTCGGCTCTGGGCCTGGAAAACATGGCAGTACAAGCTGATAAGGATTATCATGGCTTCCCCCGCCTCATCTACCTTTTTTTTCCCTAGGCCACCTGTGTCACACACGGCAGACAAGAGCCACATTATTATTATTATTATTATTATTATTATTATTATTATTATTAGTTACTCAGATAATAGATGTTTATTTCGCGTCATTATCTTGACCTTCTTTCTTCTTTTGCGTATCAAAACATGCTCGTACCTGAGCATTACATGCTAGGCTTTCTGTGTGCACATGAAAAGGGATTTATGGCATTAGTAGAAATGCATGAATGAAACGTGCAGAGTGAGAGGTTCTTAGTAGTTATTAAGCTAAAAGCAGGTTCCCTTTATATACACTTTTGCTGGGTGGCCTGGAAAGTTGCCAGGGTGGGGGACGTTACTATGTTTCTTGGGAGCTTGATGTTTCTACACTGAGCTGGGCCAGCGCTAAGCATTAGCCAGTTAGCCACTGCCTAAAAAGGTGTGAACTGGCTAATAATTTTTCTGATCAGTTAGCCAAACTGGCTAAAGGATGCTGCACATATAATTAAAGATTGCATACGGGTAAAATGTGGCTACAAGTTCACAATTTATAAGAAAATGATCATTACATGTGTACATGTGCCTAAATCTGGTTCTTTTGGCAAATAAAATATTCTTGATTTTTTAGCAAAAAATGGCTCGTGTAATAAAAATCCTTACAGCTAGCCCCAAGTAGTACCTCCAAAATTTAATTTGGCTAAGTCTGGCCAATAAGTTTTCAGCAAATTTAGACTGGCTAAAACGATAAATTTTCTGGCACTAGCCCAGCAGAGGATACACATTATCAGAACAGTTGTATTCTGGTCATTTACTCATGTATGTACAACTAGTCTTTCATGCATTGTATTATGTCACAATGATGTTGTTCTGACCAACATTAGAATCTGACCCAAGTTGGAATATGCATGAATCATGATTTGCCACATGCTTGATGATATATAAGTTGGTTGTTTTCTGGTGGAAAAAAAAAATGTGAATAAAACTGAGTTCAAACACCATTTGAATAGTTTTCCTAGTCTAGTCAAACTAGTCTTGTCTTATATATATGTGTATATATATATATATATATATACACATATACATATACATATACATATACATATATACATACATACAGACATATATTTAGTCTTGTGCTATAATTATAAGTTCATTTGCCTATTTTCCTATGACAACTAGCTTATCAGAGGACAGAAAGTATTCTTTCTACCCATCACTCCTAGTTCAACTTCTGATTCATACAACTCTCAGAATTCCCATGAATCTACAAAATATGGAAATCGGCATATTGTCCTTGCCATCCCAGGCACCGTCATTACACATGCCCCATAAATAATGTGGGAAAATAGCCCAAAACAAAAAGATTTTCTGGTGACAACTGAAACCTTTAGGTTACAACCAAAAATCTCAAGTCCAGTCAAATATTATTTTGAATATAAATGGTGAATTATAGTTTGATCCAAGCAAGGTGGCTCCTTATTTTAAGAACTTTTACACTGCAATAGCTGAGAAACTTGCTTCAAAATTACCTACTCTTTCAGGTAAATTTAATAAGGAGTCATCAGCTTTTAAAGAGTATTATTCAGAGATTGCACCTCGGAAATTCAATTTGGAAACTATAACCGAGGAACTTGTCTTCAAACAACTAAATACTTTGAATCCCCGTAAGAGTACCAGTCTCAATGACATACCTGTAAAATTTCTAAAAGATGGTGCAATTATTCCAAAAATGCCAATAACGTATATAGTTAATTTGTCTATAATGACTAATTCTATCCCAGACAATTTCAAATTGGCTAGAGTAATACCATTGTACAAACAATAAAACAAACTGGAAGCCAGAAACTACAGACAAATAAGTATTCTTACAGCTCTCTCTAAAATACTATCTAGAGAGAGCGTTATACACACAATTGGAGTCTTATCTTCACAAAAACAATATACTTTTTGATTTACAGTCAGGTTTCAGGAGCTCATACTCAACAGATACCTGATTGATACATTTAACAGATTTTATTCAGACAGAGATATCCAAATGGAATTATGCAGGACTTGTATTATTGGATCTACAAAAGGCCTTTGATACAGTTGACCACTCAATCCTTTTACAGAAACTCAAGGCAATGGGTGTTGAGTCCATTGGCTGGTTCGAATCTTACCCGAGTGACAGGAAACAGTTAGTGTCTATTGGTCAAGTTGAGTCCCAGCCCAAAATAATACTATGCAGTGGCATTCTGTTGTATTTTTTTGTGGCGGATAGGACATTTTGCAAAGTTTGGGAGCTTGTAACTTCCAACAGCTATCATTTGTCATTATTTTTTTCTTGTCACAAACCTTATGGGGACCCATTTTGTGGGCCTACATTTCCAATTTTCTTCTCATTTTTGGTACAAAAAACTGAGTGTCGCAGATGGGACAAATTTTGGACATGGGTTTTGAGGTTAAGACATTTATGTCCAAAACTGTGTCCTGTTTACAATTCTCTAATATATTTTTGCCTAAAATATGATAACTTGAGTATTTCTATGGCAGTTTTTACAGAAATTTAATTCTTCTACTTCAAATAATTTTCAAGTATGTAAATTAGCAATGTCCCAGACAGGACTCCAGGTACTATCGCAGATGGAACACTTTTGTCCAGATGCCCGAATGCAAAAATAAGCCAACTTTCTACTGGCACTTTAGACAAAAATACCTGGATCATGTAAAATATTTTATAATGTTTTGAAATAATTGATGGCTCTACTTTTATTATATTTAACTTCAAACTCATTTCAACATTAAGAAATGTCCTGTCTGCAACATTGAATACTTGAAAATTTTGATAATATTCATACATTACAGCATCCTGGAAATCAAAACGTGAAGGTTTTGTATTATATTCCACTGAACAATGTAAAAACAAGTGTATTTTTAATGTTTGTGTGCAATTTTGACTGCATTTGAAAATATTTCATCAGGATTTCTGCTTTTGTTCGCGGACGGGATAGTTTTACCTATACATAGAATAGGGTGATGAGCATGTTTAATGGGTGTCATTCTCAAAATATAATACCCATCTATTATTTTGAACTTTTGCACAAAAAGTATATTATGAAAACCTTAAAATGGAAAGCAAAATAGAAGAATTTAACTTATATCATTTAAATAAACCTGAAGATTCAGCATGTGTATGATGTCCGGTCTGCCACATTTTTAAATTCTCAGGGCTCGACATTAAGGATTTCCATTACTTGTTCCACACAAGTTTTTGTCCCATTTTCGAACAAGTAATGTGTTAAATTCCTACTCAGTTCAAAATTCTTACTTGTCCTGCCAGATAATTTACTTGTCCCGGAAAATAGGGCTTGCCTTAATGTCAAGCCCTGATTCTAATAACAATCAAGTCCGTATCTGAAGAAGAACAATAGTAAAGTGTTTTAAATGAAAGATTTTGATATTCATCAGTGTAACAAACACATAAATTTATGATTTGGGTGTAAAACAACACAAAAATTTAGAATTTAACATATACTCCATATGATAGACAGTCCCGTCCTTGACAAAATGTCATATCTGTGACATTTAAATGTTTTTTTTAAATCAAAGTTTTAATTTTTTTTAAATATTTTTTCTTGAGCCTTATTATATAGTTCTTATGGTGTTATTAAAGGATCCTAAATTTTTGAAGTATGCCCGGGTCTTTGAATGAGACTAACTTTAAAAAGTCAAACATCGCGGCTTGACATTTTAAGAATTTGACTCCCATTAAAATTTTTGAATCAAACTTTACTTTGGGTCAAACAAGAAGGCAAGAAAAATCCTCTCATCAGCATAAAAAACAATGTCTATTTGACTATTGTTGTTCCTTCGGGCACTCGTGGCAAGTCCAAAATTCACCTTAAAAGGCTTGGGATCATGCAGAACAAAATAATGCATTTCATTGTGAACATGGGCCCTCAGGATCATATTGAACAAAAGGAGCTGGACACTGTTGGAACACTTAATGTCAAAGACCAGGTTAAACAATTGAAACTGAATGATGTTTTTAGGATACATAACAACACTGCACCAGCGTACATGCATCATCACTTCCATAAGGTAAATGCTAACACCAGTATTTTACTAGGTTCAACCAAAACAACAATAATTTTTCCCTACCCAGTATCAAAACTACTGCTGCTTATTCTTTCTACTTCACTGCCATCATAAGTTGGAACGTATACCAGTGCAATTAAAATCAATGTCAGACAAAGGGAATTTCAAACTTCAACTAAAAGCACACCTTTCATAAAAAGCCACACTGAAGGAAAATAGTGATTTTATTTATTCCTTATGTTCGTTTTGATGGTGTTGTACACAGCTTGTACTAAGTTGTAGTAGATATACTGTGATATTCTATTCACTTTTATTCAAAATTACTCTTGTTTACGTTTCGACTTGTTACCAAATGTATTTATATGTATTCACTTTTAAGCTTTTAGCTCTTCTGACCAAAGAATGCAGAGCTTATGCAACCCCTCATGTCTGTCTGTCCATAGGTCCATCTGTAAACTTTTGCTCGTTAGCACGATACCATCCACAGTTTTTCAAGGTAGCCCAAATATAACTATCAGGACTTTTAGGGTGTATGACAATCAAGGCCAGTTTCGATATTGGTGGCTCCACCTAATAATAATAGTAATATAGGGGTTAAAATGTAGCTGATCTTCACCAAATTTGGTGGGATTGTGCAGAAAGTTAAAGTCTCAGTTGCTGATGATACTAGTGGCACCACCTGAAAGTATGAGCCAAAATGTGTTTTAAGATGTAAAATTCCATATTTGAGCAAATAGAACTTTGATAGTGCATAGGTGTATACTCCAGCATAAGGGCGAGGAGAAGTATGAAGATGCTTAACTTTGATCCTGTTTCCCAGGTCACAGAGACACTGTAGTAAGCTTTGGTTTCTGCACAATAAGTAGAAAAGTTTTCATTACAGGACCTGTATATTTTAAAGCATTATAGTCCTTATCCAGGGCTAGAGTAAGTTTGAAGATGGGTGACCTTGACCTAAATTCAAAGGTCACAAGGACACTTAAGTGAACTTGGTTTCTGCATTGTAACTCAGCATCTAAGACATGACTTCAGTATTGCACATGGTAATAGTCCTCAATTAGGGCTTGATCAGCTTAGAAGATGGATGACCTATTGACCTTGACCAAAATTTTTTCCTAGGTCACCAGGTCAGTAGGTTGGTTGGTAATTTGTTAGAGAGATTGTGGTTTCCACACTATAACTCAAGAAGTTTTCGAAAAAGGAGTTTGATAGTGCCCATATATATACTCCTATATAGGACTATAGGTGAAGTATGAAGGTGGTTGACCTTGACCCTATTTCCAAGGTCATGGATGTAGTTTAGTAAGTCTGGTTTGCCCACAATAACTAGAAAAGTTTCCATGATAGAACCTGAATATTGCACACGATTATAGTCCTTATCCAGGGCTGAGTCAAGTTTGAAGGTAGTTGATCTTGACCTAAATTTAAAGGTCACAAGGGCACTTTAGTGAATTTGGTTTCTGTTTTGTAACTCAGAATATAAGTTATGTTTACTATATTGCACATGGTAATAGTCGTCAATTAGGGCTTGGTCAGCTTAGAAGATGGATGACCTGAACCAAATTCCCAAGGTCACCACCTAGAGTCCCATTAGTGAACTTGGTTTCCGCATGATCACTAAAGAGGTTTTTGACCCAGGGATTTCACATTGCACAGGAATATAGCCTTCCATAACAGCTAGGTCATGTTCTGGAATAGATGACTGTGTGTTAATTCCCAAGATCACAGAGCCACGCTACTGAATTTCTTTTCTGCTTAATAACTGCAGAAATGTTTTTAGCCAGAGCTTTTCTTTTGTAGAAGCTTATAGTTATAGTCTTCTGTTAGGGCTAGATCAACATTAAAGAAGGGTGACTTTGGTCTAGTGTCCAAGGTCACAAAGCCACTTTCGTGAATTTGGTTTCTGCATCCACTTCCCAAGGTCATGAGTGCTCCATTTATTACTATCAACAGGGTAATGAGGGTGAACATAATGATGGTGGGGGGGCATCTATGTTTTACAATCATGTCTTGTTTCTCAAGGTCATGGAGGGAATGGTTTTCAGGAAATGATTTTTTTGAGATAGTCATCAAGTTATTTGTCAGCAGAGCATTTTTTCAATGGGCCTCTTGCTTAGGCCTTGGAGCTTGAGAAAAAATTAGGTCTTGCATGTGTTAAAAGATACTTGATTGAACCAATGTTTCTGTTAACCCCCTAATCCCCAAATGGGGGTATATTACTGTTTCATAATCTGAAATACCCCCAGAAAAAATTCTGCAGGGTCAGAAGTCTTAATTGTTTATTTACATGTAAAATTGATGAAAATCTAGTCCTCTTCCCTTCTTGTGATTCCCCCCCCCCCCCCCAAAAAAAAAAAATACTCATTGAACTACCTGTGTAATACACCTTGGATATTATAACTTGTTTCAGAATGTTGGGCCTGGTGTCACCAAGACCCCCAGGACTGGTATTGAGATGGACGTGCTGGGCTTCCGACTATGGATGATCATAGGCTTTGTACTGGTAGCGCTCCTTGTCATAAGTAAGTGAACACAGTACAGTCACTTACTGCACAATGATACAGCTTTTTTGCAAATCTGGCTACAATGCAGTTTGCTGAAATACAGACCTGTTATGTTTTAATTGACTTTCCAAATAATTTTTACACAGTGTTGGGGGACACATGAATTATGTGAGAGGTAGTAATTAATGTCACTGTGGCTTCCCATGTTAGCTTGAGAATCTTCCCCAGCAGTGTAAAACAAAAGATCAGTGGTGGTATCCACAGAAAATATTTTGACTTTATGCTCAAATTAAGGCCACCTTAACCATTGCTGTTTTTAAACTTAAGTCCAAAATTTTCAAATTGCAAATCATTTGATAGACATTATAAGATCCTATCCCAAACCAGCAAAGAAGGAAAACTACTTTCTGGGACAAGAACAACAAGGCAACCTGCTGGGAGAAACCAGTCTTATCTGATAAACTAGCACACAGCAGACTGCAAATCAAAGTCGGCATCTCTAGGCTGGGTTTGCCTAGAAACTCCCAAGTGAACACTCACTGGACCGAAACCAGCATGACACCTTTCATCAGATTCATGGTCAGTATTTGTGATGATGTAACATAAATATTACCCATGTGAACATTTAACTGCGTATACTTAACTTGGTGAGTCATCATTACCTATGTGTACATTTCATTACAGTAAATACTTAAGATGAGTACATACTGTCATCATGGTGAAATGTTCTTGCAGTTATAATTTTGTGCTGCGCCTTTGACTGCCGTATTCCCAGGACCAAACAAGAGATTGATGATGACTATCAGAAGCGTCAGCTGGCACTCAAGTATGCAGAGGAAATGAACAAAATTTCTTTGAAGCATGTCCGTATGCCAAGTGAGTACAGTCAGCATCATCTTTTCTCTTTAAACTCATCAAAAACTGACTGGATGTCAAATCTTTATCTGATTTAGTGCTTTATTACTTCATTTCACTGTTAAAAGAAACATTTTGACAGCAAAATGTAGACTATCAAAATGATACAATGGAGGTCTCACAGCTTCACTTACCACAGGGTAGGTGCAAACTACATCAATTAAAGTTATATTGAAGCAAGTGGGAAAGGATTAAGATGATAGGCTACTGGTTAACTTGATAATTATGCTTGTATGTAAGTATATAATGCTATGATACCTGGTGGATGCAGGACTCAATGAGTTATTAGATTCACAAGTACATGTACATTTTATCAGATACGTGTTTCTTTTTTCTCTTTTTTTCTTTAAACACACTCATAAATAATCATTTGATCACTTGAAGACTAGTATCTAGAAAAGGATCTTCAGATTTGTCCAAACTGCAGTCATACCCAAGTACAGTAAAAGTGAGGCCAGAGCCTTTCCGGTGAAGCTGCAAGTCCTTATGAGTTAATTATGGTCTGCATTTCAGGCAAGTGAGTTCCATATTTTCATTGATACACTATCATATAATTTATCACAAGGGCCTGCAGCACAAGGGAGAGGCCCTGTCCAGACTGAGACTGCCCTGGACCAGGACATCAACATGAGGGTATCACGAGGCATGACCCAGGCAGGTACTCCCCTGGGCCAACACCCAGGCACTCTGCTGGGGGCCAGCTCATCTGCATCCCTGGGTAGAATACTGGGTATGTTTTGATAAAGTTCTTAACCTTAAGAAAAAAAATGATTTCCAAAATGAGTTTTAAGAAAACGTATCACCTCAATAACACAAGAACAAAATGTAAGTTTTGAGGAACCATGGTGATATATGCAGCCGAAGGTCAGATGTTTCAGCCTAAGATTTTTGTGCATAGAAAACAGCTTTAATATCAGGTTGAAAGATCTTGATTGCAGCATTCTGTGCACTTTGTGTTCATTTATTTTTTTTAACTGCAGATAAAGAAGAACTATGGGTGAATGTGGGAATGGAGTTTAAATCAACAACTCAAGTCTATATAGTTAAACCTCATTATAGTGACACTCAGATATCTGATATATTCAATATAATGACACAAATTTTCATGGGAAAAAGTTTATTTTCTTTGTTTATTTGATTCATTTATCTGACATATTCAATTATCTAACACATTTATAATGGAACAGACATTATCATAATAATGAGTTTTCACTGTACTGAAAAAGAAACTTCACTTGATTAATTGTCAAACCTGACAATTTTCTAAAACTGTTGTAATGATTAAAATCAGCACTTGTTGTCATAGGTGGGCGAGTGTTCACAGGTACATGATCCCATGTGCACCATAATCCCAGTTAAAGTCCTCGATATCTTGGCAGGAAATGGCAACATGAGGCCAGGTGAGGCTGCTACAGCACGAACACTGTCCAGCATGCAGAGGAACAACGGCTCGTCACAGCAGCAGCATTCAGAGTACACCATGGTGAAGAGGGGTACAGACACACGGCAGCAGCAAGGAAACCTCATCTGAAGATGTTAACCAGACCATTTGTTGTAGCGACCATCAACATGTACTTAACCCCTTCAAATCACACATAAAGCACCTGCATGTCAATTGTCAGGGGCTTTTATGTTTTGATGTAAATTTCATGTCTATAGAAATTTTTTTTTTTTTTTTTTTTGCTGAGAATTGTGAATAAAACTTCTCAGGGTGGCACGCCACAGGTCAGTAGCTCTCCTTGGCACCGGTTGGGTACATCATGCCCAACCTAGGCCAAGGAAAGCTATTGATGCAATCTTATTCAGATCAGGACAGGGCTAACATGTAATAGACCTTTGCTTCTGTTTCATTGCATAAAATAGAAACTTGTTACTCTAGAATGATTCATACAATTGCATCTTTGCTTAAAAATGTTTATTTAAAATTTTTTATTGCATATTTTGGTTTGCACATCAAAACAGTATGAAATTAAGCAGCATAGGAAATTTTTAGAGTTGTAACAAGTTCCAAAATATCTAGGAATATATGTGTTAGCACATTTCACTTTTCTGTGATTTAGTGTGTAGATGAAAATTGTCACATTCATAAGAACCACGGTAGTAAACACAGTTACTTCTGGTAATGCCAAGTACAGCAACCTTATATGACTACTACCATGCTTCTTCTCAATTGAATACCAAAAAAAACCCGGAAATATGCTGGCACTGCTAGAGTAACATGACATGATTGGCCAGACTTAAATGACATGATTGGCCAGAGTTACATGACGTGATTGGCCAGAGTTATACGACATGATCACCCAGAGTTGTATGACAGTAATTGTTATGCACCATGATCAGTCAGTTATAAAGTGTGATCAGGCAGTTGGTTATATAACATAATCTGCCAGAGTTGTGTAACATTATTGGCTGGAGTTGAATAACATAACCAGCCAGTGTTACATGATGTGATAAGCTTGAGTTATATAGTGTACTCAGCCAGAGTTGTATGATGTGATTGGCTAGTTCCATAGCTAAATCAGCCTGAGTTGTACAAAATTTTCCACTCATATTACATGACATGAACAGTCAGCTTATATATTTTTCAAAGAAGTTACAACCTGATCCGTAATATAAGAGAACAACATAAAGATGTGGATTACTTACTGATGTGCTAGAACTAGAAGATGGTGACGATAAGTAAAGTGTAGTCACCATGTTATTGTGGTTATCATCTACCGTAGACATAAGTGGAAGGTAGGCTCTATCTTCTGATTATCATTATGCATTAGCCGGACAAGTAGAGGGTAGTTACTGTCTTATCATTATGATCAAGCAAAGTCAAAATGCATAGAGAATAGTCACCATCTTATTGTGGTTATAACCAAGCATAGATATGATGAGAAGAGGGTAGTAACTTTATTGTTATGATTATGATCATACATAGACATGATGAGTTGAAGGTAGTCACTGTATTATGATTATGATCAAGCACAGACATGATAAGTAGAGGTTAGTCACTGTCTTATTATGGATATTATGAAGTAAGAACATGAGAATTGTTCAAACCCAGTAATTGTTAACTGCATGTTAACCTAAGAGAATGTCTCCCTCCTGCCAACTAAAAGTGGTCTGATATATGGCAGCAACCTTTAATCATGCAGACAAATTTAACAAAGATTCTAATTGAACATGTTTGTGATCTTGATAAGCTATTTTGTACTTACAAAAGGTTTGCGTTTATAGCATATAGCGCTATAATACTTTGAAATCCTATACTAGCAGATATATGCAGGTGGGGTACTGGGCAGCATCCGTCCATGTAGCTGAGTCTCTCTTAAACACTGTTTTCACTAGGTAAACTTTAGCGACTGGCTGTCCCGAGCTGCTGCAGCAGTTAAATCTTGTGGCCTGCATGTAGTAACAGGGAATAGAGCCACGTTCATTCAGGGGCAGTGTTCAGGTAAGCCCGGCATTTTCGTAACCCTGAAGGACCTAATGCCAATGTATCAGCATGCAATTTTTTCCCTTTAGACACTACCAGAAATGGACCAGTGTCACAAATGCTACCTACTTTAGTTTTTTCGTCAAAAGCGGTGGATCAGATCCGTCCCCAGAGGATTAAAGATGGGAGGCATTTTGATGTATATGTATGTAATTCACACCCATTGTAAGTAACAGCAACCACGAGTAAATGCCAGTATATCCCATGGTGGCATTTTCCATGACCCAAATACATGGAGTCCGATAACTGCAGACATTACATGGTGGACAGCTACATTTGCATATTCACATTAAAACTGCTAGCAATAATTCAACTGTCATAGGATCTGGACTCTTATTCCATTATGTGATAAATGTTCATTATATTTAATTATACATTGTAGTTGTATATAAAATGGGATTTTTTTGCAGAAAGGGATATTTTAATTCAAGCATATCCTGTATGGCAGGTCTGATATCTATCAAATGATGATCATGCCATGATACATATTTTTTATGCATTCCCAGTGGCCTATGCAAAGGAAGCAAAATATTTTGATTGGTACATGTAGACTAGATGCACAGAATTTATACCATGTCAGATTTTGATGCTATTTTAATGGTTGTATGTGTAGTTTATTTCCTGCACAGTTCTTATTTGCAGATTTAACTTTTGAATGATTCTTAAATATGGTACTATGACCTTTTACATACTTCTCAATATTGATTTATCATATTTGACCAATGCATATATATATATATATATATATATATATGTATATAGTAACTTTAAATTGTGTATTTTATGAAGAGGGGTATATGCTATGAGATACTGAAAAGTTATGCATGGAAATGGAACCAGTTATGAAGCATGAATTGGGACTACGGGTCAGATGAAGTCTGATATTTAAAAAATGCTGTGGATCCAAAGGAGCAGTATGCTTACATGATTATGTGGTGAAATTTTAAGTTTTTTAGGAATTGAAATTTGAGTTTAACCATGTTGAGAGTTTTTTTTCTTTTTATATATCCATCGTCAAATTATACTTTTACATATATTGCTTAATGTCTAAAGTATAGTTTTACACCATTGAATATGTAGATCGTCACAACGATTCAACTTTTGGTGCTTGGATGTTCCTGTAGACATTGTGATTACACTTTTAACTGGGATTTTTCACCCTATGTGAAATGTGGATTAGTCATGCTGAGTTGTGTCAGAGTGCCTTTTTTATGACTGAACCCAAGAAATCTTTGTGAGAAATGGCACCTGTTTCAGTTTGTCACTTTATTGATGGCAGTAATTTCTGCATGATGCAAAGCTTTAAACATGCTCCAGTGTTTCCCCAGATGGGAGCAAGTTTTGCTTCGTAAATGATTAAAAAAAGGGGGGCTGTATCAGTGGAATCCAAATGGGTCATAAACACTGGATATCATCAGAATTTGTCCTTTGTTTTACATGTAATCACTTAAGGAAAACTGCAAGTATGATCCTTGATCCTACTCATTAACTCTTTCACAGCCAATGTTGACAAAAGTTTGTTTGCCCGGAATTGACACAAAAATACTGGAGTCATATTCTTTGTAAAGCAATCTTTCATTGAAGTTCAGTAAAACCTGTTTGAGAGACCACTGTGAGGAAAGACCACCTGCCTTTTCATACCACATTTACCATGTCCGTTTTGCCATCTTTTCCATGTTATTGCACCTCAAGTGAGAGGCCTTATTTGACGACTTATTGGCCTGCCTGAGGGGTGGTCTTTCAAAACAGGTTTTACTGTACATGTATAGGTACAAGTACAGTGCTGAGACCATGAAAATGGTTCATGTCAACAGCTTCCCTTGTTCAGCCTTACTTGCATTGTACCCAAAGCATAATGAGGAAAGCTGTTGACTGAGTCAGAACTTGGCGCTGAAAAGAGTTATGTGGCCGCTATAAGCATCAGAGCGTTCTGTTTATTATTGCAGTGTTATATTTTAATTTAATGTAAAGTGTAATACATTAGTTCCAGGGGAAACATATGCCACATTTTTAAGGCAGCAGTTTTTTTTACGGTGCACTCTTCAAAAGAATGCTTGATTATAATTTATTGTGTTCATTGTTTATTAATGTTGGTATATATTTATGTATACATGTGTATGTATGTATGTTTCTTCCCAGTGCACAAACTCTTTTTGTCTCGTATGGAGTACATATACGGGAATTTATTTTGCCGTGTGCAGTATTTAAATTATGCATATTTTGACTTTTGTCAAGCTAAGTTGAGCACTATACTCTTTGTAATGTACCTCCATGTGAACCTATATTGCCTGAATTTTATGTACATGACACAATGACCAACCAAATTGTTCCATGGAGATTTGAACAATGACACCCAGGTACTTTTCTGTTGAAAAGCCTAAAAGGAACCTGTTTTCATTTATTTGCTGTTCAAAAATGTATTTATTAAGAATTTGTTGTTCCATTAAAGGAGAATATTCAGTATTTTACATATACAAAACACCCTGGATTTTTGAAGAAAAGTAAAAACCTTTTGAATGATTTTTTTTATACTGTTAACAATTTCAAATCTAGGCTTTTTCAATAGGTTTGCAGCCTTTGTCTGATGATTTTTCTTTATGACAACAAAAGTTGTGAGCATCATATACCAAAATGACTATTGAATATCAAACAATGAATATTGGTATCTTTGTTTTGTACTGATATGAAAGAATAAATTTTAACATGACAGTGCTATGACACAGATATTAGCATATACATTCCTACCTGATTGTTTAGTGGAGGAAACCGAAGGACATCTAGAAAACCAATGAGAACAGTCAAAGTGGTAGGAACTCTTTCCACTTGCTTCCCCAGCCATGAATCGAACCTGGGTTCCTGAGGTGAAAGGCAAGCCTGTTACTGCTCCACCAACCATGCACGCCAAAAAACTTTGTCAGTGCCATATGATTGGGAGGGAAATTACAGGACATGGAATTACATATATACTGGTTGTATTATTATTATTATTATTATTATCATTGCTACAAATTTCACAAATGCAGTTATTATACAATTATAGTCACACTTAGATGAATTATCAGAAGATTTTACCTTTACATTTCAGATACAATGGCATCTCACTTAAGTACCAGCATGCCTAGTCCAAAGTAGGCAATTCTAGAGAAAGTAAAACGTCTGTGTCAAAAAAGCAGATAACAGTGCAGCGATTGTTATACAGAACACCTCTGATTACATTGCTGAAGCTCATAAACTTTTATCAAACAAAGATCATTATGCTAAAAAGGAGTGAAACCTGACTCCTGTGCACAACGAAAAGATACAAATGGCACTCAAAGACATGCTGCAAAAAACAGCATACATTCTAAGTTGTAATACTATTTGTATATCTTAGAAGCATGAGTTCCTAGTCTATACCTCTTGCCTAAAATTTACAAAGGGGTCCTTCAACCACCAGGACACCCATTTTAAGTGCAAATGAATGCTCCACTAAAAGGATTTCTGCCCACATGCATTTGGACTTCTTTCTTAAACCATTAGTGAAACTGTTCCTGCTCGTAGTTTCATTAAATACACCACAGACATCACAAAGAAAACTGAAGCCTTAGAACCATTCACAGAAAACTCACTTCTGGTTACTTTGGACCTATAGTCTGTGCACACCAACATTTCTACCTTCGAAGGTTTACATAGTGCAGCCAGAGCCTTGTTACACAACAGAGACCCCCAAGACAAACCCAGTGTGGCGGAACTAATCAATCTGTTACAATTCGTCCTGTTTTAGTGCAATAATTTCGAGGTCAATGGGGAGCACTACCTACAAATTTCAGGGATGGCCATGGGGACTGACATAGCCCCCTACTTTGCCAACCTTTTCATGGCCGAGCTGGAACAGAACCACCTCCTTAAATTTCCACTACAACCTCTTGTACCGTGGAGATTTATTGACAATATCTTTTGTGTATGGACTTACGGAGATGAAAACTTATAGGAATTCATCACACACCTGATCTCCTGCCATCTATCATATTTAGCGGGGAATATTCCAGTACAGACATAAACTTCTTTGACGCTTCAGTCAAGCTAGATCCACACGGGAGAGCATATACCACTCTCTATGTATGTGAAACCTACTGATGCCCACATGTATCTTCACTATAGGTCCACACGCACAAAACAGTCCATCCCCAAGGGTCCCTATAGCCAACTTTTAAGGGTCAAGCATGTCCGCACTAGACCAGGTGATTTTGAGGACAATGCTCAAAAAATCCTCAATTCTCTCAGCCCAGAGGCTACCCCATAGAACTGTTACATTTAAGAATCCGAAGCTAAAGCGGATTCCTTGAAAAGAGCACAGTTACTGGCACCCAAGCCAATTACACAGGAAACTACTGACAGCAAAGCTTGTTTTCTGGTCATGAGATACAATCCATCTCATCCTGCAATAAAACAAATTATCCAAGACAATTGGAAAATACTTGAGCCGTCACCCCATGCAGCAGTGTTGGCCGACAAGGAAGTCAAGATTGGCTTCAAACGTACAATGAACATTCAAGACCTGCTGGTCAACTCCAGGATCCGGCACAACCCAGCGATCTCAGGCAGAAAACATATTACTAATCCCTGCAAACATACCGATTGCAAGTACTGCAATCGCCTAGTAACCACTGGACGAGCTATAAGCACACAAACAAGCACATTATATTCAGTCCCACAAGGAGACTGTTGTGACAGCCCAAATCTGTTCTATCTCCTTGTGTGTTTTGCCAGATGGGATAAACAGTATGTGGGACAAACAAAACATCCTTTATGTGACAGACTCTGGGAACATTTCCGTTAAATCAGAAACCAAAACACAAACCAACCACTGGGCAAACACTTTGCCCAAGTGGAACATGATGTACTTAACATCAAATCCACATTTTAGAATACATCCATACCCCTCCCTGTCTAAATCGAGGTAAGGTGCTTCAACTAGAAAGAGAGAAACATTGGTTCACCAGCGTCATTCCATTGAGCCATTCGGCCTCAGTATCATGGGTGAATGAGCACTTGCTCAGTCTGATGCAAAATTTTTTTTGTTGCAGCTCATTTGCCGATGTTATTTTCAACAGCTCTGGCCCGTGACACATTTGTGTACACCTCACCAGGTTAATGGCAAATAAATATTTACCTAGAAACACCACCAGTAGATTTCTAACTGCCCCTATCCAACGTATCCAGTGGACATGAGTCCAACTGGATTTTGAAGCCCAATACAATTCTCTACCAAACTATCCAGTTGGTGCACTAACTGACCTCTCCTGATTTGAAGGGTCCCTGTCTTCCCAGACATTTGTTTGAAATTCACACGCCATGGTAACCACACCATAGCCAAGACGCACACCGGCTTCACGTCACACAATACACATGTATGACATGATGACGGAAAGTCAAGCATGCCTTTCAATACAGGCCCCCAATTGTTAACTTTTCAGTTCCTGACAAGTACATTAGTACGAAACTGGTCGAACTATAACCTCTCCCATTGCAGCCACTAGCCCTCGTCATCAACTCGTTTAGGTCAATAGCTGTTCCTGGCTCTCTTTATTAAGGTGCTGTGGGCTCAGTCTGGCGCTTTATGATCGAATATTCAGATAATCCCATCTGGTTTGTTTTCATTCTGGCATGCAGCTTTAGGTATACATGGCACCTGGACCATACAGGGAGTGGATGTTGGAGTGTGCTGATCATAATGTTGTTGACCACACATGAGGCTTCCATTATTTTGTTTAAACTCAAGTATTAGTGTAACGTAGGATAGTGTTTAGCTGTGCTGTAGTCCCAAATGGAGTACTTCACAGTGGGAAAAGTGCTATTGATTTTCATTGCAATCAACTTTAGCTTTTACAGTAGAAGTCAAGTGTGGAAGAG
Source organism: Hermodice carunculata (assembly GCA_964020975.1). Taxonomy (NCBI): domain Eukaryota; kingdom Metazoa; phylum Annelida; class Polychaeta; order Eunicida; family Amphinomidae; genus Hermodice; species Hermodice carunculata. The sequence continues at coordinate 76,966,645 of OZ026612.1, read as the reverse complement.
TGGGTTTGATATTGATCAAATCATGAAAGCTTTTGTTACTGTTGCTGTGGTAACCACCGGTGCAGTGCAAGTGGTCCCTGAAGTGTTTATTACACAAGCTGTGTGTGGCACAACTACAGTTACCAACAATTTTGGTTTATACAGTGTATAAGAAATTAGGAGGCTTTTATTGGAATTTGGGATCCCATATGGAATGACAAAAGAACCTTGTTAAACATACCTTGATGTTAAAGTACTTTAATATCAATTGCTGTGTCATGCAGGCTTCATTGTCTGCATGCTCTGACAGCAATTGTATTAGTGGAATGGATCCGGCCGTTTTATTTCTTCAGTTAAAAGTGGTATTTTACATGTACAATCACTTTGCAGCAAATGATTTATGTATGGTGCTGTTTGTTAAGTGAACACTTAAATTATGAGATGTTACCGTGGTAACAAAGTTTAGAATAAGAAATTACAACCTGGAAATGTGATCTATGATATGGTTCGGCCAGTCATTGTGTTTCATGAATTGTAGCATGACAAAGACAGATACTTCAGCAGATAATGCAGACAATGTGGATGGGAAGACACCGATAAACTAATGTATTTGAAAACAAAAAGATTTTTAATCATTTCCTACCAACAGATAATATGATTGTTTGCTCTTGAGTCAGTTTTGAGGTTCAAGGTGGTAAGACCTCTATAGCAATGATAGAAGATACTTTATTGACTTGTACCCTGTGACAGGTATAGTTTAAACTAAACATTGCAGAAGGTACATACAGACACAAAACATTAATATATATCATATACACATGTGCATTTACAGGTCAGCAGGCACACTCAGCCACAACACTTTATTATGTTCCAGTTGTCATAGCTGAAAATTTTAACCATGATAAGGACAATACATTTATAAAATCATTTGCAATGCCTCCAGTTTGTATTTATATTCGGGATTAATGAACAATTTTATAACCAGTATCATTTTACAATGTGCATGTGAATCAAAATGCTTACATCACTATTTTGGGGCCCCCAAACAGATAGGCCCTGGGGCCTAAATATTTGCTAAACAGATGGGCCCCCAGCCCAAATAATGCGACTCCTGAGCCCAAGCATTGTGGTGTATATGGGCCAATTTGAACATTTGGGGCACATCTCGTGTGAGTTCCATGGACCTTCTTTAAATTTGTGAATGATAACAGTTGCAGTACTGCTGTTAAGTGCAGAATCGTACATGTCAAAATTCTGTCACACCAGTGTTGGTATACATTATAAGTGGGCATAGAACTGTGTGGACTGTTTTAAATTTCATATGTGAATATCCCCCGCCTGTGTAAAGAAATAAGTCAAACTCCATATTTATCATTTATTTCTGTGAAAGTATTTTGTGTATTGGTTTGGATTGAAAGATAGGACTTCACTGATCTACCAGTTCACTGATCTACCAGTTTGTGGCTGTAGTTTAGTATACATAGAGTTCAGCAGTCATACTTCACACGTGACAGTTGTATCACAAATGTAAATTTGTCTTTTTATTAACAATATTCAGTCTTCCTGCCTTGTTATATTGCAGCGTCAATAATCATGCACAACTCTTTAACATATTGCGTGTCCAGGTTTCATTTTACACTTTTGTTAAATAAAAACTACCATTTGGGAAAATGAGTGAATTGTTTTTTTCCTGCCCCATTTTGGTTGAATACATGTACTTTATTCCACTTTGTTGATACAGCTTTGATAAAACTCATTATGGCATAAAACGAATTTCAGATCATGTGAAATTGGTTTTGTGCCATAATGGACACTGATTTCAGGATGCTTTTATTCAAAATAGGGACTTGTGAGTAATCCTTGAAAGGTACATGGGATAACAACAGGTGTAAAATCGGTATTGGTGAGACAACTGGAGAAGGATTTTGAGAAATCTTTGGGAGCCTGACGTGTTTCTTGTGTTTAGACAAGTCATCTCAGCTTAAATGGTCCATCCATGCATCCACAATTCACATTTTTTACTTCTACTCCAAAACCGTTGGCTAGAATCATTTCAAACTTGGTGGGGATGTATCTTGGATGAGTGTCCACCTAGGTTGTTCAAATTATCACGCTTGAGTGATTTGGGGATTTTATGATTTTTTTTTTTATTCTGGGGGGGGGGGGAAGCTTGAAAAAATCTCTGAAACTGCTCACCCAATTCCTTTGATAGGACACAGGAACACTTCTAGAGAGTCCTAGTTCTTGATGTGTTAACCAAGTGGCGCTGCAGCAGGTTTTTTTCATACTCCCACAGGGAGTGTATTGGAATCCTCATGTCCATCTGTCCTTCTGTAACACTGAACTTGTATCCGCAATTAGTCCCAGGATTTTCATTGGATCCCTTCCAAACTTTGCACACTTAACTGGCATGATGTGGGCCAGTGCAAATTACATTTCCATGTCACTGCTTTCATTTTCTGATTTTTAATGATTCATTTAAATTTTACAGATCCTGGGTAAATATACATGTTTATATTTATGGATGGCGCGGACCTTGTATCTGCAACTTGTCCCTCATTTTTCATTGGATCCCTTTCACATTTGGCACACTTCATTAGCATGGTCTTGGCTAGTGCATATTATTTTTCTTTTTTTTTCCATGTGTGTGTGTGTTTTTTTGCTATTTTCAACTTTCCCACAACCATCACTCGAATTAAGATCAAATTTGGTGGATATATTCCTTGTGAAAGGGTCCAACAAAGTTGTTCACTAGGTGGCACTGCTGTCGATTCGTCATTTTTAATAATTTTAGCTCCCCTCACTTGCGGCTGAGCTTTTAGGAGGCTGAGAAGTCTGTAGTCCGCCAATCAGTTCACAATTTACATTTTGGACTTCTCCAAAACCATCTGCCCGATTCACTTCAAACTTGATGGCAATGTACCTGCGGTGGGTCTCTGCCAAGTTTGTTCGTGGCCAAGCTCCAATATTTTTTTTAATTTTGGGTGCAAATCTTTAATCTTCTCTGAAACAGCTCACCCAATTGCTTTGATATCACACAGGAACACTAAAAGGGACTTCTTATATTTTCCGGTGGTGCTGCAATTTTATTCTATTTTTTTATTAATTTTTGTGTGTTTTCGCAATTTTTTCAACTTCTCCAGAACCCTCAGTCAGATTTAGCTGAAACTTTGTGGATATGAAGTTGTTCACTAGGTGGCACTGCTGTGAGTTTCTGATTGTTAAGGGTTTTTTTTTTTTTTTTCATTCGGATGCTTCTCAGTAAATGTACCTTTCCTATTGATTACTATGTAAGTTGATGGGCATTCTAATGTTAATTCACATTTTGTGAATTTTAAACTTCTCTGAAAAACATCAAGCAGATTCACTGTAAACTTGGTAGCAATGTATCTTGGGTGGGTCTCTATCAAGTCTGTTCAAACGGTCATGCATTGGTGATTTTGGATTGGGGGGGGATATTTTTTTGGTTTTTTTTGGGGGGGGTGTTGTTCTTTATTGAGGCAAATCTTAAAAATTCTTTGACACATCTCACCCAATTGCTTTGATATCACACAGGAACACTTCTGGGGTCTCCTAATTCTAAATTTGTCCCCCAGCTGGTGCTGCAATTTTTTGCTCAGCTGACTTGTTGTCAGGCTGCACTTTTAGGAGGCTTAGTCATCCGTCTATGAAATACTTCCAAAGGTCGTATGCATTCAGCTTAACCTAAACACAAATCTATTCAGGTGCAACCTTGACTTGGTGGGACAAGCTTAGGTCAGCTGAGCATGGGCTGTTCACGCAGCCCTTTAGTTTATGGGGTTTTTTTTGTTCTGATTTGGGGCAAATCTTAAAAAATCTTCCCTCAAACCACTCCCCTGATTGCTTTGATATCACACAGGAACACTCCTAGGGATTCCTTCTTCTTATTTGTTCACAAGATGGGGATGCAATTTTTTCTAATATTTTATGATTTTTTTTGGTGTGTTATTGCTGTTTTCAACTTCTGCTAATTCATATTTTCAGCTTCTCCAAAACCACCAGGCGGATTTACTTCTAACTTGCCGGCGATGTACCTTGGGTGGGTCTCTACCAGGTTTGATCAAATCATGCTCCAGTGATTTTTTACGAAATTTTGTTCTGTTTTGGGGACAAATCTTAAAAAGTCTTCTCCAAAAGCGTGGTGGGTCTCCTAGAGACTTATAGTTCTTAATTTGTTCAACAGGTGGCGCTTCAATTTTTTTATGATTGTGTGTGTGTGTGTGTGTGTGTGTGTGTGTGTGTGTGTGTGTGTGTGTGTGTGTGTGTGTGTGTGTGTGTGTGTGTGTGTGTGTGTGTGTGTGTGTGTGTGTGTGTGTGTGTGTGTGTGTGTGTGTGTGTGTGTGTGTGTGTGTGTGTGTGTGTGTGTGTGTGTGTGTGTGTGTGTGTGTGTGTGTGTGTGTGTGTGTGTGTGTGTGTGTGTGTGTGTGTGTGTGTGTGTGTGTGTGTGTGTGTGTGTGTGTGTGTGTGTGTGTGTGTGTGTGTGTGTGTGTGTGTGTGTGTGTGTGTGTGTGTGTGTGTGTGTGTGTGTGTGTGTGTGTGTGTGTGTGTGTGTGTGTGTGTGTGTGTGTGTGTGTGTGTGTGTGTGTGTGTGTGTGTGTGTGTGTGTGTGTGTGTGTGTGTGTGTGTGTGTGTGTGTGTGTGTGTGTGTGTGTGTGTGTGTGTGTGTGTGTGTGTGTGTGTGTGTGTGTGTGTGTGCAATTTTCGACTTCACCAGAACAGTCACTTAGATTAAGCTGAAACTTGGTGGATATGTTCCTTAATTGTGAAAGGGTCAAACAAAGTTGTTCACTATGTAACAATGCTGTGGATTTCCAATTTTTTCAATTCGGGTACTTATTGGTAAATGTACCTTTCTTATTGAGTACGATGTAAGTCAATAGTTATTCTGATGCTTATTCACATTTTATACTTCTTTTAAGAAACTGTCTGTCAGATTGACCTCAAACTTGGTGGCAATGTACCTTGGGTGGGTCTCTACCAGGTTTGTTCAAATGGTTACGTTCCGATAATTTTTTAATTTTTATTTCTTTTTTTTGGGGGGGGTCTGTAAAAAAAGGTGATATAGGAAAGATTAACATGGGAATCCCTTGTAATGGTTATAGCTTAAATAAAATTGGTCAGAAATGTGTCAAACTTGGTAGGGATGCACCTTTGATAAGTGAATGCCTGCCTATTTTGTTCTATCCCAAGTTCACAGAACTACCGGTACTAGTGTGAAGAATCTCTGGGCCAGCTGAGCATGGACTGTTCACACAGCCCTCTCGTTGTGGAATTGTATGTTATGCACTAATTCAACAAATATTGTAAAAAAAAAAAAAAAAAAAAAAAAAAAAAGAACTTTGAAAAAGAGGAAATTGTAGGTCCTTGCATGGATAACAGGCCAGCTGTGTTTTCAACGCCACTGGCTCATAAATGTCATAACTTGTGAAATATGCAAGTCCAGAGAGGTTGGAGTTTACACACTCACCTGGGAGAAACTTTTTTTTAAAGGTGGTGTATTCAAAATGAAATTTGAAAAGCTGCCGGACAGAAAACATGAAATTTGAGGAAAAAAACTGTGGCAATCTTGTTCCAGCTTACTACCGGATGTGAATAACTATGTATCTGTGGCATGTATTTTGAACTTCTTCCATTAATATAAACCCATATCTTTCACATGGATTGCGAAACAGACCAAGCCTATATTAATCACTTTCTATGGCACAGCTGATGGCATATACTTTCCTGCCTACTTGTTTGGAGGAGGAAACCAAAGGACTCAGCGAAAACCACAGACACAGGCAGAGTGGTAGGAGCTCTTTCCACTTGCTTCCCTGACCGTGAATCATACCATGGCCAGGGAGGTGAAAGGCGACCATGTTGCAGCCCTGCCGAGCATACACCTCTTCTTCAATTGTTGTCAAAATGTGAAAACAAAATTTGTCTATTTCAATGTTCAACAGTAGGGAGCCAATTTATACCCTGTAGGCATTTCGAAGTGTGACTTTTCATCCACACAGCAGGACATACTACAGCCTTATTTTTGATTGGCCCCTTCTCTATTGCAAGCCACCATGCAGTCTGTGGGATACAGAGACATTAACATGCATATGTTCCATCAGTTGCATGTTTTCTTTTTCATACATATAAAGTTTCATTCTCAAGTCAACGGTTCAAGAGGAGGATACATCCCAAGTTCAAGGGATTTATCTGGAATCCTGCTTTTTTAAATCCCGGAGCGAAGCATAGGGATTTAAAAATGCAGGATTCCAGATAAATCACGAGAACAAGGGATGTATCCTTTTTATACCATGCCTTCTTTGTTTTCATGAATATAAATGCATTTAAAATGTATTCACCACAGCAAATCAGTCCTGTGTTGAAATTTAGCCACAGAAAATTAAAGCAGGTATATATGTGTAAGCAGGTGACATATATATCCCTTGAGAAAACAAAGGAGGCATGGTATAAAGAGAAGTATTGACTTTTCCAGATCTTAGTTTGCTCTCCACTTGCAGAGAACTTGTTGCCCAGCAAATTTCCCATATCGTGAACTGCACTTTTCAACCAGCAGATGTCACCAGCTACCAGACCACGCCAGTGTGTTGCCTTGTCAGCTTGTCAGACCCTAACCTTAAGTTTTTGCCACCAGATGTCCCCAGCTACCAGACCCATTTTTGTGTGTTGTGAAGATTAAAATGGCCCTATTGTGCATAATTTGCAAAACAATCACCCTTCTTGGTACAAAAAAAAAGTTAGACTTCACGTATGGATCTATTATTGTGCCGAGTTTGGAGTTTTTAAGTGTGATAGTATCTGAGAAAATTGTTGAGCACAATTGCTGGTAAAGTAGAATCAGAACAAGAAATGGAATAATTAGCAGGAATGAAAAAACTGCAGAGTACAATTTGTTATTAAGCAAATCTGTGTGCCTCAAAAATTTGCACAAATTAAAATGCTACAGCTTCTGTTGGTGGTTTCTTTTGCACCTTCCACAATCTATAAATTAAATTGGAAATTGCGCTTCTAACTATAATGCCTATAATGTCTATGATAGCCTTGAAGATATGCAACATTTAAACTTTTAAAGTGGCGCCAATTAGCATTAATTGCAATTCTACAACTTTTGGCTGTGGTTCTTTGCATGTGCCTAAAGCATAAACATATATAAGTTGGAATGGCATCTCTACTTGTAACACTTTTGAAAATATTTAACATTTAAATTTTTCAAGTGCCCCTAATTATTATAAATCGAAATTCCACAGCTTTTGTTTCTGGTTCATTATATTCGCCTACAGCACAAATGTACGACTAGAAGTTGGAATGGCCCCTATATCTATAATAATTTACGATATTCAACATTTTAGGCTTTTTAAGTCCCCTAATTAGCATAAATCAAAATTCTACAACTTTTGTGTATGTTGTTCATTGGATGCGCCTACTGCATAAAGCTACAAACTGAAGTTGAAACGGCATCTCTACCTGTTATCGTTTTGAAGATTTAAAATTATAAATGTTCCTAATTGTTTTGAAGAATTAAAATTATAAATGTTCCTAATTGGCATAATTTTAAAGTCAATCATTTCTGTTAAAAGGCACAACATTATGTGTGGATCTATAATCATACCAAGTTTGGAGTTTCTAAGTGTAATAGTGTCTTAGAAAATTGTCGGACAAAATTGCAGGCAAAGAAGAATCGGAAGAAAAGAACAGTAAAACAGAATGTATGTGTTTGCGCACAGACATAATGATACCAATTGTACCAAGAATGTGTACCGGTATCATATGTAAACGTTTGATGTTGTGTAATATGGATAACCTTGGCGTACTTTCAGAAGTTTACACAATCATAGATTTTAGGAAATAGTTTTTTTTGGGGGGGGGTATTGATTTTTTTTTTTTTTTTTTTTTTTTTTTTTTTTTTTTTTTTTTTTCGTTTTCGGATTTGGGTTTTTTGTGATGGTCATTAAAGTGCGTGTATCAACACACACTATTCTGTTTTTTGTCAAGTTCTTTATTTAAAGTATGTGTGTCAAAACACACTTTTCTGTTTTTCCTGAAGTTCTTTATTAAAGTGTGTGTGTCATCACACACTTTTCTGTTTTCCCTGAAGTTCTTTATGTCTGGGTGCCAACCCAGACATACTGTTTTTCCTTCGGTTCTTTATTTCTTTCTTTCTTTCTATGGCACCCAAATTTGTCTGGAGTTATTTTTGGACACTATTATTCCCAAAACCACCAAACTTGCCATGGTGACTGACCTACCAATGAAATTTTGCACCTGGTTTCGAACAGTCATGGTGTTTAAAATTATGCAAATGAGGGGCAATTAAAATTTCAAAGCTGCATATTTTCCACACTATTGCAGATAGACACAAAATTTCGATGTGCATATTTAGGTTTCTGACACTTGCTAATACAATGGAAGTAAATGAAAGTTGTGGAATTTAAAAGTTTGCTAATTAGAGGCACTGAAAAATCTGAAGTTGAATATCTCCAAAACTATTATAGATAGAGTAGCCGTTCCACCTACAAATAATAGGTTTGCGGCAAAGCCGCATCCAATGAACCATGAACCAAAGTCGTAGGATTTTAATCTGTGCAAATAAGGTGAATATTCAAAATTAAAATCTTGAATAGCTTGAAAACTATTATAGATAAGAGTATCATATCATCTTCAATTTAATGGTTTGTAACATAGCTTAATCTAATGAACCATTAATTAAAGTTGCTAAGGGTTAATCTATGCAAATAAGGTGCATACACAAAAGTTTAATCTTTTTGAATAACTTCAAAGCTCTTATAGAAATAGGTGCCATCCTAACTTCAATTTAAAGGGTTCTAACATTAACGCATCCAATGAAACAAAACTGTAAAATTTTAATTTATGCAAATTAAGTGAATACACAAAATTTAAATCTTAAACAACTTCAAAACTTTTATATATACAGGTGCCATTCCAACTTCAATTTGTAGGTTTGTGGCATAGCTGCATCTAATGAACCATGAACCAGAGTTGCAGAATTTTAATTTATGGAAATAAGGTAAATACACAAAATTTAAATCTAGAATGGCTTCACAACTATTTTAGAGGTGCGATTTCAACTTCACTCTATATGTTTGTGACATAGGTGCATCCCATTAACCAAAGTTGTAGGACTTTAATTTATGTGAATAAGTTGAATACACAAAATCTAAATAACTTCAAAACTATTATACATAGAGGTACCTTTGCAACTCCAATTTGCAGGTTTGGGATAAAGGTGCATCAAATGAACCATGAGCCTAAGTTGTAGGCTTTTAATTGATGCAAGTTATGCAATGCACAAAATTAAAATCTTAAATAGCTTCATAACTGCTTTAGATAGCGGTGTCATCCAAATTTCAGTTTATAAGTTTGTGACATAGCCACATCCAATAAACCAAGAAGTAACGTTGTAGCACTTTAATTAATATAAATTAGGCCAATACACAAAATTTAGATTATGCTGAACAATGGCAAAGTGTAGCATTTCAAACTGTTCTTATTTTGAAGGCACCCAGATTTACTGTGAAGCAAATCATTTTTCTAGTTAAGGTGTGTGTGTCAACACACACTTTTTTTTTTCTAGGGATTCTTTATTTCTTTCTTTCTTTCTTCTTTCTTTCTTTCTTTACCGGCAAATTTGTCCGACATTTCATTTGAAAAGTATTACATGTAGAAACTCCAAACTTGCCACAATTATACTTCTATGGATAAAGTCTGGCCTTTTTATAATGAGAGGTCATGCTTTTGAAAATTATGCAAATGAGGGCTAATTAAAGTTTTAAATCTTCAATATCTTATATACTATAGTAGATGTGGTTCCGAGTGTATAGGAGTTTGATCATAGCAAGGTAAAGGTCATCTCAAATGTCAAGGTCAAAGGTCAATTTTATGCCAAAATGTCATTTTTGAGGTCATGGTTCACTTCAGGTAGAGGTCATTTCAAGGTTAAAGGCCACTTTCCTTGGTGGCCTTCTTCTAGCCATAACTTGGTCAATTTTTATCCAATTTTGATCATGTTGGGCTCAAATTGTAGCTATTGTAACCTTGCATATTTTAAAATTTATATGTGACCTCTAAAGGTCAAAGGTCATTTATATCTTTGAAAGTTTCATCCAGTCACAACTTGGCTATTTTCCATCCAATTCTAATCATATTAGACTCAAATTGTAGGTATTGCAACGCTGCACATTTCTACAAAAACACTTGACCTTGAAAGGGCAAAGGTCAAGGTCATTTGGCCCTTTGAAAGTTTGATCTTGCCATAACTTGGTCAATTTTCATCCGATTTGGTTCATGTTCATGTCAGTTTAACTTCTACTAGGGGGCTACTGGCCATTGCATATGTAATGAATCTAAAACAAAAGTTGTAGCAATTTAAATTATGCTAAATAACCCCATTAAATTTTAAATCTTGAATAACTTCAAAGCTATAGTAGGTAGAGATGCAATTCCAACTTGTACTCCTGTGTTATGGAATATTTGTACATTGCCATACCAATATGCTTTGAAGACACACACACTGATTTGCTATGCAGCAAATCACCTTTTCTAGTTCTTTCTTCTTTTTCCTTTTTACCAGTGAATTTGTCCGACACTTTCTTCTGACATTCTTAAACATAGAAACTCCAAACTTGGCATGATTGTACCTGCATACAAGGAGTTTTGCCTTTTTATGCAGAAGAATGAACATGTTTAAAATTATGCAAATTAGGGCATTTAAATTTGGAATATTTTCAAAAGTATAATAGATAGCCATATCATTCAACTTCTACTAGAGGGTTATTGACCATTGTGGATCTGATGAATTTAAAACAATTCTTGTAGGAATTTAAATTATGCTAATTGGCAGCATTTGAAATTTTAAATCTTGAATATCTTCAAAACTATTATAGATAGAGATGCCATTTCAACTTCTACCAGGGGGGTATTGACCATTGCGCACCTAATGAATTCAAAACAAAAGTTACAGCAATTTAAATTACACAAAGTAGCACCATTGAAAATTTTAAATCTTGAATAACTTCAAAGCTATTATGGATAGAGATGTCATTCCAACTTCTACTCCTATGTTATGGACTAGTATGCATCTGATAAATTTGGAATGAAGGCTGCAAAAATTTAAATTATGCAAATGAAGGGCATTTGAAATTTCAGATCTTAAATATCTTCAAAAGTATGCACACGGATAGATTCTTTCAGCTCTCTCATAGGTGGTGACACCTGGTGAGAGAAAGTGAAAGTGCAATAGAGTCTGATGGCTGACTGTCATCAAACGTATAGTAGTTAGACCTACAATTAACTTCCATTTATATCATCTATGACTGGGTAGCTGATTGATCCAGTTAAATGAAGCATATTAGGTTTCTGGGTGTATGTATACATTCATTGGATCTGATTGGGGCTGAGACTAAGAATTCCTAGTCTCAGATTGGGGCAAGGCCAGTTGCCTAGGAACAGCCCGGGCATGTTGGTGAAAGTGAAACCGTAGGGTAGGGGTATGGTGGAAGATGCAGTGTGGCTTTGATTAATACGTTGTCTTTAACTGGAAGGAAAAGTAACAAGTGAAATCCAAGGAGCTTCACTTACATGTGCACAACCACTGGTGAAAAGTCAGGTGGAGCTACCCCTCCATCTCCCTCCTCACTAGGTACCTCAGCTGTGACAGAGCTCTAATTTTAGATATTGCAATTAGTATGCGTAAAAGTTGCATAACTTCTGTATGCACACTGGCAGATTGTGCCAGCATTACATACACCAGAGAGGCTTGCACACAAGCTTGGCTTGACTGTGTAAGATATGCATGTGGTTGGGATTACACAGAGGTCTATGCAGTAAAATTGAACTTAAGTTGAGTTAAATTACTTTGAGGCAATGTGAGAAAGTATTTTCCATCATCCAAGAGATAAGTTGGGTGCTTTGAAATGACTTGGAGCTTTTTACACTGAAAACCAGTTGATTACGCCAAATGGTTGTAGCTGTTATACACTGTAGTACTGAAGAGCCCATTATACACTGTCATGACATTGCGCTACCGATCATGCACTGTTGTACTCAAGTACCCATTGTACACTTTCTTTGTCATACCGATCACACACTGTAGTACTCAAGTACCCATTGTACACTGTCGTAACATTGTCGTACCCATCACACACTGTAGTACTCAAATACCCATTGTACACTGTCATAACAATGTCATACCAATCATACACTACAGTACTGAAGTGCCCATTATACACTGCCACGACATTGCGTTACTGATCATGCACTGTAGTACTCAAATACCCATTGGATACTGTCATAACATTGCCGTACCAATCATACACTGTAGAACTCAAGGACCCATTCGTAACATTGTCGTACCAATCATGCATCTAGTGCTGAAGTGCCCATTGTGCACTGTCATACCATTGTCGTACAGATCATACACTGTTGTACTTGAAGTACCCATTGTACAAATACACTGTAGTACTGAAAAATCAATTGTACATTGTCAAACCAATAAGCTTTGAAGACACACATACTGATTTTCTATACAGCAAATCATCTTTTCTCGTTACATCTGCACTTGTGGACATGTAGCAATAGCGTGTGATGTATGGGAGTCCTGGTGGCGCCAATGGTGGTATTAATTGGAACTAACATCAAAGGTGTCAAAAACGCATGCCATTCTTTATTGCGATAATGAATTGAGATGGAACTACAAAATTCTAAAGATACGTTAGGCCAATGGTTAAATTTGGTAAAAAAAAATTGTAAGTGACCTCTAACCTGTTTCCCAAGGACAATAAGCACGTTAGTAAAGGACAGTTAAGTCAATATTTATGTTGAGAAAGGATCAGGCTGACACTAAATATAAAACAAATGTGTACTATGTGAAAGTTTAATATTCCACAATGTGGATCACCTTGATCTATATTACAAGGTCACAAAGGGATCGCATTTCAGGCTTGTGGGGTCATACGATTACATATGTCAGCAGAGCAGTAGACCCCTGTGGCTTTTGGTTTTCCTTACGCGGATATAGGTTCTGGTCGACTCACAAATGGTCTGATAAACCATATAATCCGTAATGTATTGTCTAAATGCTTACAATTGAACTTCATGGATGCCACATTTTTCATGCATGCAGCCAGAGGTAATATTAACATAATAATAATATAAGCTTACGGCATGCAATTACCAAAGAAAAATTTTCCCCAGAGCAGGCACTTGAAAGAAAGGCCGCTCTTTGTTTCCGTGTTATAATATAGTTTGCTACCATTAAACAGTGCTTTTTTTCCTAACAATTATACTATTGTGTATCTCCATATACTTTTGATAATATTTATTTGATGAATCAATTCACCAATCAGCTTATCAAATTTTCATTTCTATTCTAAGATTAACACCGATACTTCCTGCAAACCTCAGATTTAGCCTCGTTATTCTGACCATCCTGTGAAAGAGTTTCAGGGGAAATCGTTCTTGAATCTGCATTTTGTTGCAAATTTGCTTGAATTTTTTACCGTTAAGTTTGGTCGATTTTTTCCTAATTCCTATCTTTGGTGTAACGTAAGCACAGCGGGAAAATCTGAGCAGGGTGGGTTAATAATCTGAAGGCAATGCACACTTACCCACCCAATCACTAAAAAACAAATAATAAAACTGTAAAAAGATTATACATTATCAAATCTACTCCAAACACACAACATCATGGTGTGGGTTTTCCCTATGGTTGTAACCTATTTTCTCCTAAAACCATGTTCGTGTGGCTTTTTTTCTTTCATCGTCTTTTTTCTTAGTGTTCCCCAATTTCTGATTATTTCATTAATTATTGTGTGTGTGTGTGTGTGTGTGTGTGTGTGTGTGTGTGTGTGTGTGTGTGTTCTTTGAGTTTTGGGGATATTTCTCAGAAGGATGGACGAGCAGTGCACCCAGTGATTTAAAATGGCGTGCATAATTGCCTGAAATTGTGTACGTAATTTTGTTTTGCTTGCAAGAAGATTTGCGGGTCTACTCATGATGGAAACACTGCTTTACAGAGGAAGGATAGCCCCATACCCCTAGATGAAAGGCCAGGTCGGGTACAAAGTGGAGGGGGGGGATCCAGGTTAAGCTTTTCCTTGGCATGCACATTCTGGTTATTATGTTAATAGGGACAGCGGGGTGCCTACTATACCCATATGGTAGACAAAGCAATGATTAACATCCGCTGTTATCTGGTACTGAGTCGCTAATTAAATGCCTCTCTACTTAATTGTTTGTTAGTGACAAAGCTGGACTGTATACTTTGCTTGAACATACAGCTACTTGTGCCCAGTTCCAAGGGAAAGTCTCCCGCATACTCCCTCAAAATGTGAAAACTTATGGTAGTTTCTGGTGCATTTTACGCGCCAAACATACGCTTGTATAAAAAGCAACGTTTAAGTTCCTTTCTTCCTTAAAAAGATGCGACAACAACAGTATCTCTTGTTTTATCCAAAAACAAAAACAAAAACAAAAAAACAAAACAAAACAAAAAAAAAGAAAATGAAAGACAAACAACATAACAAAGAGGGCACGGGTATTTCGTGTGACATGTCTTTTTATTTCATATAGTCGGGATTCTCGATTGTGCCTGACTCGCACAAATTCCATTCAGTGCGATCGATGTCTTTAATTTGTTGTCAGGTACGCGTGTCCCTTAATAAATACGTGCAAGTTACAGACACGAGCTGATTGTTCTTCTTACATTTGAATGTGACATGTCTTTACACGGTTACATATATGAAATTTAATTATGCGTCGGTTTATGTACCTGCACACTAGAGTAAGTTCAAAATATAAGCGGTTTTGTACATGTGGTATTTGTGCGACCATATCTGAATCTTTTTGCAGCTTCAAATTCAATCATAAGTTCCTAAGTTTTTTTTATACGAGGTCGCCACCCTTTGGCACCTATTTTGATGATTGATTATTAATATAGTATATGACAACACTGGTTTCGCCGATATTCACTCTTTGCATCGTCTTTCGGGAAACAAAACTATGAAATGTATAAAACTATCTGTATTTTATTGAAAGGGAGGGTGAATGAAAAATGCACAAGGTAGAATATTTGAATGTGATGTAATTAAGATAAGGCTAGTTTGATTAAAAGCATACTAAAAAAATTTTAAATAACAGCAGCTACTCTTATAATCACTAAATCAAAATTATTAAATTTGTAGTACAGGTATCTGAGATACTGTCAATAAAAATTCATTTTAATTTAGAACTTAATTATGAACCGAAGTCGTATCTTCTGAGGTGATATATATATGGAGAAACACAGTATGAAATTTAAATCTCTAGTTCTGTATCTCCAGGTATGATTCCGATGAATGGTTTCATAATTACAGTTATGATTTATTATTTTGATGTATGATGTAGTATTAATTCAATGTATTCCAGGTTTATTTCTGTGCACGTGGAGGTCAAATAAAGTAATGTATCATTGCTTCTTTTGCACTCTCTATGTCCCCCCCCCCTTTACAAAGTTATACATTTGGAGTTATTTTCCCTGACACTCTGAATAAGATGAAAGGAATAAAGAAATTAAATAGTGAAAGCTTGCACAAATTTTCACCAGATTATCATGGCCTTGCTATTATATTTGTGTGTTTTTGTCTAGAACCAATTCCTAGTAGTCATTGCCCTATTCCGCAGTCCGAACTCTTTACTCTCCATAAGCTAACCTGTCCCTGTCTAACCTATATACATATGGAAGTACTATTGTCCATATTGCACACGTTTCTCTGTAAAATTTTGACATAGGCTTTATTAACCCAAATAAATTAAAGGGCCTTCAGTGGGTAACTACTCAGAATATGTTTCGGAGCCTATACCAGTACATGTCTCTCTGAGTAGCGGCTCCTTGTGTAAATATAAATATTCAGCAAAGACAACCCACATGATAATGAATAAATATGAACGTGGCAAATGATTAATAAGCTGAATACGTGAAGTCTTGCTTATAAATGCAGAGCTTCATTATGAAAGAAGAATACCTGTCAAACAAACCATAATTACTAACTTTCTATAATACAGGTTGAGATAAGAACAATTGGACTTACCCCTGAACTAATATGTACCTTTTCTAGCTGGATAGTTAATCCTAGTTAAACCACCTGCCAGTGTATAACTGAAGAAGAGACAAACTGGGGCATTGTATTCAGTCCCAGTGATCGTAAAGTAAACAGTTGCAGCTAGACCACCTGTACAAAGCAAGGGAAATCCTAACAAGGACTGCAACAATGGACATCCTGCACCAGAAATGTAAAACAAATTCCATGCTGACACCTACTCCTCACTTTGAAAGTCTCCAAACCCTGAGTCAATGTTTCAACGTAATGTATCAGGTTTGTGACATTTCAGAAAATCCTGTAATTTTTTTTTTCAAATTGAGTAAATGTGCATTTAGGCATGTCAGAAAAGAATGATAGTCATTAGCATTTCTGCCAAAAACATGTTATCAAAACAATTTGTCTTAACATGATTTTAGGTACAATTCGGCAAACTAGTAACTGTCGTAGGCCGCTGCTTGTTACCGATAGCCCCAGGCCAGGGGGGGGTATAACCTGACACAAACATGTAAGCCTAAAATGTTTGAAAGTGAATATTAGAACAGAATGATGCCAAAAAAAAAATTAAGTGGCAAAACAGACAAGTCTTAAAACTGTAAAATTATTGTAGCCAAACTTTCTGATAATCTTTGGATACTAACAGCAAAATTATAGGGCAAGTCAGAAAAGAATGAAAGTCATTTGTATTTAAGCAGGGAGGTGGAATTTAAATTCCACCTCCCTGATTTAAGTCAAGAGAATGCAATGAAAATATAGTGTTTCTTCACCAGATATCAAGTACAATTAGGCAAGCTTGTAGCTGTCGTAGGCCGCTGCTTGCTAACAATAGCTCCTGGGGGTTAACCTAACAGAAAACAAGCTAGCCTAAAATGTCTGAAAGGTGAACATTAAAGCAGAATGATACAAAAAGATAAAATCTTTAAATCTGAGAGAAAAAAGTTTGTCATATATTTAATTATATAAAATCGTATTGTGTGTTATTGATGACATAGCTTTAATTATCATATACTGTAAGGTTATCAGTGCATCTTCCAATATAGTCACTTGTTTCCATGTATACGGTCTTGCAGACCCAGGTCACGGACTTAAACCGTTTAACGCGGTCTTATTGATTGTAGCGTGTCACATTTTTGCTCATAGCCAACGGACTTCCGGGTAAACAAGCGGGAAGTTTGTATTTTTGTTTTGCTGTTACCGTGAACGGCTGCCCGTTTCCATCTCATTTGAATACAGCTGCAGTAGTTGTGCACAAGCTAAGCCCAGGATGGTAAGCATGTTTTAGCAATTAAGTGTAAGTTAAAAACGGGATGAAAATACATCTAAGCACTGCCGACAACAAGAGTCGTGACTTTAATTTTCCAGTCAACTCCAGAATCGAGCATTCCAACTGAACATACTGAGC
This sequence comes from Hermodice carunculata, assembly GCA_964020975.1. Taxonomy (NCBI): domain Eukaryota; kingdom Metazoa; phylum Annelida; class Polychaeta; order Eunicida; family Amphinomidae; genus Hermodice; species Hermodice carunculata. The sequence continues at coordinate 76,949,155 of OZ026612.1, read as the reverse complement.
CAAAATTTTATCAATCGACTGGTATGGCGAACGTCGTTTACTAAAAGGGTTGTAAAAAAGGTACCATGAGCTTATGATGACCCCACGACGCGTAGTGTTGATTTACCCATACCCGATTTGACCATGGAGGTATTATGTACTCTAGATATAATAATACCTCCATGATTTGACAAATGTATTTATTGTAATATTGATCCTGTCAGCTGTCTGTTTGCAAACACAGTCCTTTTTTTCTCAAAGTTTTTTATTTCAGCTGCTAGCCTACGTGCTTTTCTCGGAGACGGCTATGGCATGCAAACAAAAGTTCGGGAATTTCTGTCCATGTTAAATTCACAGAATACCTTGCAGACTTTCAACATTTCCTCCCCACAACCACCACAACATAAAATTATAATAAATAGCTCCACAAGATAATGAATGGTCTGGAAGCAATTGAATTAATTATAATGAGTTTTTTCAACTTGGAAATTACCCAGGGTTTAGGGACATCCTTATACGTTGTCATTATTATTCTAGGTCAAGAGATATATATACAACATTAGGAAGTACATGTACATGTAGGCCTAGCTACTTCTTTAGCAATAGGATGATATATAAACTTATGGATTAGCTTACCTAGCCATTTTATTAGCCTCATTCCCTCAAATGTTAACTCGTTCAAAAACCTGTATGACAATATTACTTTGGTATGTAAACAGCCGGCTAATTTATATATGTATCTATTGTATCGATAGTCTGTTACAAATACTGAGTTATTTTATCTATTTGTCACCTTTGAGGTGTGCTTGTACGTACAGATAATGTACAATACAATGTATATATATCACACAAATGAATGAACTATGAACATGCTGTTACGCAACCATTTTGTATGCTTGCACAGTTGGAACCAGTCTCCAAGGCAAGAGTACAATTATTGACGTCTGCTTTGAAAGCTACATCATTAATATGTTATTCTGGAACACACAAGTAGACCATATCACAAAAAAGGGAAATTCCACCTGTGTATTTATCAGACCTTACCTATCTCATGCTCCCCAAAAGACCAAAATTCAATGCTGCAACACATTCATCCGGCCCATCCTCGATTATGCTAGCCCAGTTTGGAACGTCCACACACATCATAACACAGACAAAATTGAGCCACAGCAGTGAGATATGTGGTGAATAATTACAACAGAACATCATCAGTGACATCATTCCCGAAGGACCCATCATGGAAACCACTCCAATCTAGAGGCAAACAAGCTAAACTAATCATTACATACAAGATAGTCAATCCACTAATCATGCTAATAGCCATTACTCCCACCCTTCTTATCCCTACCAGTGTCCAAACCAGAGGCCAGCCATCTGCACCACTTCCTAATACCATACTCCTGCGTATCAGTGTACCAATACTCATTCTTTGCAACTGCTATACACCTCTGGAACAATACTCCCACCCAAACTGTCTTGGCCCCCACTATCCCCCTCTTTAAGTCTTACATTGCTATGCAGTTATGCAAATAGCCACAGTTTTTAGTCTGCACATAATCAAGGATTCATTTTTTCATAATCACCTGCATGTATTTATTTTCTTGCTCCCCGCACCTTGGACCTGCTCCCCACTGTACGACTATGTCCTACATAGAGGGATGTAGAGTAATTTAAAGAAGAAAGGCCAAGGTCTTGTGGCAAATGATAAAGAACTCCCAACAACTGTATAATAACTTTGGTTCTCAACAAAATGTGGAGAATCACTTAAATACTGTTCGTGTTGAACAGATCTTTAAAGCCAAGATAACTAGGTGGCCCCATCACAATGCTGCAGGCTTCATAGTTCGAGTCCTCATTCGAAACATAAAACATATATTTTCGGCATTTCCTTAATGCTGGTGGATTTAAGTTGCCGATTCTGGAAATAAATGCCGACTCAGTATATACTGCATAACCATGTTGATAGTGCACTCGCGCATAACAACTTCCATTGAACAATTCTTTTTAAGAATTGGGATTTTGTCGAGTGGATATGTGCATTTCTCATTTCAGCTAGGGGACTGGTGCCTGGGTTGCAGGTTGAGTCCTGCTCATTCCGAACATAAAAATATTGAAAAATATAGGAAGAAGCATTGTGCCTGGGGCTAACTCAGTCAGCCCTTACTCCCAAGAGACCACTGCATTTCTGGGAATTAGTTTCTAATGTGAAATCTCCCATCATAAATAGTCTAGGGGTGTCAGAGTTGGCTTGACCACTCAAACTCAAAGATTAACAATCTGCCAGTCCACAGTGACTGTTTTGACAACTTTATGGATTTCATATTTCATAATAACAGAACTGGAGTGTGGAGCAATTAAGTGTGTGGATCAGGGCCATCACATTGCTTTATTCAAGCATGCAGTGGCAGACTTTTGATGTTTCTCTTGCTTCTTGTAACCTGTTCAATGAGGCCTGTTCCTCATGTGCACTCAAGTATCTGATATAAGCTGTGGGTTTTTTCCCAACAAACACAGTTTTGTTTTACTATTTTATTACCCCTTGGGTCATGATATTCTACATGCACAAACTCATTCATACTTATAAGAACAGATCCTGTGTGCAATATCCCCCCCCCCCCCCCCCGAGTGGTCACCTTTTTACCAGCCCCAAGGGTGTTGTCAGAGAAGTTTCACTGAATGAGTAAACCTGGGACTGGCATGTATGCATGAGTCTTAACTTTTGATGGTATTTGACATTTAAATTGAACTGAAATTTCCAGCACTAGTTGAAGATCAGTCAATATCAGATACAAAGCTGTATTCAGCATTGGTCCAATGAAAAAACACCTGCCTGCATGAACATTCATTCAACTCATTTGATACCCGAATGTTTTGTTTTACCGCCATTGCCAATCCTTTGGATCTCTCTCTCTCTCTCTCTCTAAGATGACAATGCAGTGTCATATAAGCTTAGAAAGTGACAGATGTTTACAAACCAACATGCATTTTTTAGTTTACAACTTTTGAAGTTCATTTAATGTTCTGGGCGGCACGGGTCATTAACTTTTTAACATACTTTCTTGCAAACTGATGATCACATTCCTTTATAGGTGAGAACATGCTTCAATAATCATTGCTGTCCTTTGGGATTAAATACAAATGTATTAAGTTGTCCTTTAAGCAAAAGAGCTAAGCAGACAGATGTGAAAGGATTTTTCTGCTCAAATTCACCTCTTCTCATGACTCCTCTATGGATAGCATTTGAAGCTAACTGCTAAAGATGTATAGCCGTGGCTGCAATTTTTTTTGGCTACAATGTTAACCAGGAAGCTGGTATTTAGTCTACTGAATGTCCCTCTTGTAGGATGAATTACACAGATTGGCTGTTTGGCACTGGGAGATTTTACACAAATATTCAGCTTTGATAACAGAGGTACAATTTCCAAGGGAATATAGCTACCCATATAAATGTAACATTTTTACTTTTTTTATGGGTTGAGTCCCAAGTGGGAAAGTACTTGTGCAGTGTCTGATTTTCCATGAGTGTAAAATTTTGTATTGTTGCAAAAAAAAATCTTTTTAATTAAATAACTTGGATAGGTGAGCTTAATTAAACAACAACAAAAGAGCAAAAAACAAACACTAGTGTATGTTAAATGTGCACCCCTTGACTCACCATCTGGAGTCAGTCAATGTTACTTTCCTTTGATGTACCAGCATTTCAACTTCAGACAGTTTTATCCCACAAACAACTAAAATTTCAGACACGCTTGGTAGAGGCTGGGTTGCAAATTTATATCAAAGAATGGTGATAATATTTTTTGACACTCTTACTATTGGTGCGAAAGCATTGCTTCCAAGAAACATTACCATAGTGCAGTAGAATTAATTTTGCACTGATATGCTTTCTGAATTAATTTTGCACTGATATGCTTTCTGAAAAATGTATACTTAATTGCAATTTTTAAGTGAACTTACAAACAATGTATATACAGAAATGTGCCAGTCAGCATTATGGTCACCGACAACCTGATATTTACATTATAATTATACAGACCATGTTTAACAGCATAAGAATTACCATAGCCCCCTTTTTTTTAGCTCAATGATCTCTTCCATGCTAAAGCTATTTTGTTTACAGAAATTTGTCATTCCTGTGCTTAGTTTGTAGTTTTTAAACCGTAAAGACTTCAGGAAAAATGCACTGAAACAAGTATTTTATATTTCCAGTGCTTGCTCTCTCTCTCCCCCCCCCCCCCCCCCCCAAAAATAAATAAATAAAAAAATAAAAAATAGTGTCGAGGACAACTGGTGACCTGGATATTTTCATTCTTGGCATGGTGACTGACCTACCAGGGAAATTGAGCACCTGTATTGGAATAGTTATGATGTGTTTATTTAATTATGCAAATTGATGGCAATTAAATTTTTGAGAGCTCCATATCTTCCAAACTATTTCAGAAAGAAACAGAATGTCAATGTGCATACATAGGTTTGTGACATCTTCCAATTTAATGGACAGTAAATGAAAGTTGTAGAATTTCAAATTATGGTAGTAAGGGGCATTTTTTGCTTGGCCCAGGAACAAGTGGTGTCATTTTCAAGGATATATGGGGCCTTCATTGACAGCTCATGTGCACTATAGGTCTTGGACCAGTAACCTAGGCCTAATGCATTTACATGTTAAAATAGCAACATTTGCTGGCTTATTTCTACTATTTGAAACGTAAAACTGCAACTTCCTTGGCATTCTGCTTCAAGTTTATACTGGTACTAGTGGTAGCAGCAAGTTAAAACCAAGAAAATGGGGGGTCATGTGATTAGATTTTTTTTTTACAGGTGCATTTGTGTACCTTACCTCCATGATTGACCGTTCCGCACCAAATATGTCTCCAAAAATACACAAAGTTATCACATGATTTAAAATATTTCTAGAGTAGCAGCGCCTTTCTAAAACTCACAGTTGATAAGTATTTTCCTATCCAAAATGATGATGGGACTTAATTTGGGATGCTCTTCTCCTGTGATATTAACATCCAATAGACACAGCAACAGTATTCGGTACTCGATCAAAAGTTGTGGCTCAGTTGACCCGACCTTGAGGGGTTACTGGTCCAAGACCTATATATATAGTGATCTGCATGTTTTAGCTTTATTTTTTTGTCACCATAAAGCACAATGTGGTGCTTGAAAAAAAATGAAATGATTGGATGTTAAAGTTGCTTTTATTGTATGAAACAAGAGCTTTTGCATTTGTGTGTGCCCCCTTCCCAATTCCAATAGACAGTGCAGCTTGGCACTCCGTGTTGACATCAACATGTCATATGAAATACTACAAAAATATGTAATTAACACAAAGTGGAAGGCGATGGCAGTAATTTACTGGTATTGGCAAATATGTTTTGTAAAAAAAGACAAACACAGCTGAGTTATACCTGCAATGACCCCCTGCAGAGAGTGGTCCACCCTGCCATAATTTACACCCAATTGTATTTGGCTCATATGTGGCCAACAAATATGCTAATTCCTCTTGACACCACTTGTGTGCCAAGAAAATGTGAAAAAATAGTGAAAGATGTCATTTGGTTTAGGTGTGTGTACAGAAAAACAGGCATATATATATAATGATATACATGCAGACTCAAAAGCCTGTTAATTGGGGTATAGGTCTTGGACCAGTAACCTAGGCCTAATGCATTTACATGTTAATATAGCAACATTTGCTGGCTTATTTCTACTATTTGAAACGTAAAACTGCAACTTCCTTGGCATTCTGCTTCAAGTTTATACTGGTAGCAGCAAGTTAAAACCAAGAAAATGGGGGGTCATGTGATTAGATTTTTTTTTTACAGGTGCATTTGTGTACCTTACCTCCATTATTGACCATTCCGCGCCAAATATGTCTCCAAAAATACACAAAGTTATCATATGATTTAAAATATTTCTAGAGTAGCAGTGCCTTTCTAAAACTCACAGTTGATAAGTATTTTCCTATCCAAAATGATGATGGGACTTAATTTGGGATGCTCTTCTCCTGTGATATTAACATCCAATAGACACAGCAACAGTATTCAGTACTCGATCAAAAGTTGTGGCTCAGTTGACCCGACCTTGAGGGGTTACTGGTCCAAGACCTATAACCCCAACCTGCTTTGTGTACATGTACATTCCAGGTACCAGTTCTTTCAGGTGCTCAAACTTGCCTTTTGATGGTTTCAATATTGTGTAAGAGATCAGCTTGTTCCACATACATTTTTTTTGTCTATTCCAAGTATAATATTGTGTTGTGCAGATTCAGTTCTTGTCAGTTAAGTCACTTTTACAACCAGCAGCATCAAAAGATGCTGGCCTATTTTTGGCACAAAGTAATGGCTGTGGAAAACACCCCAAAAGCATGAACTTCTGAAGTTATGATCTTTGCAAATATTGACTTGATGAAGTAAATCTGTGTTTTAACTGTAAGGGTAACTTATTCTTTTATAACTGTTAAGATGGCAAGAGGTGGACATATGTAGTTATGAAGTTATTGAAGGAGTTTGTAGATTAAGTAGGTCCTGGTGCAGTGTCAAAATGGCTGCAGAGGCTAGGTTTCTAAATATAACTGGCCTGTTAATTGGTCATAAAGCAACCACTGTGTGCACAGGCAAGCATTCCACTCTGATGTCCACTGCATCAACACTTCTCTCCTCACTTGGCCCTCACTTGCTGCCTGACCATGCAGATCCTGGTTGAGGTACCTCATTATTATCAATTTATGTGCCAGACATTTTGTTTTTCCAAGAATATTTTCTTTCTTTCTTTCTTTCTTTCTTTCTTTCTTTCTTTCTTTCTTTCTTTCTTTCTTTCTTTCTTTCTTTCTTTCTTTCTTTCTTTCTTTCTTTCTTTCTTTCTTTCTTTCTTTCTTTCTTTCTTTCTTTCTTTCTTTCTTTCTTTCTTTCTTTCTTTCTCCAGAGTTTTCCTCAGACACTATTATTCCGAAAACCACCAAACTTGCCATGGTGACTGACCTAATCAGTCAAATTTTGCATATCATTTGCAATAGTCATGAGGTTGAAAATTATGCAAACTAAGGGCAATTTAATTTTTAAAAGGTCCATATCTTCCAAACTTTTACAGATAGACACAATATTTCAATATGCATGTCTAGGTTTGTGACACCTGCCAATACAATGGATAGTACATAAAAGAAGTTGTGGAATTTCAAATTAAATTTTTTTTTTTGGGGGGGGGGCCATAAAAAATATAAAAGTTCAATATCTCCCAAACTATCACAGATAGAGATGCTGTTCCAACTTCAAATTGTGGGTTTGTGGCAAAGCTGCATCCAGCGAATCATAAATCAAAGTTGTAGGATTTCAATTCATGCAAATTAGGTGAATTTCCAAAATTTAAATCTTGAATAAATTCCTAACTATTATAGATAGAGGTGTCATTCCAATTTCAATTTGTAGGTTTGTGACAGAACCACATCTAATTAACTATGAACCAAAGGTGTAGAATTTCATTTGCAAATAAGGTATATACACAAAATTCAAATCTTAAATAGCTTCAAAACTATTATAGATAGACATGGTAGACGTGGCGTTTCAACTTTACTTTACAGGTTTGTGATAAAGGTGCATCCAGTGAACCATGAACCAAAGTTGTAGGATTTTAATTTATGCAAATTAGGCAAATACGCAAATATAAATCTTGAATAACTTCAAAACTATTATATATCGAGGGTACCATTGCAACTTCAATTTGTAGGTTTGTTACATAACTACATCCAACGAATCATGAACCAAAGTTTTAGGCTTTAAATTTAGGCAAATACACAAAATTAAAATCTTGAATAGCTCCTGTGTAGTGTAGATAGAAGTTTCATTAAAAATATACTTTATAAGTTTGTGACATTGCCAAATCTAATGAACCAAGAAACAAAGTTGTAGCATTTTAATATATAGAAATTAGGCTAATACACAAAATTTAGATTATGTTGAACAATGGCAAAGTGTAGCATTTCAAGCCGTTCTCATTTTAAAGGCACCCACAGATTTTCTGTGAAGCAAATCTTCATTTCTAGCTCTTTCTTTATTCCTTTCCTACAAGCAAAATTGTCCCAAGTTTTTGTCGGACACTATTATTCCGAAAACCACCAAACTTGCCATGGTGATTGAACTACCAGTGAAAATGAGCACCTGGTTTGTAATAGTCATGATGTTCAAAACTATCCATAATAAGGGCATGAAAATTTTTAAAGCTTCATATCTTCCAAACTATTGCAGATAGACTTAAAATTTCATTGTACATATTTTTGTCTGAACAAAAATTGTTCTGCTCAATGCGAAATCTTCCCCATGGCCCCCAGACTTATATCCAAATGTGTTTGGCTTACACTCGATCATGAAACTTTCCCAAGATATTAATCCAAAGATGCCTCTGACATACACAGATTTTACCTGAAATGTGATCAAAATTACTTGAAACCTATGTACCCCCTCTCTTTTTTTTTTTTTTTTTTTTTTTTTATCAAATTTCAGCTGCACTGACAAAAAAGAGTGTGTTTTTTTTAAGTTCAAGAAAAGTCAAAGTACCTGAATTCAGGTAAAATCCTGAAAAGCGCCTTCTCTGTTAATCAGCGTATTACAATCAGTTTTGATTTGTGTGTAGGTCTTTTTGCATGTGTGTCGATCCAGTACTTGACAAACCCTATACTGTCCAACGTTAGAAACATGTATCGGAAATAGCATTGATCTATAACTGCGCGACCTTTTGTGAAGGAAATGCAGATTCTCATTTTTTTTTAAATCTTACTGGTTAATGTACTTTAAAGAGCCATGTATACAATGAAACAAGTATTGTATCTAACTGTGATATATTATTTCATTATCGTATCCATGTGAAATACTTAAGACATGCTGAAGTCATGGGAAGTGTTCGTATTCGCTTTGAGTAATCTTGAATAAATAGTTATGTCTGACCCAGACATTTTGTTTTTCTAAGAATTCTGTTTTTCTTATTTTATGTTTGGGTGCCAACCCAGACATACTGTTTTTCCTCGGATTCTTTATTATGTCTGGGTACGAGCCCAGACATTTTGTTTTTCCAAGAATTCTTTTTTTTTTTCATTCTTTCCGACCAAAGTTGTCCAATTTTTCTCGGACAGTATTATGATGAGTTTTTCAACCAATATGCACAATTCCATTGGTAGGTCAGTCATTTTAAGTATTAAAAATTGCCCAGCAAAGTATATATTTTCTGAAAGTGCCCACTCTGAAATTTATACCCATTTAAATGAGACAAACAGGCTTAAATTAAAACGCAAAAAACATATCGCTATTTCCGAAACAAAAATTTGAACAGCGGCCATACTTTGGTAATTAAAAAAAAAAATAATAATGATAATAATAATAAGCAACAAAGGCAGAATGGAGGTCATCTCATCAACTTCAGTTTAAAGCAGATTTGAGATTACTCTTCAACATTTAATGAGCTGAGTTTGTTGTAAATTATGAAAGGTACTCGTGTAATTGTTATGTAAACATTGCCATCAACTAAAATCATAAAAATCATGTTCATATCATTCACTGGTCATCCTTGCATAAGGAAGTGCTAACTGTACACTGGGTCAATTCTCCATCATTTTTTTAAAGAGGTTAAAAAAAATAAGACGCAGGCCACTGAACCTTTGAATTTTTTTTCTTTTTTCAGGTAACAAATGGATACCCAGCAAAAGTGATTAATAATACTGGGTTTAACTGTCGGGAAAAGTGCACTGGGTGCTTCCTAGACTGAACACACAAGGCAATCGATAGGAAAATGAAGAATGACCATTCTAGTACCACAAATGCATTGGGCTCAGATATCAATAGCACGCACATTTCTTTTGGTGATTGCTCAATAGAAGGAGATTCAATTCTTGCCGATAAGTGTGTGAGTTCCGTCACTGCCGATGATAACTCTTTTGGTAACAACAGTACAATCGCAGAACGGAGTAAGAAATTATTATTGAATAAAATTTCCCAAATGGAAGGTGATGACTCACAACGGGTTGTAGAAGGCGAGGTTGATCAATCTTCAACGCATTCAAAACTGCTGGCAAAACCCACGTACCCAACCCCACGTCGTGCATCAATGGTCGCCATGCAAGAAGCGCTGGATGTGAGCCATTACACAACACAAGATGCTGGTCAAACACCCGCAAGAGTTAAACAACACAAGATTAAACCAGTAACTGACGAAAATTTGCTTGGCAAGTTGGTGACAGTGCTGAATATGACATCAGGCGATACTCCCAAAGTTAAGGAAAACCCACAAGAAAGTAGATTGCCAAGTGTCAGAAATCGCAAACAACGTTCTTTCAAAAGTACTGCTGGAAATACGCCACCTTCCAGAGCAAAGAGGCGCAAGATCCAGGTCGCTTTGCAACAGGATATCACACCACAACACGGCAGCCCCGAAGACACGCTTAAGGTTTTGTCAGAAAATGCTGATTGTACACCAATTAGGTCGGCAGTGGACAGTCAACCGAGCCAAAAGCTGACGATCAGTAAAAATGAGCTGGGAGAATTACAAACCCGAAAGAGCTACAGGATTAAATTGTCTGCGAAGAAAACACCAGCGAATTTGAAGAGGGATTCACAGCTACTGGTTACTCGCAGCACCAATAAAAGCAGCTTGAAGAAAAGGTTGTCTTTGAGACAAAGGCGTCGGAGCGAGCCTGCTAAACGGAAAGTTGTGCAACGCAGATCTCTAAGCTTTTGGGATCTCGGCTGCGCTGGTAGAAGCAAGACATTGGACCACTCCCCAGTTGGAAAGCCACCATTGCAAAGAAGGCAGTTAACACCGTCTCCAGAAACAACACCTGACGGGAAAATCATATGTAAAGATGCAGGGCATACACCTCGACGCAGGAGCAAGAAGACCTACGAAGAAAGGCTCATATAGAGAGACAGGACTACAACGTACTTACACAGCAACATTAAAAAGATTATAGGATAGAAAAAAGGCAACCTCAGATAACCATGTGCAAGATAGCTTAATGAGTATGCCACTATACATGTTAGCTTTCCAAGATGCGCAACAAGTGCACGTATGCAGTTCATCAACTTTGTCAGAACAAGAACAGAATGGCCAGAAAGTACAAGAACACGTTTGCCAAATAATATTCTCTATATCGCAAGACTCAAATACACTGCATTACACTATTGAATGGACAGCAGCAACAGCATGATCACCCAACTACTATATAAACATTATCATGATCATGCTGCTCAATATACTGCATTAGGTATGAGTCTGGAGCGCCGTAAGAACGCGAAAGCTGATGGTAGGATAGATTCACACTGTATCGTCATGCATTTCTTGGTGCCACTGACCAGATTTATGATGACCCTCTGGAGTCACTGTGTCGTAGCTTTCTGTACAGGTAACACACTGTAGTTGGATGACGTTCAAATGTCACATAGATTTCTGCAGTGCTTGATTCAGTGAGCATGATTAGCAGTCTGAACTGTGTCGTATCACAGGTCTTTATCAGTGTAGATTTGTCATAGAGTATAATCAAACTGTATGAAATACACCTAGTTCAAAGATATCCAATCAATTTGCAATCAGTTGTTATTTACCCTTCTTCTGGTCACAAGACTGAGTAAATGGCTTTCATGGGTGCGTTTTTGGCTCATTGTGCCCAACCTGCGACAAGCAAAGATATTGAATGCTTGGCCAGAAATGGGCAGTATTTCCTCAGTTGTCACAAACTTGACTCATTCTTTCGAAACATTAACTCCAGGGCCAGTGGTCAGTCATAAGCTGTGCCTAGCACTTGGCCAGAAATTGGCAGAATTTACTCAATTACAGAAACTCCAACTCTCTCGTTTTCAGCGGGAGATCTCCTTTTTTTACCCGTCGGCCTTATGAGGCCAACAGGTATTGTCATACCCAGAACCGTCCTTCTGTCCGTCCGTCCCAAGGTTTTACCACCATAACTTCAGGAAGTTTTGAGACAGGACTTTCAAATTGTACATGAAAATACACTCCTATATGGCCTACTTTGTATGCAAGCATAGTTGACGTTGACGTAATTCTCAAGGTCACACAGTGGTCATATTTGCTAGGCAACGTTACCACTCTAACTATTGAAAGCCTGCATGTAGCAATCTAAATCTTACACACAAGAAGCTGCATAGAGGGAACTAGAAGCCTATTGAAAATCGAGGTCATAGCTTTATATTTGACCTACTCTTTGGGGTCAAAGGTCAAGTGCACAATGGTGGTATTGGTATAAGAAGGGAAGTTTTTAAGTCAGTTACATTAAATTTTATACACACATGTATCACAATCAAAAAATGTGTCATAAATCAAAAGTAGGTCACTAGGTCAAGTATCTGGGTCACAGTGACCTATTCATTGAAATTTTGTTTACTACTATAACTTCAGAAGCTTTTGAGACAGGACTTTCGAATTGCATATGATAGTACACCACTGCAAGCATAATTGACCTTGACCTAATTTTCAAGGTCACACATGGGTCACAAGTTTGCTGAGTGACATTGTGCATCTAGAAATCTAAATCTTAAAACAAAAGAACCAACATAGGGTGATCTAGAAGGATATTGAAAGTCAAGGTTATACCTCTATATTTGACCTAATGTTTTTGAGGTCAAAGGTCAAGTGTACAATAGTAGTATTTGTGTAGGTAACTATACCTGATACTATGGGACACTATTCCTATTTACTTATATCAAAAGAGATTGAAGGCGGCCGAAGGGTACAGCGTTCTTTGAACGGTATTTTTTTTTTTTTTTTGCCCTTTTTCAAATTCTCCCGTTCTCCTGCTTAGAATATGTTTTCTCCTGCCAAGATAAAAGAAAAAAAAAAAGAAAAATACACCATTCAATTCCTTTTTTTTTTTCAGAATTTCCCACCCCAGAAGGGGGCGCTGCCCTGCCAGACCAATCCCCATGAACAGTCGCTGCGCTCCGTCACATCTCCAGTTTCAATAGTAGTCCAGGGGGGAGAATCTCCAGTTTGTATGAAGCTGTGGGTTGGAGTCCCTGCAATTATCACTAATGTGATTCATTCTTTTGAAACATAAACTGAGAGTTGACAACTAAATAAGATTTCATTTTTAGAGACTTTCATAGTGAGGAGTATGTGTCATCATGGGGTTTGTTTATACAACAATCATAGAAATGCATCACCCCATCCCCAGAAATAAGGATTCACCTTTTTATATTTATACTCAAAATAACACCAAGTTTGTTGCAAACTCATCGAAACAATGTACATTACAAAAACGTGTCTTGGATTGTAATGCACAGCTTAGTTTTGTCAAAAGATAGAGACAAAGCCTTGTCCTTGTAGTGTGTCGAACGTGGGGCTGCCTATGCAACTTTAAAAGATCGGTAACAAAACAATAAGTACAAAAACAAAAGTGTTGTTTAGACAAGTGTATGAACTGTGTTTTTACACATAAATGAGAACGATACTCCTTTAAATAAGAAAATTTAATCCACCTTTCTTTGAGAAATAGGATGATGCATTTCTGTGATTTCTGCATAAACACGGTCCAGATGATCGGTTCAGAAATGCCCCCCTCGCATTTGAACACATCATTAAATATTTGATGATAACATGAAAAAGAATATATGTTATCATTAATATTCAATTTTTTTTTTTAATTATATCACTAAATACAATTAGTGTTATCATCAAATGAACTTAATGGTATCATCAAAACGATTTCATGATTAGTGTAAATGGGAAACTATTTAGACATAAGTAAAATTCTATTTGATAATAACATTAAATTGATTTTTTTTCTTGTTATGATGAAATAGACTTTATTTGGTCTTATGTTAAAATCCATTTGGTGTTATGATTATAGCGATTTGAACATCATTAATCACTTTTGGAACTACAATTATGTATGCCCCCTTTTTGGTTTGAATTAATCATAACACGAAATGTTTGATGTTACCAAATAAACCGAAAATGATCTAATGATAAGATTTATTCCGTTGAATTACTTCTGGGCAACCTTTTACACGTGACTTTGCCATGTGTGCACGACGGTTCCGTGTCTTGCAAGGTTTTTATGGTTGTGGGAGCATTTATTATCTTGTTGTGGCCCTGGTTGCATTTAAATATAACATGAAATCGAATTGAACATATTCTATTAAGATTAATTACCTGGGCATTTCAGCATATGATCAAAGTGATTTGATAAGTTGAAATAAAATGCAGTGTTTGAGTTGACTTTCCTGCAATATTTATTACCTGGGCACAGCCTGAGGCACTTATGATTAAATAAAATAAAGTTTTTCCCGGATTAGACATATCTTCAAATTCAGTCTATAATAAGATAAAATCGAATTGATATTATGATCAAATATATAATAATAACATTAAATAGAATTAATCCTTTGAGCATAACATGAAATCGAATTAAACATATCATTAATTTTACTTAATTAAAAGAATACTTATCTTGGTATTTCAACATATCAAATCGATTTGATGATATGACTAAATACATTGAGACATGCTTAAATATGCTTAATTTGCTCATAACGAATCAATTTAGTGATATCATTAAAGGGATTTTGTCTTATGAATATTTACTATAAAGAAGAAAGCTTTCCCAGAATTAAACATATCTTCAAATACATTTCATGATTAAATTGAATTAATGTTATGATCAAATATGTGATGATATGTTCAAATACTGAAAAAAAGGAGAAAGAGCGTTCCATATTATGTATATGTATGTATATAGTAGGATCCCCATGTGCTTTTATACCGAATTTGAAGTTAAATGATTTCAATATGATGTGGCCCGAAGACAAAGATGACCTCCAGGTTCAACTGACCTGTAATATACAATCACTAACTTTAAACGAAGAGGACATTTATGGCATGGCTTGATAACAATTTCTGTTCTGTCTAGTCTTTTTTGAGCTTGAACATGTACTTATGCTCAGCACAGGCGTCCACAAAATGTGCATAAAACACAATAAACTAAAAATAAGTCCAACAAAGTATGTTTTTGAAAAATACATTAAATGGAAAAAGAATACCATATTTACGATGATTTGTGCAGTTTCTGAAAGAGGGTTGGGTAATTTGTAACATGACCACTTTTAACGCGGAATATGGGGGGGGGAGGGAGGGCTGGTGAAAAAATGGAAGTCCAAAACTTGCGTTTCTACATGAACAAAGTGGAAATATGTAAGACGTTTTAAGTGAACTGATTTTATATAACACAATATATTCTTGTGAAGACAAGAAATGTCAAAATTATCTGCAAAGATGCAACCGTCTGAAAAAGGGAATGTAACAAAATAAAATGACACAGGGAAAAGGGCAAGGAGTAAACAAAACGGCAGGGTGAATGTCCCCTCTATTTTAAGGTGCAGGGAATACTGCTTTGTTGATCATTCTGCGAGAGGAAGACGCATTGAGATGGGTGTACCTGTCACGCATGTGTTTTATAACCAGCCAATCCGGGTCACCGCAACATGAAGACAAGCCCTAGAAAACACGCTCCAGTGACGCAGGATAGAAACAAGTGCATTGAATTGAAAATTTTGACCATGTATTGTGATGGACCTCTTTTACTGTGTGAAGCTGCATACCATTGTGCTCAGGGCAACATGTTAACGAAAATCGAGAAATTTGAATATCCCAAAATAATATTCGGATGTTTGCATGAAGCAAAGAGCTGATAAAACATTATGCAACTAGAGAAGAAGATTTGCTTCAAAGCAAATCTGTCTGTGCCTTCAAAAGTTGTTAATATTAAATGGTACAACTTTTATCCTTTGGTATTCACATCACTTTAAGCTTGTTGCTGGATGCAAATTTCAAAGTCCAAATGACCTTGACCTTTGACCTTTACAGGTCACATGTAAAGTGCACAGCGTTACAATACCCACAAGTTATGACAAGATGAAACTTCGAAAGGGCCAAATGACCTTGACCTTTGCCCTTTTGAGGTGACATGTTCTTATAAAAACGCACACTGTTGCAATACCTACAATTTAAGTCCAATATGATGAGAATTGGATGGAAATTGGCCAGGTTATGATTGGATGAAACTTTCAAAGGTCCAAATGACCTTGATCTTTGACCATTAGAGGTCACAAGTAAGTTTCAAAAATGTGCAGTGTACAATAGCGACAATTTGAGCCCAACATGATCAAAATTGGATTAAAATTGACCAAGTTATGGCTAGCCACCACCGAAAATGACCTCTGACCTTGAGATGACCTCTACCTGAAGTGAACCTTGACCTCCAAAATGACATTTTGGCTCAAAATTGACCTTTGACCTTCACATTTGAGATGACCTTTACCTTGCTATGATCGAACTCCTATACACTCGGAACCACATTACTACAGTACATAAGATATTGAAGATTTAAAACTTCAGATTTAGAACCCCCTATTAGAAGTTAAACTGACATGAACATGAACCAAATCAGATGAAAATTTACCAAGTTATGGCAAGATGAAACTTTCAAAGTGCCAAATGACCTTGACCTTTGCCCTTTCGAGGTCACATGTTCTTATAAAAATGTGCAGTGTAATACCTACAATTTGAGTCTAACATGATTAGAATTGGATGGAAAATAGCCAAGTTTTGACTGGATGAAACTTTCAAAGGTTCAGATGACCTTGACCTTTGACCATTAGAGGTCACACATAAATTTTAAAATATGCAGGGTTACAATAGCTACAATATGAGCCCAACATGATCAAAATTAGATAAAAATTGACCAAGTTATGGCTAGAAGAAGGCCACCAAGGAAAGTGGCCTTTGACTTTGACATGACCTTTGACCTTGAGATGACCTCTACCTGAAGTGAACCTTGACCTCAAAAATGACATTTTGGCTTAAAATTGACCTTTGACCTTGACATGACCTTGACATTTGAGATGACCTTTACCTTGCTATGATTAAACTCCTATACACTCGGGACCACATCTACTATAGTATACAAGATATTGAAGATTTAAAACTTTAATTAGCCTTCATTTGCATAATTTTCAAAAGCATGACCTCTCATTATAAAAAGGCCAGACTTTATCTATAGAAGTATTATTGTGCAAAGTTTGGAGTTTCTACGTGTTATACTTTTCAAATGAAATGTCTGACAAATTTGCCGGTAAAGAAATAAAGAATTCCTAGAAAAACAGAAAATTGTGCGTTGACACACACACTTTAACTAGGAAAGATGATTTGCTGCATAGCAAATCAGTGTGTGTGTCTTCAAAGCATATTGGTTTGGCAATGTACAACTTTTCCATAAAACAGGAGTAGAAGTTGGAATGGCATCTCTATCTATTATAGCTTTGAAGTTATTCAAGATTTAAAATTTCTAATGGTGCTTTTTTACATAACTTAAATTGCTACAACTTTTATTTTTAATCCATTTGGTGATTAGGTGCCAATGGTCAACATCCTCATAGTAGAAGTTGGAATGACATCTCTATTATACTGTTGAAGTTATTCAAGAATGAAAATTTCAAATTCAGAAAGAAAGAAAGACAGACAAACAGACAGAAAAAAAACTGTGTGTTGACACACACACACACTTTAATGATAGAATGCATGAGCAGGGATCTTGAGCATTTTCTGGACTGTGTAATTGTATATAAATAATGTAGCCTAAAATGTTTTCTATAAGAGCCACTGAACTGACTGGTGTCCAGAAAGAAAAGATTAACTTATAATTAAATTACCAAACATACATAGCCATTCAATCAATGCAGCCAATGTTTATATGACAAAATTAACTCATTCAGTGATGAACCCAAAGGATATGCTATTTGCTAATTCTTTCAAATTTGCATTGCTAATACAATATGTGAAACAAATAAAAAGGGTCAGAATATCACAAATCATGAGCAGATATTATATTCTATTATGATTGTCAGAAATTTTAAATCAGAACCCCCTAATTTAAAAGATAAGAATACTGAGTATATCCCTTTGATACAAATTTTACTGACAGTAAATGAAGACTTCTGTCCTGAATGAGTCAAGGGATGCCCCATTTTCAAAGGGTCATTTTGATTTTCACATCTTGTTAAATATATACCAGGATTATGGTTGCACTTGCCACGACTTTGGAATAAGCTGGCCATTTGATACCAATCATTCACTGCCACTGGTCATGTGTGTTTGGTGGGGTGGCAGACACATAGCAGGGCCAGCTCCACAGTAAAACGGTGTCCCTTTAGCCGGATAATTTTGTAAAAAATCCAATTATTTGATGCTACAAAAGTGAAAATAAAACCCATATAAATGTCTACAGCAGCACCCATGTGGACCTGTTTACAAACACCACTAATTATAGCAGCCAGGTTGAGTGGCAGGGCAAAGAGGTCAGTGATAGGCTGTTTGGCCCACCCGCACTGTAGTCACAACTAATGAGACGGCCCCCAGAGCTCAAGTTGGGTGGAATGGACTGTATAGTATATAAGATATTGAAGATTTAAAACTTTAATTAGCCCTCATTGGCATAATTTTGAAAAGCATGACCTCTCATTATAAAAAGGCCAGACTTTATCAATAGAAGTATAATTGTGCCAAGTTTGGAGTTTCTACGTGTTATACTTTTCAAATGAAATGTCGGACAAATTTGCCTGTAAAGAAAGAAGAAATAAAGAATTCCTAGAAAAACAGAAAAGTGTGTGCTGACACACACACTTTAAAGAAAGAAAGAAATAAAGAATTCCTAGAAAAACAAAAGTGTGTGCCGACACACACACTTTAATTCCTAGAGAAACAGTATGTCTGTGTTGACACACAGACATAATGAAAAAGACAGGAATGCTGAATCATTTTATTCAAATGAGACCGTCCACAAAGCAACAAATAATTTTGCTATAGATCCCCATCTGCTTCTTTGGCGTTAATTGTTAATGGACATTTTATCAATGACTGACCCTTTGGGGCGCAAAGTGGAAAGTACATCATCAATACCATAAAATTTGATGAAATCCCATTTTGAAAATTAAATGCAACCATTAACAGACATGAGCCTTTGCAGAGAATTCAATGAATTTTGTTTCACCCTTTTGGAAGTAAGTGCACTTTTTGGTCTGAAAGTTCAAAAATTGGCATATTCAGAAGGGGGTGGGGGTACTTTCAGTGTATTTCATTCTTCGTAAGTCTCATGTCTGCATAAATTAAGCAAAAAAATACTTCATTGCGTTTGTCCTACGCGTCCAAAGTGATCGTACCAGTAAATGTGGACATTTTAAAGGTCCCCAGAGTATGTATGTTTGCTATAGTTCGTACTACGAAGGCCATTTTTCTTGGAGATAATTCTTTTTCTAAGATGAACCATGATCATCATTGGCCCATGCTGGAAGCCAGGCTGCCATACTCTGATACTCAACGTCCCACCAAATTGTCAGTCACTTCTTGCACACAGGAAGGTTCTGATACACCCCTTTTATTATTTTCGGCACAAAAAGTGCCGGCGGGTATTTTCCCCTGCGACGGCCGGTCGGTCCGTCTTGGCGAAGCTATCGCGACATCTTAAAAAAAATATTCACCGTAGCCCTACCAAATTTTTTTATCAGAGATGCACCTTATAATGGACCAGGTTCCTATTGAAACCAGCTTCCTTTTTTTATTTTAAAACTCTTTATGAACCTTAATAATAAGTATTTATTTCAAGGTCTTCTGAGTGGTGCACAAGGGGACAACGTTATCATATTATTCTATGTGGCGACTTGCGACCTGGGCAGCGATCTGGTGACCTGGATACCTCAAAAATAAGTGACTTGGTGACCTTGGTGGTACACATCCGGAGCATGTCACATATATTTACGTACCTTTTCTATGACGTGTATGTCATCAATATGTTTTTACTTTTCTGACTTACGACACTGTTTAATTTGTCTATCATCCTCAGCTGTTAACAGTTAAGTGTCACACAGATAAAAGTGGTGTCTGCTGACCTTAAGTGTCACAGTGTTGGCATGTGACATTTTGAATTACGTTATCATCTTAAAATAAGAAGACAATCATATACATGCATGTTGAGTTTAAATCACAGTTATGAATTGAATTTAAGGCCGACAAGAAGGCATTTTTTGTGCTTGATCTGAGTATGACCCTTCATACGGAAATTTTCGCAAGCGACACAGGCTATGTCATGAATGTCTACAGCTTTTTTCTATAAGTTTCCAAAGGTTCTAAATATGCAGAAGACAGTTGATGAAATTGTTTCTTTACCGAAACAGAGTTGTGTGTCCGTTCAGTTATTGGGGTTTTAATCATTCGTTGTGAGTCATTCCGTGCAATTATCAAATAAGCCACACCCAAATTACAGAATAGGCCTTATGGTTGAAAATAACCTAACGAGAAATTTGGGATATAACTTAAATTTAAGTCTTTTTAACAGAGCCGAACGTTTATTTACCTTGTCCACAATCCTATCGATTCACGTGAATTCCGAGTTGAACCGGGCAATCACGTCACGCCGAGGTGAAAATGGGTGTTTCCTTCAGAATTTCATCCTCTCCTAATTTCAAAACGGCATGTACATTGTTTCGTTTTGGCGAAAATGGACAGACAGTGCTTTGCTAGCATTAAATATTACTCGCCATGAAGTTTCCCAGTTTTGGATGTTCTGCAATTCAGTATTATGTCGCAGACCATGCGGACCTAGTTGGAGTTTATACCATTTCAAGGACACGTGTCATCACCTGAAGTCTGATATCACAAGAAAGTCCATCTGCAATATATATATATATATATATATATATATATATATATATATATATATATATATATATATATATATATATATGTGTGTGTGTGTGTGTGTTCTGTAATCGTTTACTTCTTCCAAACCGCATGCTAGATTATTTTCAAACAGTGTGAATACAACTTTACTTGGTGTTTTTCAAAGTTATACACTAGGTGGCGCTTCGATCTGTCATTGCTTGTAATTTTCCAAACTTTGATCGGTAAGAGTGTACATTACTGTGGCTGATATATTGAAACTAGTATATTTTTTTACTCTGTCAAGTACCGAATAGATTTTCTAAAAAAAAATACATTTGTCAGGCCAACAGGTTACGTTGTGCAGTGAAACTGTATTGCTAAATCAAGTATTTGGGTAAGGTAATATGCATCCTTTGGGCATTTTGGTCTTTTGATTTACTTTAAGTTAACTGAGCACAAACTGTTCCCGCAATCCTTTTGTTTTGAGCGTGAAAGGGAACAACTTTGGAGTTAATGTATAGATTTATACATCTTTCACATTAGTTTGTAGGGGATCAAAATGTCAAGCACTTGACCGCTGAACCCAGTCGAAAGACATACTGTGGCCATTTTTGTTCGTTCTGCAGGTATGGTAGGTTCCTTATCCACCTGAATCAAACATTACAAGGGCACAATTTGAACTTTGTACTCTTGTGTATGCAAACATGCCATGCGCATTTGCATATTACACCTTCTGCCGTGGGGTGATTTTCTTAACTTTGTATTGGTCACATCTGTATGTACATCTTGAGCAAAATAATTGCGTTGGACAGGTAGAGATAAGAACAGTATCGATCTCTACTGCGTTCTGCAAAGGCCATTAATCTTTATCTTAAAGCCGGCAGTCAGCCCACTTTATAACCCAACAGGTAATTTCGAGCATACGTGTTAAGAACGGCAAAATGGGATGGACCTGTTCTCTTTGAGCACAGAAGCAGGTAAATATTTTGCTTTCGTATATTAAGACCCATCCTTATGTCAGTTTGTCTATTGTTTAACATATTCAATTTCTGTTTTTCTATGTTCTCTTCAGCAAAAATGTATATGTAAATAGCTTGCAGTTTCAAAGCTTTTAGATTATTATCTAGCATGTTGCTAAATATTCATCTGTTTACACATTAACAATAGGGTAAACTGTAGAAACATTGTATCGACTTATAGTTTTCTTATGTGACGGGACCGGTCGGGCTTTTTCTGGTCGAATTTAAAAAAATCAATCTGATTATGAATTTAACCTAAAAATCCTAAATTACATCTTTTTTCTCTTGGATAAAAAAAACAGTGATGTGCAAATATATGTTTTGTCCCTTGCGTGAATTTTGGAACCAACTCTGAATGCGTAGCGGCTAATCTCACGGGAATCTGGCATTTAATTCTACCTTACGATTAAAAACTGTATTCAGTTGATATTAAGTGCTATTTATGAAAGGACAGTCTTAAAATTTATGCGATATTACACTTGGTACGGTTAATAAATGTTTTTATAAACTGTGAAGTCTCAGATAAGTGCTATTCATGAAAATGCAGTCTTAAAATTCACACTTGTACGGCTAATTTTAAATGCTTTTATAAACTGTGAAGTCAGATAAAAAATGCAAAATCAGAGTAAATTTTAAATTCAGGATTAAATTCAAGATCTTGTGATACTGTTCACTCTGTGAATAGTGCCACAGTGTGACATCCACAAATGATTTGATTCGTGTATATAAAGGCTCACCAGACGTCGACTATATTGATATTATGACGTCAATCAGTCTGCCATATCAACACTTTATATTGTCAAAATTCAAATAACTTAGAGGTTTCACACGACTTCATTGTCGGAGCGATCGTTTTAATAAGCGTATCAAAAGACTGGCCTGATTGTCAATAACACATATAATGACTTGTTTTTCCAGGTGACTTTTACATATGTGCTGTTTTGATATTTGAAATCTAATCCACAAGCATGCCAATGTACGAAATGGATACCCAACTGACAGCACAGAACCAGGTAATACCCTTGGCCGACCAAATGTCAAAAAATACACCCGGTATGAATACAAATGGTGGTCCATTTCCTATGGAACTACGAAATTCTGGTCGGAAAGCTTCAAAAATAAAGACAGATACAGACAGTATAAAATCTGAAACCAGTAGCTATAACTCCTCCAAAGTCACAAGTGACAGCGACAGGGGATGCGTCAAGAGTTTTCAGATTGGTTCGGCATCGTTCCTGAGTCACTATAGCTCCATCATCGTGAAAATCGTCATCGTCATGTTACTAGTGGGTTATACTGTGTACTTTGCCTTTGCCATCAGACGGAGTGTAGATGGTGCCAAGGCACTAATCATTCTGACATCCATAGCTGTGTTTCTTATCCTTTACACTTTTATCAAAAATATGTTTGGAGAAACTATATACAGAAGAGTGTTGGAACCCATTGGAAGCTTACTTGGGCGGCATTGGGTCTGGCTCAGATGGTACGTATGCATTCATGAGGTGTAGTATCCGCAGGAAAATTAATTGCATCAAAACTGAATGAAATGGCTTATTTCAATTTTCATATTACGCAGAACATAAGAAAACGTGTAAATTAAAAACGCATGAAGAAAATATGTCAAATAAGTACCCAAAGCACACTAGTATTTTTTTTCAAGCTCTTATACATAGGACAATATTTTCCTTTCTGAAGAAACGTAAATCGGATTTTGCGTCAATGTGGAACAAAAAATTAGGACTGTATCAGATTTAGTTCTGTGAACTTGTCGATGATATGATATCCTTTATAACCTCAAAGGTCTCTCCTCCTTTCTGTACCTGAAACAAAACCGTCTTTCTATCTATCTGTCGATTTGTCTGTTCGTCCGTCCATTTTACTATTTAAACGCCGTCTCTCTATTCATCCATCCATCTGTATGTAAGACACAATAATTGTGGATGATAGCTATACAGCGTACCCGGGAAGCTCCACTTTCCCGAATTTGGCGTTTCATTTATTGTGAGTTTAGTGCTATTGTGCACAAAACGTCGAGGCTAAAGATTTGAATGAAAAAAACATCTTTGAACTTGAAGGGAAAACTCCCTTTGTTGCTTGATGCTTATGTAATTTACCGGGGAAAATGTCATGAGTGAATAATATAACGCTCTGGATACAGATCATAGAATACTGGAATGATGTGGCAATCAAATGCAAGTATTTCAATCAATAAAAAAAAGAATTGGCGGAAGGTCGATAGCTTTAAGAAGTAAACAAACGACATCCAATTCCAAGAAAATAATGTTTATCGTGTAATGTAGTAAATGAAACAAATATTTTAATCTTCACTGGCGAGTTTTTTTTTAGATGTCTGTCACGATTGAAAAAATTAACTTTTAAATTTGCTTAAAATATTGAACTTTAATTGCCGGTATGTGCTTAGTACTCACAAAAACTAAAACAAATCATATTTCTATGACCACATTTAGAAAATGTATTTATATAAAAAATGTAAAGGACAAAATTATCAGGTAAAAATGGTAAAAGCAGGCGCAGTCGTATTGGAGGCTGTGACAACATGTAGCTATGCTTCGTATATTGTCAATGCCAAATAATAAGCATGTCCCTGAAAATATAAATATAAAATTAACTTTTACAGGATTGTAATACCAGCGTTTACGATAGGCGTTCTGTTGTTTGTCATTCTGGATGTACTTCAAGAGGTCCAACAGTTGCAGTCTTTATCGGGCGTTGTACTCTTCGTATCGCTGCTGTTCATTTTTTCAAAGCATCCAGATCACGTAAGTCTAATAAGCCTCCAAAATCGGCGCAAGTATTTTAAGGCAAATGCTGTAATTGACGCAATTTGAGTAGATTTGTGTGCTTCACTGTAAGAACCTAATGCCAATGCCCAGGAAGGAACGAGCCAGAACATGTACCGAGCAGCAACAGTTTGTAAACAGCAATATCCATTGACCCTATCCTTCAGAGTGTATGTTATCTAAACGTAGTTGCTGCACATTTATAATTTTGTCATAACCTCTTTGTCAAAAAAGTCAACAGAGCCTTTGTTTCTATACCTGTCATCTTACAAACAATGAAGTGGAGTTGGTCAATCTTGTTTATCAAAGTCAATAACATGCGTAGTTCAGTACAAAATTCAATGAAATTAAAACGTGACATGATCGATAAAAAGGCACTCAGGCTCATAACACTTGAACAAATGTGCAATGTTGAAGGCTGTCTTACTCAACCTCATTGGAGAAGGTTTAAAAGTTCGGGCCTAGATAAAAAGTGTGACGACGTGGAATATGATTGTTATTTGATGAATTACATATTAGGTTGCCCATGGTGAAATTCATGAAATAACATATCTATATTGGACAGCACATCACGAAATAAACAGAGACTATTCGTTCTATTTATGACATAAAAAATAAAGGTTGTCAATCAGCATAAATCGCACAAACGCAGTTCGACAGACTCGTCCTTTTTTTGTCGTCAATTTTACTGTTTTGGCAATGATGTGGTGATCCGTGGCGGCATTTCTTTGATTGTTCATCGCAGACAAATTAAATGTGAAGCCTAGAATTTCAATAGAAGATATAGGCCTGGAGGAGATTATTTCGGATATAACCAAAGTGCCAAAATCGAAGGAAAGCTGTAAGACAGCTTGGGAGAACCCTATACCAGTACAGGAAGTACAGTACAACATAATAAAGACATTTTAAAATAATAAAGGTCTTGGCATAGGTGGTCTTCACACAGAATTTTATATGGTATTCTGAAATAAGGTAAAGGATCTGCTTATACATGCTATAAATCATGTATATGAAATTGGAGCCCAATCAGTCTCACACAGAAAGGGTATCATTACTCTTTTGCCCAAAAAGGATATCGATTCACTGTCTTGAAATAAGTGGAGACCAATTCAACACAGACTAAGTATATCAAAATGAAATATAAAGTGTATGTGTGATATTTTGAAATATACGGATTGTGAAGATATATCTGCATCAGCAATGTTTTTATTTTGACAAAAAAAAAAGTTTCGGCAGACTGGAGTGAAAATTCACACAAAAGGTGTCAGAGTTTTTCAAAATTTCTTACCAAATTTCCTCTCCTTGATAGAGACACTCAATAGCAATATTAGTAGTCAAGTACCAACGGATGGGCTACAATGCCTTTTATTTTTCCCTTGGTGTGCGTCAAGGATGTCCACAATCCCCATACTTGTTTTTGATAAGTATAGACATTTTTGTAACTATCATTAAATGAAACGTTCAGATCGAAGGCATGAAAATAGAGAAAAATAATGAGTGTTTGAAGTTTAAAAAAAAATAGCCCCAAGGTAAATTATAGCAAAAGAGTAATAATGCCTGAAGGCAAGTGTAAATTTAACTTTTCAAAATCATCAATTAGCGCAGGTCGACCAACATAAACACTTAGGGGTAGTATTCAGTTCCGATCTCTTGATGGAATGATCACATAGGTTTTATTATTGCTAAAGCTCCCAAACAACTAAATATCATGAAAAGTCTACAATACCCTTTGGACAGAGAAACTCTAGAGATAACATACAAATCTTTCATTCGACCTTCTTCGGAGTGTGGTAGTATAGTCTGGGATGGCTGCACACAGGGTAACTCAGGAAGATTAGAAAGCCTTCAACTGCCTGCTGCCCGTGTTATTCAAGGTGCCATGTTAACTACATATACTTCTAATGATAAATTATACGAAGAAACGGGTCTTCATTCGAAACTTTGAGTCTCTTAAAATTTGAGAGACACATATATTCGAAAGTCCCTTGTTCAGTTCACGAAATTAAATTGTACTATGTTGGTCAAAGATATCCGGCTGTTATTCAAGCAAGGCTCTGGATGGGCCGCAGCCAGTTGAAGCGTCACTTACATGCTGTTGGTTTATGTGAATCTCAAATTGTCATTGCGAGCATGGCGTAGAAGATACTTGGCATTACTTTTTTGTTTGTCTATTTTACAATTCAAAGAGAATTTACATACATCTATTGTATTTGTGTCATTTTGCCCAGAACCACTTCCTAGTAGTCAATATCTTATTCCGCAGTCCGAACTCTTTACTCCCCATAAGCTAACCTGTCCCTGTCTAACCTATATACATATGGAATTACTATTGTCCATATTGCACACGTTCCTCTGTAAAATTTTGACATGGGCTGTATTAGCCCAAATAAATCTTCAGCGGGTAACATACTCAACATGTTTCGGAGCCTTTTACCCGTACATGTCTCTCTGAGTAGCGGCTCCTTGTCTAAGCTAAATATTCAGCAAAGACAACCCACATAATAAAGAATAAATATGAACGTGGCATATGATAAATTAGCTAAATACGTGAAGTTTTGCTTATAAATGCAGAGCTTCATTATGAAAGAAGAATACCTGTCAAACAAACCATAATCACTAAATTTGTGTGGTACATGTTCAGATAAGAACAATTTGACTTACCCCTGAACCAATATGTACCCTTTCTAGCTGGACAGCTTATCCTAGTTAAACCAGCAGCCAGTGTATAACTGAAGTGGAAACAAGCTGGGGCCTTATATTCAGTCCCAGTGATAGTAAGATAAACAGTTGCAACTAGACCACCTGTACAAACCAAGGGAAATCCCAACAAGGACTGCAACAATGGACATACTGCACCAGAAATGCAAAACAAACTCTGTAATGACACCTACCCCTCAAACAATTAAGTTCTATTTAACTGGCAACCCTGAGTCAATGTATCAACTTAATGTGTCAGGTTTGTGACATTTGAGAAAATACTGTCAATTTTGAGTAAATGTGCATTTAGGCATGTCAGAAAAGAATGAAAGTCATTAGCATTTATGTCAAAAACATGTTATCAAAACAATTTTTCTTAACAGGATTTTGAGTACAATTAGGCAAGCTTATAACTGTCGTCAGTACCTGCTTGCTACCTATAGCCCCTGTTGGTTTGACCTAACAGAAAACAAGCTAGCCTAAAATGTCTGAAAGGTGAACATTAAAACAGAATGATGCCAAAAGATAAAGTTAAGTAGCAAAACAGACAAGTCTAAAAACTGTAAATTATTGTAGCCAAACTTTCTAATAATCTTTGGATATTAACAGCTAAATTATAGGGCAAGTCAGAAAAGAATGAAAGTCATTTATATTTAAGACAAGAGAATGCAATGAAAATATAATATTTCTTAACCAGGTATCAAGCACAATCAGACAAGCTTCTGACTGTCGTCAGTAGCTGTTTGCTACCTATAGCCCCTGTTGGTTTGACCTAACAGAAAACAAGCTAGCCTAAAATGTCTGAAAGGTGAACATTAAAACAGAATGATGCCAAAAGATAAAATTAAGTAGCAAAACAGACAAGTCTAAAAACTGTAAATTATTGTAGCCAAACTTTCTAATAATCTTTGGATATTAACAGCTAAATTATAGGGCAAGTCAGAAAAGAATGAAAGTCATTTGTATTTAAGTCAAGAGAATGCAATGAAAATATGAAATTCTTAACCAGATATCAAGCACAATTAGGCAAGCACGAACTGTCTTCAGTAGCTGCTTGCTACCCATAGCCCCTGTTGGTTTGACCTAATAGAAAACAAGCCAGCCTAAAATGTCTGAAAGGTGAACATTAAAGCAGAATGATGCCAAAAGATAAAATTAAGTAGCAAAACAGACAAGTCTAAAATCTCTAAAATTATTGAAGCCAAACTTTCTAACCATCTTGGGATATTTACAGCAAAATTTGTAAATACTTGATCAAAAGTACATCTTTGAATCCTCTTGACTCAAGTTTATCGTAAATAAATTTGGTTCTAGATGCCAAGTCCTGAAATTTAGAACAAATACGACCAAATCTCAAAATCTTTGACAAAAACGTATTATATCCAATAGTTTCCGAAATATTACTGGCCGGGAAAGGATAATTAACCATTTCAAAGTTAAACTCATCTATTTTGTGGTAGACTTTAATAAAAAACCTGTCATTAGTGACCTGAATATCCAAGTCCAAAAACACGTCTCCGAAATCATCTGAATTGTTACCCTCCAAAGGTATATCTTTTGGGTAAATTTCTTAAGCAAACTCACTGAAATTTTGTACATTTACGCAAGCAATGTCATCAATATATCTTGCGTTGTTTGATAATTTCGTAGCCATTTGAAAGTCCTTTTTCATCAATTTATTCATATACTTAAATTCAAGCCAGGTTAAATATAAATCTGCCAGTAAAGGGGAGCAGTTGCTACCCATTGGAATGCCTTTTATTTGTTGAAAAACCAATGGTCCGCATTGAACAAAAGTATTATCCAAGAGAAATTTTATAGCATCTATCAAAGTTTCAACAGTGTAAGATTTAACGTTATTTTTTTAATATTCCTTGTGTGACCAATATGCTTTCTTTGTATATGAATTAATATTTATGTATGGTTTACCATTATGTTTAAACATTTTGCTAATTAATTCTGAAAGTGAACTTTTGACTTCATCTATGGAAAGATTTGTGTACTGTGTGGAAATATCAAAACCTTTTTATATTTTTTGCCTTTACATCTTTGATGTTAGATACAAACTCGGAAGAATTGTTAATACTCCAAAAACAATTTATTTCACATTTTCTAGAAATTGCATTACAGTATTTACGAAAATGATTCCTAATTGCAGTCAAACACAATGTTACTTCTTTTGATAATTGCTTTGTAGTACATTTTGAAGCACCAGCTATGAATCTAGATTTAAAAGGGTTTTTATGTAATTTGGGTATCCAAAACAAAAGTGGAATAGAGGAGTCCTCTTCAGAAACTTTGATATTAAAATTACTTTTCATCTCATCTTTATGTGTATCTATCAAATTATCAATGGATTGTTTGTGTCATTTATAAAAGTCATTTCCTCTTATGTCTGAAATATTGTTTATACCAAGTTCCTTTTTCAAAACATCCAGATAATATTTTTTGCAGATGATCCCAAAATTGTTACCTGCCTTATCTATGTTAGTGACTACAAATCTATCTTGTAGTTCTTTGACTGCTTTAGAAACTTTAGGCTGTTTTAGATTAACCGTATTGAAATTCTCAATGTGGGATTTGTAACGATAAATTCTATTTCTAAAGACTCTTTTCAAGTTTGATAACCATCCTTCAAATTTTTGAAATTCCATTTTTTCTTTCTTTGCCCATTTCATACAGTAGGAATCAAGTGCATCACATGTATCCTGAAAAATACTGTCAATATTCAACGTGGGACATATCCGAAATTTTGTACCTTTTTTCATTATTTCTTTTAAACCTGAATTTTGTATTATATCCAAGTTACCTGTAAATACATGTTTGTGGTGTGCATCAACAAAATTAGAATATTTACTATTAGACATACAGTCACAATTTTGATTTGCTGCGATATCCTCAAGAGTAGTTGAAGCCGGAAATTTTTTGTAATTCATGATACTTTGTCCAAAATTGTTGCCATATTTATAGGAAATGATGGGATCTTTTATTTTGCACTCCTTGGGAATCATGTTACAAACAAATTTCAATTTGAAAAGGGACTGAATGTTTAGTGAGTCAATGATTTTGTGTTTGAAAGGAATGCTGCAAAATATTTGATCTAATGTTTTCTTATTAGAATCTGGTTTCCGAATAGTTGTTGTGTAAGCATACACAATTTCACAAAAATTTTGCGGAAATGTGTGTTCTGAATCAGTAAGACCCAAATATTCATTTATTCTTGTTATGTCTCGAAATGATAGTGCTTTAAGAGCTGTATGCAATTGATCAATGCCATTGGAGAAAGCCTGTAGTAAATTTTGGACAAGGTCTTTTGTATCCACGTTCCTACATTTCCTGTTTTTCCGTGATTTTCTTTGTCCATGGCTTCTTCTTCTTCTTTGAATACCAGCCTGATTATTATGTAAAGGTGTGTGACTTCTGTCAAGAGTTGCAAAGTCCAAATTCCTAACATCACCAAAGCCTAAAATTCTGTCATTGAGTCCATGAGGAAAAGCTGAATTAAGTGTTTTGATCCAAAAATCTTCCAGTTGTAATAATTTCCTTGTGTTGACATAACTGTCTTGGTCTAACAAATTTGGCTCCATATAATCAATAATTTGTATCCGGCAATCCAAATGAGAATGTTCCGCAGAATTGAAATGGTTACACAAAAAGTGTTTAACTTGTGATTTTTAATTGTAGTTTTATGACCACTGAATCTTTTTTTAATTGATTGAGTAGTTAGGCCCACATATTGTGATTTACATTTGATGCAGGATAACAAATAAATGATATTGGTAGATTCACAAGATAATACCAAATTTTCCAATCGGGGTTCCTTAATTTGAATTTTTTGTTAGTAACGTTACTGTGAAATTCTTTGTTCTTTATGAAATTTGACTTGCAGAATAGACAGTTACAATTTCCGTCAAAACATATTCCAAAATCAGCGCTCGAGGCTAACGCTGAACCGTTTTCACCGTTTATGTCACTGTTCATGATTGTTTTAGGTTTTAAACGTAATTTTGAAAGCCCATCATGCCATTTATCTATAGTCATGTCCCTAAACATTATCCTGGTTCATCGTTGTTAAGTCCACCGAGTAACAAAATTAACAATAACAATAACTAAAACAAGTCCAAATGGGTGCTAGACTAAAGA
The DNA here is from genome assembly GCA_964020975.1 of Hermodice carunculata. NCBI lineage: Eukaryota > Metazoa > Annelida > Polychaeta > Eunicida > Amphinomidae > Hermodice > Hermodice carunculata. The sequence goes on along the minus strand of OZ026612.1, from coordinate 76,917,804 downwards.
CGTTACCTGGAATTCCAGTATGCATTGCAAATCATAGATCGGGGACCAGCCTGTACAGACCTATCCACCAAGCATCAATGGTTCAAAGCGAACAGAATTGTATTTGTGTGTTTTTGCCCAGAACCACTTCCTAGTAGTCAATATCCTATTCCGCAGTCCGAACTCTTTACTCTCCATAAGCTAACCTGTCCCTGTCTAACCTACATACATATGGAATTACTATTGTCCATATTGCACACGTTCCTCTGTAAAATCTTGACGTAGGCTGTATCATAGGCTATATCTGTAATTTTGTTGACCCGGTGCATCACTTTGCTCTAATCGAGACTGAAAAACATATTTCGGGTCTTGAAAATATTTCACATTTTGCTCCTTTTACCCTACTGAACATAACATAAAACGTAACACGGATAAAGGTCCTTAGGGCCACAGTGGTCTAAAAGTGGTTTACATAAACTCACAGAAACCAAGCCTTCAAACTATGACATAAAAAGACTACTATTCCAAGAGAGTGCAGGAAAGTGGAAATACTTTATTATAAGACGTATGCCTGATTTTAGAAATACACGGAAATGAGTATTTATTTAAAGGATTTTTTCTATTTTCAAAAATCCCGCAAAGAATGTTTCAAGTCGTGGTGTATGCTAAATCATTTTCAACCAGTAAAGATGATATTGCCTATTAATACGTGTCGTTCTACTCATGGAGTAGAATTGCAAAAGTTGGAATATAGAAGACACAGGTTTAGTTATTAATTTGTTTGATATTAATGGTAACTTTAAAACGTATCAAGCCATCTACAGAAAAAAGCGAACATTAGATCAAATATCTGTGTTGATCAAAATCTAATCGCAGCCATACAAAGGAGCTAAAACACGAAATTGAGAAAAAAAAATTGGCCAACATGCTGACTAGCCTATATGAAGGCCTCTTATACATATACCGCAGGCTACATGGATATTTCAAAATACCAGTGCATCGATAGATAACAAAGAGGATTACAATTCAAAGGGAAGTCGAAATTGGGAACGGTTTATGCGCAAGAACCAAACAAAACAACCGAATTCCTGCGCAGAATCTATTTCAAACCTTATATAGGATATTGACTACTAGGAAGTGGTTCTCGGCAAAAAAACATATATATATATATATATATATATATATATATATATATATATATATATATATATATATATATATATATATATATATATATATATATATATATATATATATATATATAAACACACACACATATGTATAAAAGTATGATACGGCCCACTTTGGAATATAGATGTGTCATTTTTGATTATTGTTTACAAACCCTGGCTGAGTCTCTCGAGTCTGTACAGCATGATGCAGCTGGTATTTGTTTGGGTGCTATAAAGCGCACACCACGTCATCTTTTACTTAGTGAGTTAGGCTGGACAACTCTAGCTAATAGGCGCAAATACTTCAAGTTAATCCTGTTCTATAAATTGGTCAATGGACTTATCCCGGCTTATCTCTCCGATCTGGTACCAAAAATATCCTGGTCATGTTAGTGTCAATTTAAGAAATCGTCGTAGCCTACCACAATCTAA
>OZ026612.1:76816021-76916021 GCA_964020975.1 Hermodice carunculata | reverse complement strand
GCACACTACTAAACGTTTTGGAGACTCCTTTATTCCGTCTGCCATTCAACTTTGGAATGACCTTCCTGATAGCATTAAATCATCATATACCCTTTCTCAGTTTAAATCAAAACTGAAAAGAACACTTTTGTCCGTAGATCCTGTTCCGACTCGTTACTCGCATGGCGATATATTTCCTAACATCGTGCATACTCGTTTACGGCTGAGTTTGTCCCAATTAAATTCTCATCCCCACGGCTTTAATATTCTTCCGTCATCTACATAGAAATGTTTACATCCTGATGGAAGTGTATCTCACTATTTTTTAGAATGTCCTCTTTTTTCAACTTCCAGGTCATCCTTATTGAAAACTGTTTGTGGTATACTGGCTCCTGGAGTGAATCCTAACTTTAATTTAGCAGTCCACTTAGCAAGTGACATTTTAATTGATTACTTTATTCATGGAAGTGAAAACCTCTTTGCTAGTCTCAATATTGCAATATTTGATGCTACTCACAAATTTATCTCTGAGTCCCGACGATTTCTGACTTAGTAAACTTTTCTCTAAGGATTCATTTCCAGTTACCAAATTCAGTGCAATAGGCAGGGAATGTAACTACATATTGGTATCTATGCTCGAAGTTTTCTTGCATAGTATGGCGAGACAAACGGATTGTGATTGTTTTTTAAATGTGCTGTAGGGATCAAACTATGAGTAATCATTATCTTTGTTCATGTTTACATGTATATAATTCGCTTTGCTTGGATAACGCACAGCTTACATATCGGTACATATGATTTTTGTGTTGTCCTGTATGTATTGTAAATATCTATGCGTGTTTTTCTCCGTATTTGGAGAGCCATCATTTTAGTACCCTGTACTATTTGGTGATCCAAGTAAAATAAATATGTTTAAATTAAACTATATATATATATATATATATATATATATATATATGTGTGTGTGTGTGTGTGTGTGTGTGTGTGTGTGTGTGTGTGTGTGTGTGTGTGTGTGTGTGTGTGTGTGTGTGTAAAAGCTTCAAGATTTATTTATTCCTTATTAAATTAAAAAGGCCTTCATACCACGAAGTAATGTACTGTTTAAATGAAACGAAAACCCGAATATTGGCTTCGGTGAAGACTATCCGGAAACTTGTTTCACACAAATACAAAAATGTGCTATATCTGGCAGATCAACACTTTCAAATCCGGGCAATTTACAGGGTTATGTACCCAGTGCCTGGTTATATTTTGCAAAAGTAAGAATATTGGACCCGGGCGTTGGGCCACTTTCAATATTTACTTATACTATCACCCTCTATGAAAAACAATATGTCTGCATATTCATTGAACCTCGCACTCTTGCGTTACACCTCCAGCGCATGGATGATTCAGTTAAGTTTATCGCAGCTAGTGATACAAAAAGGTGAGTCTTTGCTCAGCAAGGCCTCCGACTACAGAATGTTAAGAGCCTTTTAAGGCAGTTCCTGCACAGAATTATGTAAACAAATTATAAATTATAAATTATTCAAGTTCGGTATTAAAGAAAGCTGTATCTGTTGTCTGTGTAAATTAATTTAACACATTACTTTGATGAATGCAAAGTTATTCAACAGTTCTGGCGGCAGGTTTAATTGGGTTAAAAAAGTGTTATGCAACATTACTTTTTCATCAGCTGCGAATTTAATAGGTATTAAATTTGTACGAATGCACTTTTGGTCAGTTATTATTTTTTATTGCGAACTGTTATCTGTATATTAATCACGAAAACGAATGGCCAATTTGGCAAATTGAAAAAAAAAGCACAACATATGGAAGCTTTTGTGTGAGTTAAATCATAATTGAACACAGTAAGGGTCAAAACAGTTCAGAATTTATAAACCTCATGATATACTTAATGGAATTTTGTTTTTGTGAAAGCAAGCACTCTGCTGTTACTGATATGTTCAAATATGAAGTTGCCTAATTGGACATGTTGTCATAATACATAACCCGCACCAAGCATTATTGGTTGATATAACCTCAAGTTTAAAACATTTGGACTTACTTTTGGATCTGTGTGACCTGTTACATTTTTTTTTTTTAAAGTTTTAAAATTCAACCCCGTTGCAAATATCTGAGATGTAGGTAAAAGGATGTTGAAACTGTCCCATTGTGGTGGATGAGTTTAGGGGTGGAAGGAGATAAGTCAAAATAAGATCCATCGAAGCAAGCTAACATGCAATTAAAATTGACGGAAGTGAAGTTGCGAATCATTTTTTTTTTTTTTTTCATAATTTAGCAGGACATAATGACATTGAAACATAAAAATGTCCACACGAAGAGCATAGTAGCTTGAACAAACTGCGCTAAAATCGTTTCTGCCACTATACAAATGTTTTGAATTTCAGATATACTGGCGGCCCGTATTCTGCGGTTTCTTACTTCAGTTTTTCATGGGAGTGCTAGTGCTGCGTTGGAGGCCCGGCTACGTAGCTATCGATTGGGTTTCGAACCAAATCGTAAAATTTATGTCCTATACCCACGAAGGCTCCGCTGCCGTGTTTGGCGATCCATTTTTTCTCTTGCATCCTTTTGTTTTTATGGTAAGTAAACTGTCGTCTGGTTGTAGACACGTGAAAGTAATATATTCACCGACCACTTCCCCCTTGAAATAAGTTAAAGGGCATAGAATGCATGGTAACAGTGCCTTTACTTTGAACCATAGTTTCTACCTTGAGATGAAACTGATTGTTCACCTTGAAACAAATTTTTTAAATTGTTTCAGAAATAAAAAACTTATATTGTCGCTGACTAATTTTTTAAGAAAGTTATTGAGTGATATAAGGCATGTGTCTATATTTTTAAAGATATCCTCACTCGTAAAATGTATGATTAATGTAATTTATCTATTTCATTCTTTGACGGATGACCCATTATCTGCTTCTTGTCGATCGTGATTTTTTTCTCCTACTTAACAAAAAATAGATAATTGTAGGTCAGTGCCCTGTCCTGATTATTGTGAGAATTGAGGGGGGCGTGCCATAATTATGTAGAATGCGTTTAACCCAAACCAAATAAAGCACACACGGTGTACAAGAATAAAATTCAACTCGTTTTTTCCGATGCATTTTCTACATCCACATGGTACAACAGTACGCGGACGAAGTCGTTTACTGTGACATATATGATTGCTTGCTAAACGGACTGATCTCCGTGTTTTCCCCTGTTCACTTGTACCGTTAAACTGCTTTTATTTCACAGCAACAAAGAACATAATAATCTTGTTCTGATTTGTTTGAGCTAAGACATCACAAAATACAAAATATTCCATACAATCTTCACGTACATTAGCATCGGCCCAATTATTTTCTGTATTTGCGAATCCTCACTCTTAATGCGCAACACACCATCATCATTGCTGGCTTTTGGTTCCTTCTCTGCATGCATGTCCGCCATAGATGTATACGACACGCTTCTTATTAGTTAAGATGGGTTTTAAGAAATGAGTGTGATATATATGTTCATGTTACAGGTCATGCCCATGCTGGTGTACTTCGGGGCCGTCATGGCGATCCTATATTACATTGGCGTCATTCAGGTTGTAGCTTCTAAACTTGGTTGGGCCATGCAAGTAACCTTTGGGACGACAGCTATTGAATCTCTCAGCGTGGCTGCCAACATCTTCCTCAATGGGGTAGGCAGTGTTTTGAATAATTTGCTTCTTTATATGTTAGAAAATCAGCTAAATATTGGATTTTTCTAGCAGATGAGAAATCTATAATTATTATATAATTATGTTATCCAGAGTCGTAAAAGTGTGTATGAAATTTATCTGATACACGTACATGTACCCACCAAAATCGTGGGCACAGCATTGTAGAAATTTTAAAAAATGTTACCATGTGGGGTTTTCAATGTTTTGAAAGTCGATGAAATATTTCACCTGTTCTTAAAAGAAGCTATAGAAGTTAATATCATTGATTACAAGAATAACTATTTAATTACATACATATTTTGATGTCCCGTCCTCTTACCACCTCAGCACACGTAAGGACGACATTGAGACAATAAAAATAGATTTGAAAAACAGTGAAGCAAAAAACAAAAGCATCTGAATGTAATTGATTTTATCCTATCTCTATAGAATGGACACTGTATTCAACGCTTTCATGCTGGCCATTGAATACACTGGCAATGATTTGATCCAACATTTCTTTGCGTGGCTGCTTCCGGCAGCCGACAAAAAGCGAATTTACTTCGGGTCGTACACTATAGTCTATGGTGGCGTCCCCTCTGGACCAAAAAAAAAAACACGTTTAGCCCACCTTTCAACGGAAGAAAGGGAAGCAAAAATGATTAGAGTCTGTGTATACATATACTCAGGTATGGAATAAATACAAGGGAAATTGTATTTTATGCCTTTTTGTTCACAACGACTTCTAGTAGTCATTACCATATTCCGCAGTCCGAACTCTTTACTCTCCATAAGCTAACTTGTCACTGTCTAATCTATATACATATGGAAGTACTCTTGTCAATATTGCACACGTTCTTCAATAGAACTTTCACATAGGCTGCATCAGACCAAATGAATTAAAGGGTCTTCAGCGGGTAACTACTCAGACCATGTGTCTGAGCCTGTACCCGTACGTGTCTCTCTGCGTAGCGGCTTATTGGCTGAGCTAAATATTCAGCAAAGAAAACCCACATGATAATGAATAAATATCAACTTTGCAAATTTTGAATAATCTAAATAAGTGAAATTTTGCTTACAAATGCAGAGCCTCAGTATGAATAAAGAATACCTGTCAAACCAAACATGATACTAAATTTGTGTGGTACAAGTTCAGACAAGAACAACTTGACTTACCCTTGAACCAGTATGTACCCGTTCTAGCTGGATAGCTTCCGTTAGTTAAACCACCTTCTAGTGTATAAAGGAAGTAGAAACAAACTGGGGCATTGTATTCTGTCCCAGCGATTGTTAAATAAACAGTTGCAGCTACACCACCTGTGCAAACCGAGTGAAATCCTTACAAGTACTGCAACAATGGACATCCAGCACTAGAAATGTAAAACAAACCCCATGATGACACCTACTCCTCACGTTGAAAATTTCCAAACAATAAAGCTCTATTTCGCTGCCAATCCTGAGTTAATGTTTCAACATAATGGGTCACGCTTGTGACATTTGAGTAAATGTTGTCAAATTTGAGGGGGGTGGGGTGTTTTGTTTTGTTTTGTTTTGTTTTGTTTTGTTTTTTGTTTATTTTTTTTTTTGTTTTTGTTTTGTTTTTGTTTTGTTTTGTTTTGTTTTGTTTTTGTTTTCGTTTTTGTTTTTTTTTTTTGTTTTTTTTTTTTTGTTTTTTTTTTTTTTTGGTTTTCTTTTTTGTTTTTGTTTTTGTTTTTTTGCTTTTGTTTTTTGTTTACATTGAGTGAATGTGTACTTAGGCATGTCAAAAAAGGATGAAAGTCATTAGCATTTAAGTAGAACATTGGTTATTTTTATATACTTGGTATAGTTCTTTGCTGGCGGTGGTGAGATGGAATGGACAATATAGTCGAATGTTCCATGTCACCACCGGCACCAGACAGGGTAGTTTGCTGTCTCCGTATCTCTTCAATATATTTATAAACGATTTACTTATTGACCTGGATTCTACGGAGATAGGTGTGCGAGCTGGTGACTTTAAGTTTAACTCATATGCTTATGCAGATGATATCACATTATTTAGCCCTACGGTGTCTGGATTACAAATACTTATTGATACATGTATAAGTTATGCTGATCACTGGCGTTTTAATTTTAATCCAGCAAAATCAAAATGTTTTATTGCTGGTCAGCATCACTTTTTACAGAAACCCAGTTGGTGGTTAAAGGGTAATGAGATGGAGATAGTGGACAATTTAGAAAACCTAGGTACTTTATTTTCATATAACAGGTCGGGTCTTCCCAATATAGAACGTCGTTTGAATAGTTGTAGACGTTCGTTCTATGCTCTTGGAGAGGTTGGCATGGTTTATCCTGGCCTGGACTCCAAAACTAAATGTTATCTATGGAATACAGTCTGTGCTCCGGCTTTGTTATATAATATTGAGTGTATGAATTTGAGTCATTCATTACTATGTAAAATGGAATCATTACAAGGATGTCTTATTAAACAGTGCCTTGGCATTGGAAAGAGACATCATCATTCGAACATATTGAAGGCTCTTAATATAAAATCTATTGAGTCAATACTGAAAGACCGTATGGCATCACTTTATTGCAGAATTTTTGAAACCGATTCCCCCGTTCGGGACCTAAATATATATTTTCTTTCACAGTATCTGACTACGGGCACAACTACCAATGGTACTTTATTGCATAGTATAGTCCAGCATGGATTATCCCCCATTCAGTTGGCTCTGGGAGACCGACCTAAAAAACTGAACAAAAATATAAGCCCTAGTCATGATGGAATCGTGGATTCTTTAAAATATTTACTGTTTCATGAAAATTTTATTAAGCCTTATGGGGAGGAACACTTACTTGTCTCTCTCTTAACGAAGTCATTTTAGTAATTTTTCTTATTTTTAAAGAGCGCCAATGGGGTGTGGTGCCGGACCCTGGCTGCCGGTGTTGTCCACACGGCAGTGCGGTATTGACCTTACTGCCGCGTGTGCTTTGCGGCTGCCCGGGCCGGGTACCACGCCCTCTCATGACCGAATAATGTCATATGTGTCACAGTACGAACTGTTTATAATTTTCATGTTTGATTATAGTTTGTATTATTAATATCTGTGATGTATAATTTCAATAATTGTGATATGTCATCTCGATGTTGTCATCTGCTGGTCAATGTGTAATATTTTTTGTACTTGTGTTTTCATATGATTATAATCTCGATGTATCTTTTAATTTCTCCATTCGTGGAGGTTTTAATAAAATTATTATTATTATTATTATTAAGTAACAAACATGTTATCAAAATGTACTTTTTCTTAACCAGATTTTAAGTACAATCAGGCAAACTTGTAACTGTCGCAGGTAGCTGCTTGCTACCTGACAGAAAACATGTAAGCCTAAAATGTCTCAAAGGTGAATATTTAAACAGAATGATGTCAAAATATGAAATTAAGTAGCAAAACATTCAAGTATAAAATCTTTCAAATAATTGCAGCCAAACTTTCTAAAAATCTCTGGATATAAACAGCAAAACTTGTAGGGCATGTCAAAAAAGCATGAAAGTTATTCGCTTTTAATTCAAGGAACGTAATCAAAATATAATTTTTCTCATCTAGATATTAAATACAATTAGGCAAGCTTGGAACTGTCGTAGGTAACTGCTTGCTACCGATAGCCCGGGGGGGGGGGTTAACTTGATAGAAAACAAGTTGGCCTGAAATGTCTGAAAGGTGAATCTTAAAACAGAATGATGATTGAAATTAAAATTAAGGGGCAAAACAGGCAAGTGTAAAATCTCTAAAATTATAGAAGCCAAATTATCGAACAATCTCTGAATATTTACAGCACAATTTGTAGAAATATTTGATCAAAAGGACATCTTTGAATCCTTTCAACTCAAGTTTATTGAAAATAAATCCTTTCAACTCAAGTTTATTGTAAATAAATCTGGTTCTACATTCAAAACCCTGAAATTCAGAACAAATACGACTAAACCTCACAATTTATGGCAGAAATGTATCACATCCAATAGTTTCTGAAATATTACTGTCAGGGAAAGGCAAATTAAATACTTCAAAGTTAAACTTATCAATTCTGTTATAGACTTTAATGCAAAACCCATCATTAGTGATGAGAGTATCCAAGTCCATAAACACATCTCTGAAACCATCTGAATAGCTACCTTCCAAAGGGATATTCTTTGGGTAAATGTCTTCGGCAATTTCACTGAATTTTTGTACATTTACACAAGCAATGTCATCAATATATCTTGCGTTGTTTGATAATTTTGTTGTCATTCAAAAGAACTTTTACATCAGTTCATCCACATACTTAAATTCAAGCCAGATTAAATATAAATCATCAAGTAATAGAAAACAGTTGCTACTCATTGGAATGCCTTTTATCTGTTGAAAAACCAATAGTCCACATTCAACAAAAGTAGTATCCAATTAAGAACTTTTATAGCATCTATCAAAGTTTCAACTGTGTTCGATTTAACGTTACTTTTTGAGTATTTTATAATCAATCAAAATATACTTTCTTTGAATATGAATTAATATTTATGTATGGTTTAACATTATGTTTAAACATTTTGCTGATTAATTCTGAAACAAAAGTTTTGACTTATTCTATGGGTAGATACGTGAGCAGTGTGGAAAAATCAGAACATTTGATACTTGTGCTTTTAAATCTCTGATTTTAGAAACAAACTCGGCAGAATTGCTAATACTCCAAAGCAATTTATTTCACAGTTTCTAGAAATTGCATTACAGTATTTACAGAAATGATTCGTAATTGCAGTCAAACACAGTGTTATTTCCTTTGATAGTTGTTCTATTGCATATTTTGTAGCACCAGCTACGTAAATGTAAATTATTATCGTCTTTTGTGACCAAAATAAGGATAAAATCGTCATCCAATGGTAGAGTGGACTAAGTACAGTGAATATCCCATCCTCAGAAAGCTGTATTCCACTTGGCTACCGCTTCGTGGAATGCAGCTTTTTTCTTGTGGGATATTTACTGTAGTCCACTTTTAACCAATGTTTGACTAATATTATCTCATATTAAAGGCAAATAAGGTGACTGATTGGATAAAGGTTGTTTTCCAAATTTTGTACACCACAGTATGTGGCTCTGGGCGCAGTGCTGTGGTGTACGAAATTCATATAATCGGTTGGCGGAGCTCAAAAACATGTGCCACGGTAGCCTCGTTTTCATTTTGAAATAGACGACGAATGTTTACAAGGTCTTGGACCAGTAACCCAGGCCTAATGCATTTACATGTTAAAATAGCGACATTCGCTGGCTTATTTCTCCTATTTGAAACGTAAAACTACAACTTCCTTGGCATTCTGCTTCAAGTTTATACCGGTAGCAGCAAGTTAAAATAAAGAAAATGGGGGGGTCTTGGATTATATTTTTTACAGGTGCATTTGTGTACCTTACCTCCATGATTGACCGTTCCGCGCCAAATATGTCTCCAAAAATACACAAAGTTATCACACGTGATTTAAAATATTTCTAGTGTAGCAGTGCCTTTTTAAAACTCACAGTTGATAAGTATTTTCCTATCCAAAATGATGATGGGACTTAATTTGGGATGCTCTTCTCCTGTGATATTAACGTCCAATAGACACAGCAACAGTATTCAGTACTCGATCAAAAGTTGTGGATCAGTTGACCCGACTTTGAGGGGTTACTGGTCCAAGACCTACAATGGCGTAACAGCGCTGTTTGGTCGACGAGGAATATTTTTTGGGGGTGCCAAATGTAACATCATTGATTTCATGCACGAAAATCGTAATACTTATCGTTTTCGTGGACAAGATTCACTAAACTGTTATGATTTTGTGGACGAAACTGGAAGAACAATCACAAAACTGAAAATGTTTCACAAAATCCAATAAGCTTGTTGAATTGTGTGCACGGGATCGTAATAGTTTTTTTCATTTTGTGCACATAATCGTACAATATTTTGAACTTGGTGCACAAAAATGTAAGCTTTTATCAATTTCGTCCACGAAATTGAAAATTGGGATCTAAAGAATTGTTAAATATAACAATTTCGTCCACAATATCGTTACGTTTATTAATTTTGACCACATAATCGTTAAATTTACCAATTTTGTCCACAGAATTGGGTATGGTTTTGAATTTTGTGCACAAAATCATAAAAGGTTTCCAATTTTGTGCACACAATCCAATTTTTGATCAAATTTTTTACGGATCTCCTCCACAGATTGAATTAAAGTAACCACAAAATTGATTTTATCATTGGCACCCCATAAGCTTTGTCACTAAAAAGAACAGCATTGATGCCTCACAATACTTATATGAGATAAAAATGGTCATTGCACGCACGGTCTTGGTACACGAGATTTGGCTACCCGAGCAAACTGTGTGCCACGAAGCCCGAAGGGCCGAGTGATAAGCAACTTGCTGAGGGGCCAAATTATTGTACCACGGCCGTGTACGCCATGACTGATACAAATGTCTGATGTGTGTTGACTTTCAGATGGACATTATGCTTATGTGCCGTCCATATTTGCACAAGTTGACCAAGTCAGAGTTCCACACGTTCCTTGTTGGAAATCATTCTACAGTTGCTGGGTTTGCGTTTGCTATATTTGTTATGGTTGGAGTAAGTTTCATTTTATCTGTAACGTTCGTTTCAAAGTAAATCGTTGGGATCTTAAAAATAAGTAACGAAAGTATTGTAGTTGCTTATGTGGAGTTTGATTACAGAATAAATGAAAAAAAAATATGTTGGTTTCTACTTTTAAAAGTGATCAAACGACTTGCTGTTTATGTTTATGGTGTCAGTGAAGTTCATAAAGTAGAGGAATAAGTCAACGTATGGAGATATTCTCGATTAATACATTTTCAATAATGTTGCATGTTACTGTAGTGACTATACTGTTCTGTATGCTTGGAGCACAAACAAGGATTAAATTGAGTAGGTGGACTTTTATAAGTGTATGCACTATTGGATGATGACAGGCACCCCCTCAGCACTTATTGTCGGCTGCTGTCATGAGTGCACCTGCCGTATTCGCTGTAGCCAAACTAAATTATCCCGAAACAGAAGAGTCCACCACTAAATCGCAAGAGGACGTCCGCATAATGCGGGGGTAAGATACAAGTTTACCGAAACCATTGTCAACAGCCGTTCCTTAACATTATAATTTGCAGTTTGATGACTTTGAAGTTACTTTATGTTGAAGCGCCCCATTTCTTAAGGAAATTCAAGGTGTGTAGATGGTATGTGCAATCAAATTTTCTGACCCCAATTGTAAAACTCTTGATAGCGTTCAATGCAATAAGAATACACATCTCCATACCGCAAGCATTTTGTGCAGTAGGCTGTAAATTCAACTGAAAATATATTCAATTACTAAATATGACCTGTTGCATTGGGACAATTTTATTTTCCCAAGTGTCTGAAATATGTGAGCAAGTGTTACGTTTAATTTTAAATGATTTCTGTTACCTCTTATTTCCTGTGGATGCTGTGTAGCAAATGACAAATTTTACTACCTTAAAAAAGCAATTCCTTTTAGATGTTTATTTCGTTTATTATTCGACCTTTTTCTCTTTTTCTACCCTTACTAATGGTGGCGAAAGATTGTGTTTCGGGGTCAATGTTTGCCTTTGCATAAACTCCCAGGTCTCTTAAATTAGTTTGATTATCATACATTTTGCACACATCGTAAAGCAGGTGTTTCATTGTGTTACAGAGAAGAAACCAATGTTGTAGAGGCAGCGGCTAATGGAGCTGGCATTGCTGGTAAAACTGTCATGGCGGTGGTGGTAAACATGGTGGCATTTCTTTCGCTGTTGGCTTTCATCAACGCAACTTTGTCATGGTTAGGTGCCAGGGTCGGTTACGCTGAGCTTAGCTTTGAGGTGAGAATCTTTACCTTTGTATTTCCGGAAAAATAATATGCAGAAAAACACGACATATTTACAAAGTCAATTATTGAACGCCATTTCTTTTTTTTCCGGTTCTCCAAGTATACAAAAGCAAACTCATTTTTTGTCTTCCCAATATTTAGCTGCTTGTAACTGATTAGAAGTTGAGTTGCACGAAAAAGTGGAATACAAGGCTTATTAAAGATGGCCATACTACACAATTGTTAAGTTTTGACTCTTACAAATAACACAGGAAACAAACAAAGCTTCTTTTTTAAAAATTCAAATATGTCATGTGAGGCTTACTATGTCATCACTGATGCATAATGAGTTAGACTTCAGCAAAATGGTAGGTCACGTGACACGTGACACTTTGAATGAAAATCGAATTCCATTATTATGGTCACATTTGCGTTATATAGAATGATCCTGCCCTTAAGATGCCATGCTGAGCATACTAATTTCAATGTATATCCATCCCATTCCAACACGGAGCTAGTCAGTCTGGTTTGGATGCAATTCTTTAGAATACTTTCCATAAAATAAGGTTTTCCACCGTGGCTTTTTAGTCTTGAATATTTGTGCCACCCACCATTAGTCACACAATCCCGGGAATCACAAAATTCAAGATAAACTATACGTACAAAAATGAGCTAAGAATGATTAAGATGAGATCCATTTCACAAACAAATAGATGTATAAGGGGTTTGTTTGTTTTTGTGTGTCTTTTTTTTTTAACAGGTAATATGCTCCTACGTGTTCATGCCCCTGAGTCTGTTGATGGGCGTAGAGTGGAAGGATTGTCGTACTGTGGCCAGTCTCCTTGGTCTCAAAATTTTCACCAGCGAACTTATAGCGTATCAAGAAATGGGCGAGTACATTCGAATGGGCAGATTAACGGTATGAAATTTTCCTGTGCTATTATGTCTACAGTTGCAAGAGTCTACACTGGCCGCCTGGGTCAACTGCTTTTCCAACGCGCCGGGGAAAGCTGTTGATTCAATCAAAATTTAACACTAAAAGAGTTCATTGATGTTGTGTTTGCAGTGGTCTGTTGAAATACAGCGTATGTAGAGTGACCACCACAGTTTTTTTCAAGTTGAAATTACATTGCAAGTTTAAACCAGACTGTACTGCAACAGCGATATCACTATTTTGTGTGTGTGTGTGTGTGTGTGTGTGTGTGTGTGTGTGTGTGTGTGTGTGTGTGTGTGTGTGTGTGTGTGTGTGTTTTGGGAAGCTGAAAGTATAAAAAGAAATCATTGAAACTAACGAGCCATACATGGCACTGTCTTGTTCGGTAATTGCACTGTATTAAAAAATTACAATTGGTTTTCGTGCCATACTGAATATATCAATAAACGCAATGACGGCCGTCGTTCCCGTTTCGTTTCCAGGATCGTTCCTCGACCATTGCCACATACGCACTCTGTGGATTTTCTGGGCTTTCTACCTTGGCCATAGCTGTAGGTGTTTGGAATACGGTTTGTCCTAGCAAGACCACTGAAATGGCAAACCAAATGGTCCGAGTCATAATAAATGCCAACATATCATGCTTCATGACAGCGTGTGTTGCAGGTACGTCTTTTACCTGCCGATCGGTATGTTTCTTTTATAATTCATACGGTGGAATGTTCAGTACGAAGGACGAAACTCAATTGCACATCAACGGTTAAGTTACCAACTTCTTTTTTGTTAACGGGAGATTTAAAAACCTGCGATTGGTGGGCAGTTGTAGCCTTTTGACCTCATCCATGTCCAGCCTAAGTATCAAGTTTTAAATGGAGTATAATATGAAAAACTACAGATAATAAGCAAAATAATAAAAGACAAGAACAGTAAGTAAGTAAGTAAGTAAGTAAGTAAGTAAGTAAGTATTTTATTGACATAGGGGAGTCATTTCTGACTCAGATGTCATACAAATACAGAGTATAAAAGTTTGAATCACAAAGTTGTAACAAATACCTGAAGAGACGTGACACTACTAAAGCTACTGACATAAAGTCAACCATCGAAATGAACCTGACTGTCTACAATTGTTCTAACTAATGCTGCCTCTACTCACACTGTACATAAAGTAAATCTAATTTATTGCAACGTGAACTAAAAATGTTAAGACAGGTGGACAGTCAACTATGACTTGGTAGCACCTTTGGAGATAAAACAGCCAAAGTGACAATGGACATAATAGCACCTGAAGATCCTGTCACATGCAGATACAAATGCCAACTGGATTTAAATACACAGTATAAAAATTTGAATGACAGTATTGTAATAAATATGTGAAGAGACATGACACTACTAAAGCTACAAACATAAAGTCACCTATCGAAATGTACCCGACTGTCTACAATTGTTCTAACTGATGCTGCATCTTTTCACACTCTACACAGAGTAAATCCAATTCATTGCAACCTGAACTAAAAATGTTGAGACAGGTGGACAGTCAAGTATGACTTTGTAAAACCCTTGAAGATAAAACAGCCAAAATGACAATGGACATGATAGAACCTGAAGTTCCTGTCACATAGAAACACAAATGCCAACTGGATTTAATACAGTATCACAAAGTAAATGTAGAAACTACACTTGTGTGGATTGGAACATGAGAATTCAAAATGCAATTCCTTTATTATGTACCTGACTAGAAGGTACGCATGTTTATGCTAATTAATGAGCTGTTACCTCTTTTAATGTTAAAAATACTAGAACGCAAGTACTAAAAGGTTATGTTTCTTTTTGGCCAGCATATTATGTAAAATATATCCACCATACATAAGTAAATAAGCTTGCTTTGTTGGTATTTTGGTTGTATTATGCTACAGTCAATGACAATCATGTCCGCTGACATATTGAACTTTCGCTAGATAATACTGACTTTAGACTACAATAATATACCTGCGGAGAACATAAAATACTGTCAATTTAAAATGTATAAATGTGTGTAACAGTACTGTACAGTGACTAATTTTTTGCGAGCCTAGAATCGTAACAATGACAAGTGGCAGCAATGACTACAGTTATGATGCAATAGAGAGAGAAGCATCTGAAACCTATCAGTTACAATGGTACCAATGCACTTACTAATACGTCAGAGTTATAAAATGGTAAAACAAGTGCTTAATGTGGTACACTTCAATCAGAGTCAATTATTACAAGTACTCTAGATGGAATATACACAATATTAGTAACAGTCTTGCAGTGAGTGCACCATATACGATATCTGAGGTCCATGGCTGCAGTTTACATAATTTACGGAGGGAAGCATTTATACAAAAACTTGCCGAGGTGAAAGTTGATTCCTGAACATTTACTAGATATAATTGAAATAAACTGAACACGGGGATCCATCTTTGGAAAATCTGGGAAATTTAAACTAATTTTTCTGAATAATTCATTTCTTACACGAGCAAATGCAGGGCACTGTATGAAAAAGTGTATTTCGTCATCTACACGTCCAGAGTCACACCTTACACACAGGCGATTGGGGACAGAAATCTTGGGCTTGGCATGACGTCCAAGTTCTATGTTAAGGTTATGTGAACTTAGTCGCAAACGTGGAATGCATTGGGCATATGTCACACTGGGTACAGTAAGTAAATAAGATTCGAGGCAAAATTCATTCTTGAATTCCTTATACAATCATAGTTTTTTACAATCTGCAAGTTGTGCGAGTTTTGATTCACACTCTTGTATCAAATTGCCATACAGATTCTCTTTGAAAACTTTGATACAGAAGAAGTCATCCTCAACAAATTGGTCATGGCAATGATGACTCAGATTACACTTGGCAAGGGTGTTAGCCACAGATGAGCACCAGTTTGTCTGCACTGCATGGTGCATTTCAAGGAGGGTGTTGTAAGAAGAGTTTAGCACATGTTCAGGTGGCAACTCCAGAATGTGCAGCCAATATTTAATCAGTCGTACTTGCTGGCGGAGGTGGAGAGGGAACCTCCCTGTATCCATATATACACATAGAGTTGGGCTCTGAGACCTGACACCCAGCATTCTTTTGAAATGACGCAGCTGTACATTCTCAACTACCTCAGCTGAATTATTAGAAGTCCACATTTCACAGCCATATTCCAGAACAGTCAGGCACACATGCGTGCTTCTGGGTCAATCTAGTCTTAGGGGCTCTTACCAGGGCCTCGGTTTGGCCTCGGGAGTGCCCATGTGACCATACACAAGCATGTGGGCCCGACTAATAGTATGGTATGCCAATTAATTAACATACTAGTAGGGTAATGTCTCAAGCGTGAGGAGATTCATGTTGTTTGGGCAAACGGATGAACTGCAACCACTGAAGTATTTGTTTAGTTTAACACTGAAATGAGATATACAGGAAGCCACTGAATATCATATTTTGCTGGCTGCTAAATTGAAATAAAACACATTTGAAACCTCTCTTGTGAGACCACCCCTAGGGATGACCAATTGTAGTGTCTCAAGACAGGTGCTCTCTCATAGGAGGAAAAATAACAAGAAAAGTAGTGAGCAAAGTATATTGAAAATGTGGTCTTTCAAAAAAGGTGGTCTCTCAAGGCAGGGAACCAATGTATTTGTATGGGGGTGGGGTATATCTTGGTTTTATTGAGTTATAGTGTAATCAAGGGAAGGTTGGACACCTACAGATGTACAGACATGCAAGGATTTTTTTCTTTTTTTTTCTTTTCTTTTCTTTCTTTTTCTTTTTTTTTTTTTTTTTTTTTTTTTTTTTTTTTTTTTTTCTTATTGCTTGTGTAAGGTTATTTACCTGACAACACCTTTTTGGTGGTTTTTCTCTGTTGGTATGTGATGAATTATATCATGATGCTTTGTACCCAGCAAAACAATGTTTTCTCAATTAAATTATCAAAACACTCACATAAATTCCATGAAGAACCATCAGCACGATGGCATCTGTTTACTAGTATCCATGACACTTAGAACCAGTTGCCCATGTGAGCCAATCAGATTGCCCAATTTGGGTCATATGACCGTCCCCCCTTCAACTTTTATATCACATATTTTATTGTTAATTTCTGCTGCAAACCAATTATTTCTTTGCTTGTATTGCTCTCATCTAAGGGTCAGAGTTGATGATGTATAATTTTGAGGATTACAGACATTAACAGGTAAAGATTACAGCAAAAAAAGTTGGGCCCCAACACAGGGTAAGGCTAAATCTGACCCATGGAAGCCTGTCTGCAGTGTGATTTTCATTCAGGATGGAAACATGACTGTGACTGGGGAGTCAGTTACACATCTGGATGTAATTGCTGACCACAAATATGCACCATTGGGCCATGGGACCCAGGGGGATAGACCTGGAAGACGATGAATGAGGGAGAGTTCAATTTCCAGATTTTCTGTTGGGGAGGGGGGTAGGTTAAACTCGAATTTCTTTAATTGGAGTTAGCACACACAAGTGACTCTTATGTATATGTTAGATGTGTTTGTGGTCCATGTTTTAAAATATTTCTGAGCCATTTATTTTCAGTCTTCCTATGATTTTAGCTAATTTTTGCTGATGGTGGCCTGTCCCCTGTTGAAATGGGGGTGGGGTCGGATTTAATGTTGCCTCCCCTTAGGGGTGGGCCAAAATGGCCTTTAACCCCAATTTTATGAAAGTAGACTTGTCCTCCAGTACAGAAATACCATACTTGGTGATTCCATATCAAGATCTATGAGGGGTGTATGTCCCCAGAAAGTGACCACCTCTCTTTAGAAATATGGGAAAATGAGGTCATCTCAGACTCCCCTGCTCATCAAGCTAACAAGTGGGCTGAGTGCAAAGGGGATGTTATTTATGGGCACAGTAGATAGCTAGGTCTCTAAATCTTTAAGGGATTAGGGTTTCAAAGAAAGACTCCAGCAAGTTTAGCTAATTTGAAAGTAGGACACAGTGGAATTTTTAGGGGGTACCCCTATAACGTGAATGTTTGAGCTGCCTCTCATTGGGCCTATGGGCTGACTCTATGGATATTTTTTGGATGAAATGAACATATCAAATCTCAAAAAGCATCAGACATTCATAATTTATGCTTTCATTTGATAAATTACGGATTATATACAAACATAAAAGACTGGGGCATGAAAGATGCATAGGTTGCCTTTGTGTCCGCCATATTGGATTTGTCTGAATGCTGATTGGCTGGCTCAGTATGGATACACTTTGATACCGAGGATGTTCACAGTAAGTGTAGACTCATTATCGGGATGTGTGTGTGTGACTGGAATAGGGAGAATCTGGGCATCATTTAATTTTAACATACAGGATGGGGTTGGTTTTCCCATTGAGCTATAATACATTTTCATACTGCAAAACAGTGTCTGTTAGCCTGCTCAGCTAGGTAGGAGAGTGTTGACTGTAAAACTTGTACAGTTTTGCCCCCTCGAAGTGCTCTGTTAGAAATTGAGTCATAAAACTTCCGTGACCGCCCTTTCGGTACATTTTGCCCCAAAAACGTTAACGCAGAGGACAACTGGTGACCTGGACATTTTCTTTCCTGTCTTCCTTCTTTCTCTCTATCTCTCTCTCCTTTTTGAAATACGGACGTGCTGGACTTGAATAGAATGCTTTTTGTATGCGGCACTTGAAACTGAAATCACCATAGTAATACCAGACCACGACATTGGTTGTGATAATCACTGAGACTGTTATTGATTGCAGGTCTCCTTTATAGCGGCGAACTTAAATCTGGAGGTGGTACAACAGAAGAGGGGGATATACTGAACGGGATATTGGACTTACTACCCAGCTACAAGGATATCTTCAGTCTTTTGCCGGACTAATGTGCGGACTGTCTTTGACCGGAGTACTGTGTGGACATAGGCCTACACTCCGGGGGAGAAAGGACACCATCTTATTTTCCTGCCAAACCCGCACGCTGGGAAAGACCAGACTCCAACATTCTGCCAGTGCGACTGACTCGTACGCCATGGCATTGTGGATTCTCATTGATGATCCCTATATCTTGCCGATGGCCCCTCATAAAGCCTAAGCACCCCAGTGCCAGGCACACTTTTCGCCGCTTTCTGGTCGTTATGTCACTTCCAGGATATCTCGTTTTGTGACTACACAGGCATCCCCGAGCTATCCTGTCCATGTTACATTACATCTTATGTGGACTTATATTTGCTATACAAATTACTATGTAAAGCAGCCTGTGTTAAACCAAAAGGAGTGGTCTCTTTTTCATAATCCATTGCACATTGTAAATAGAAGAAATATGTCAAACAAAATGTTGAGTCATAGTATTTGGTCTTTCAAATATCTTGCCATGCTGAGAAGTACGGATGGAAAACAGATCCCCAGTGTTGTATATACATATAGCCGACCTTATTGCATGTAGAATCATATAAGCTAGTGTACATGCTTTTAAATGAAAAACGGATTGCTATTGAGATGTACGAAAACTACTGCGTCACGCACTCCGGTGTAAATTTTTTATGCCTTTGGCTCAGTTGGGGGGGGGGGATAGGGGGGTTATATAATTTTTGATTGTGGATATTCAGAAGGCTATTTGATATTGATATGTACAGGACAATGCAGTACACATTTGTTTCAGTCGGTTCAATTACTATATTGTGACAAAGGCACACTGGATACCTTAAAAGAAAATGCTAAAAAAAAGGACAATAATCTGTTACACTCGTCTTACCATTCTATGTCATTAAGTTGGACCTGACCTGTATTTGGTGCTCTTTTCATGTTAGTATTTTCACAAAGTACATATTTACTTGGGGGGGGGGGATGAATGGATATGATATGCCAATGGCAGACAATATACAGTGCGTAACAATTCAATTTTAGGATATTTTGTTGTATTTGGATTGCTACTGTGCTTTGGTAATGACACTATGCTGTTACACTGCTCTACTGTAATGGACCTTCTTATTAATTTGCACTGAATCCTTTTTATCAGAGAAGCATGTCTTTTCATTTTGACTTTAACGAAGATAATGTCCCAGTTCGGCTTGTCAAATTGCTTTCCGAACGCACAAACTAAAAGCTGCTATTAGCAGTAGCTCCTGAAATCGGCACTTCATCATTTGGGGAAGACGAGCCAACTTTTGTATACAGTGTATGTGCGTAATGTAAAAAATTGTGCATGTAAATACCTTAGTTAGTCATAGGCCACTTACTATTATATAATATATATTATATAATATAGTAATATATATATTTGCATTACTTTAAGTATGAATTAATATTTCCTGAACAAGCACTGAAGATGATTCTCATGGCCGCGTTGTATGTATGTATATTATATATAATGTATGCATGTATAAAATATGCGAATAACTCAAATTTTGTCAGTGTCAAGGTTACTTCAACAAGTACAATATGTTTTAACCTCTCGTAACTTATCTGCTCTTCATCTGTTTAATCTGTTCTTCTTTTTATCCTATACCAGTGCTCTACCTTTCTCTGTCATTGTGTTTTATTGCTTTGAAGTCCACCCAAGTTGTGTCCAACTTACCTTTTTCTTTGTCATCGGTCACCTTGTTATCAATTTGAGTGAAGGCTCCCGATAACTAATATCAGATGACTACGAGATGTCACAGTGCCCTTGAATATCGTTTGTGCAATAAACCACAATGCTGTCAACCTTATCACATAATTATCATTTTACAATAAGTATTTCTTGTAACTGTAGCAGCAGCTTGACCATAGCAGCAGCTGTGGACACATGCTTAGCGCTGTATAGTAGACTATGACAAATAAAAGTGCATATATTTATATATCATTTTCACCTTTATCATATATTTTGTGTCATACGCATTATATATATATATATAAATATATATATATATATATATATATATATATATATATATATATATATATATATGTGTGCCTCTCGTAAGGCCAGATTATATTATATATATATATATATATATATATATATATATATATATATATATATATATATACATATGTATATATACATATATATATGTATATATATATGTATATATATATATATATATATATATATATATATATATATATATACGTCTTGGGTGGTTGATGGGCAATTATACACTGCCCACAAAGAAAATATACAATGGAATAGGTCCTACAGCCGGTTTGTGCGTCATGCCCATTGTCTGCGGGTCAATTATAATCCTCAAACCGGACCGTGGGCAGTATATACCAAGTATAGCTTACCACAATTTCTGGGCATTTATAGTCTCCCATACTATCCGGGCAGATTTGTTAATTTGAACGTTTCTGAAACCTCCTAGGTAGCGCATTGAATTTAAGGCAAACAGGGTTTATGGGCATTTTTCAACTGCAGATAAACCGAACAAGTGCCCACACGACGGTCTGAGGATTACAATTCTACCCATAAACCACCCAAGACATAAAAATATATATATATATATATATATATATATATATATATATATATATGTAAATGAGCCTGTGTGGCAGCCATTATTTACAAATAAAGTCAAAATTTTTACTCTTTATGCCAATCTTTGAAAGGTTTTGTTGCAAACATTACCGGTAAATGTACATACTTTGACAAGCCGCACTCCTATGTTAGCAACATCAAAAAGTTGAAAGGCATCACTCTGAGAAAGGAGATCTTATCATTACTTGCCGTTCTTCTGATAAGGAGAGAAGGTGATATTCTGTTCTGGAATGTGAGGTTTTTTAGTACCCATGCAGGGAAATGAGAGCAAATTTATGTTTCCAGGACATGTCTATGTTCTGAAATTTTAATGTCATAGAATTACTCCATATGTGATTATGCCAAAAGCTGTTATTGTTTATGAGGGCGTCACCATCTGTTCATGTCTCTTGCAGAGGCAGAAACGAAATAAGGACATCCTGATCTTAAAACCTATCTCTACTGATACTGGAATATAAGGGCAGTCTACTTTCTAGTGAGGACATTTTCTGCAGGACACAAATCTTCAAATTCTCATGTCACTTCCTTGTAAATTTTAATTTGCAGGTTGTATGGAGAGAATATAGGAGGGAGGTTAGAGTGGACTAGATTAGATTATAGTTTGTTTTCAATTACCGAAAATAAAGATAATGATTTTTAGGACAGTAGCAGGTTGTCGCCAGAAACGAAACGATTCCCGAGCTGATGTTCTGAAATTCATTACCAAACGAGAGAGAGAGAGAGAGAGAGACAGACAGACAGAGAGACAGACAGACAGACAGACAGACAGAGGCACCTAATAGGCCAGGATTCACGGCAGTCTTAAACTAATGACTCTGTCATTGAAAACTCAAGGAGATAAGATAGCATAATAAAGACATGAATTGGTGTTTTGTGTGGGTCTGTTGCTACAAAGAATTGATTGTTTCACTTTTCAAAAATACTGGTAACAAGCGTTTTTATTCCACGTGGAATTTCAGATTGCCAGACAACTGGCGTACGATCTGATCGTAAAATCACAGTTGATGCCACAAATCATGCGACAAAAAGTACATGAACATGTTACATGTATCTTCAGTTTGAGCTCAATATAGAAATAAGGATACAGCCTCGCATGATAAAATACAAGTCAAGCACATGTATACAATACAGACGTACATATTATTCAATGGCACGAGTATGAATAATTTTAATTAAAAATGATTGTCCAACGTCAGCAGTGTTTTTTTTTAAACTGTCTTCTAAGTCATCCATCATTGCTCACAATCTGATTTTAATTATTCTTAAAATACCTTCTCCGTAATTCATCATTTCTTATAAGCTGACACGCACTGGCACAACTTGTCTTTCTTTCCCATATGCTGGCCTCGTTTTGCATATCAAGATTGATGTATCGGAACAATCAAAGATGTAAACATATCTGGCATATACTTTGTTTGCAAATGTAATTATTCCCCGCATAATCAGTATACTGTTTTGACTGTAACTGAAGCAAATACAATACTACAACAATGAGACAACGTATCAACCGATATGTCCACAGATATTCAATGCGAATGTTTAAACATGCATTGCATCATATTATTGAATTACAACCCTACAATGCTCACTGTGAGGTAAGGATTCATTGCTATAATGTGTTACTTACTGATCTGTTTGAAATTCATTTTTGGTCAAAATTCGGGGTATGAAATTAATGCCACTCAGTGAACCACTTTGCTAGACACCGGGGCAAAGACACAGGAGCTATCATGGTTAAGGAATTGAAACACTGTTACACATGGTTTGTGTGACTATCCTTGCTAATTTGCCTCCACAACAGACCCAAGTTGCCTGTTTTGTGTATTGCGCTGCGGTCTTAAGTCACCGTTTTAGCTTTGGAAAAGTGAGTCATTTTCAAATTGGCTGATTATGGTTACCGTGCTACAGGCCTAGGTGATAATGATGAACTTCCTGATTGGTGCCTCAGTCTAGAAGGAGGGTCACGAGATACGTTTGTTTCCCTGACTGTAACCGTTATACATGATGATTTCAGTCCGTTATCAATAGAAGTGACTTTTCAGCCGGGATTTCAAGGTAAACCCAGGCTAGAGTTGTGGACTGTAATGTGTTGCCCCTCTGTGTGCATATGCTAATTCATCAGATAAAACTGGCTACTCCCAGCAGGATGCTTACTGGAGGCCTTGTTCCTGTCCCAAAGAGAAGGTTTTCCTTTTTTGTCAGGGTTGTGGAGGCAATTGATCATATCTATGAAGGCATCTCCGTAAATAGGGACCACTATTGAACACGATTAAAGCGTCTCATGGGAATAACCACTACTCCTGAAAATGAGCTCCTTTCTAGTTCTTAATTTCTAGCATGTTGTTGAGAGCATTAGAAAATCCTGTCAAAGAAG
This sequence comes from Hermodice carunculata, assembly GCA_964020975.1. Lineage (NCBI taxonomy): Eukaryota > Metazoa > Annelida > Polychaeta > Eunicida > Amphinomidae > Hermodice > Hermodice carunculata. The sequence continues at coordinate 76,892,693 of OZ026612.1, read as the reverse complement.
GGTAGGCTAAGTACAGTAGAGACAACATGAACGCGGTCTGATTTGGAGGCAACTTGCTATATATGTGAAACAAAAAGTGTCTTTTCCGCAAACCATAGCTGAGAGTTGCTGGTTATGGTCACTTTTTTAACAGGCCGCCATACATCCTGATTTGATATGCCTAATTATGAGTAAAGTAAAGCTCATGACTTCAGGAACGTCATCCTTTCCTGGCAAATTTCTACGACAAGGTGCATATTTTGTATGTTTAGACGCTGATGAACTGCAGAAAAACGTTTTTAAGATCAATTGAATGTTGGCATGGGCGCCTCATTGTGTTTCAAATTAAAGACCGAGGTACCTTCCACCAAAAGTTGTAAATAAAAGCCATAAGCCTGGAGCAGAACGTGCACCTTGACAAGTAAACAAAACGGTGGCGGCGAGTGATTAGTGACATCATATTTATGGGTGTTATGGCTGCTTCTTTAACAAATCATCGACAGCATGTATGTTCAAGTATAATATGAAACAGCACAAGGTTTAAATTCACAACACGCTTTTATCATTATCATGGCGACCGATACTCTGGGAGAATTTTTGCTGAAAAGCAGATTGAATGCACCCAACTGACCTAGTATCTATTAAAATAAACATTGTGCATTCTCTGTTCCCTGCTTGTGGTAAAAGGTGAAACAGATGTTACTTTATTCTTTCATCATGATGATTACATAAAGAAAGAGATTGCTTTCATTGAGAAATATAAATTATTTACTTGTGCCTCCGTTATGCATGGTTCAGAAAACTGTACCATTGAAGCAAAATCGAACATGAGTACAATAATGCTACCAGGATATTTCTCAGCTGATTGCAGCATCTTTCAGTAGCGCGCAGCTCCAAATCCCTTAATTTCTGGTAAAGTTTACGCATTTGTAACTTTTGAAATCACAATATTTGAGAACTGTTTTCCCCGAAGGGAGACTCATGGAGGGACCAGCCCGTTTTCTCAATTGGCTATTGAATCATGTTTAAACTAAATTATTAAGAATGAACTAAACACTACTTTTAAAAAGTCATTGTATCTTAACTTGATGAGCAAACGTAGTAGAAGCTTACCTAAGGAACATCCACTGAAAGTTTTAATAGGTCAAGTTTTGGGGAGATTTTTGTTCGGCGGGTCCTGTTTTTTATTTAATCTATTATTATTATTATTATTATTATTATTATTATTATTATTATTATTATTATTATTATTATTATTATTATTATTATTATTATTATTATTATTATTATTACTTATCTTTTTTCTTTTTGTGTGTTTTATGGGGTTTTGGCTTTGTGTGTGTGTGTGTGGTTTTTTTGGTTTTTTTTTTGTTTTGTTTTGTTTTGTTTTTTTGTTTTTTTTTCCCCCCTTTTTTTTTACAAGTACCCACACTAATATTACCGTGCTAACCATGCTGACGTCGTCTCCTGGCTTGGAGATCAGTAGGTAATTTCAAAATATTCATTCAAACTAAAAAAAACATCAGGACCAACTGGTAAACAATATGTCAAGATACATAGTTAAAATTCAAAATTACAAAAAACAAAGTTTCAAGCAAGACCCACCTTAGAATAGGAGACATTCATATTTAACTGCGATCCTGCTCACTTCCTGTGTTGCCGGGGCAACAGACTGATGCTTCCCCCATAATCAGGGCAGATTTGTATTATATACTACATAAACATCCATAATGACACCTTTTCAACCAAAAGAGAGCCCATTTCTAATCAATTTAGGCATCCTTTATGTTTCAAATATATGTTAATACCTTTTCTTAAGATTATTGTGTGTCTGTGTTGTTCATTTTTTAGAGAAAGTACTTCTGACCATGCTAAATACATGGATCTGCCCTGATGCAGGTGGCTCCCTCTTTTGCTCAATAGGTGTTAGAGTAGGACCGCATTTAGATATGAATACATCCTGTTGTGCCAAAACAGGGAAAGTCACTAATGCGTGACGTATTGAGCACTGTTGGCAGAGACACACCCTGGGCTATGCGAGATCCAAACTTATAACAGATGGCTAACAGGTCACCTAAGCTAAAAAAAAAAAAAAAGAAAAAAGGAAAGAAAATACAACCGATCAAGCTTAGTCCTGGTACTCATGAATATGCCAAGATTATATTGAGACGAGTTATCCTCGAGTGAAATTAAGTTCCACGACTTCCCTGGGCACGGATAACCACCTCCTCCTCGAAGAAATCGACAACTTTCCTCGGCACTTGTAACCCATTCTTCCTCGGAATGAGTGATGGATACTTTTCTTTGGCATAGGTAACCGTGTCTTCATTAGAAAAAAAAACAGCAGATAATTTTCCTTGGCACGAGTAGCCATGCCCTCCTGAGACAAAACAAGAGTTCCCAACATCCTTAAGCACGTACAACGATGTCCTCCTCGGTTAAATAACAGTAGACAAACGTCCTCGACACAGGTAACTTTGCCCTCGTTGAAGAATAATAAATATTTGACAACTTTCCTTGGCAGAGGTATTAAATGGAAGAACCTTCTACCTGACCGTTGTATGCCTCGAAAAATATTCCTTCTTTTGAAGACAACATTTGAGATTGACCAACTCGTCAGCGACCAGTGTGAACGACAAATGTGCAAAAGCAAAGGAAAGCAAAGCAAAGCAAAATGTAAAGTTGGCATATTATGTTTGCCTTATTGTCCTTTATTGAGCAGTTTAATATTTTGCGAATTTGATCACGAACAGTCCATGAAGAGCAGTTTGTTTTCCGTGTCTGGCGCCAGATCTGTTATCTTTTCCTTCGTCGCGCTGAAGCACATGTGCAAAAAAATTTACATTAACTGCAAGTTCCTGTACGACAAAAGTTTATAAATGTTGTACATTAACCCGATTACATTTATATGTTCGAACAATTGTTTGTTTTTTTGTTTTTTTTTTTTTTTGTTTGTTTGTTTTTTTGTTTGTTTTTTTTTTAAACATCTTTGCACAGATTGCCCGACTGCTTAAGAAAACAACAAGGTAGTTTACTTTTCCCAAACCGAAACAATCAGGGATGCAAACATTCAAAGTGTCATTTGAGGGACAAGTAGTCAAGACCATCAGGCACACATAATAATCAACAAAGAATATAGCAGCAAATGCTCAATTCGGATGAGAGACACACACTGTAAATTGGTCGAATTTCCAGCTAATTTCAGGAACTGGCCCTGACAATGAGGTACAGTTGGCATCTCTCAAACAATATGCATTTTTTTCCCGTCTATCACAGTATAATTTACGGAAGTGCTTGATCTGTTTGTGCTTGTCAGACATCTGTCTTTTTCAAGACGACAAGAGAACTTACTTTTCTTGTAACCATTGCACGACTTCTTTGGGGGATGGATTTTTTGCTGTTTGGCTGAGATATTTGGCAACAACACCGGCCTAAAATCATAAAAGCAATATAAATACAGTGAACCTACAACATACTCTACTTATACCAGAATACATTAACAAAAACTTGCTGCAGACCATGAATTGTCAATTGCACGTTACACACACAAATGCGTTCCTCTTTAATATCTTTAATATTTGAAGACAAAGACATAACTGAACAGAACGATTCATGAACTTAACGGATGACACAAGATTCTGCTAACAACCAAATAACCATCCCTTGCTGATGCTCATGTCAAAGCTTTCTTAATCAGCAATTATTTAATTTAAAAAGTTATAGTGTGCACAATGGGCTTATGAGTGCATGTGTGACTTACCACATGTGGTGCAGACATGGAGGTACCTGTAAAATATTATATATATATATATTTTGTTTCGTACTTACTAAATTTTATCTCATAACCATGCGTTTTAAGTTTTAAAGGTCGTAAATCACGGTTTTTTGGTAACTACGATATTTAAAATGGAATTGCGAGATTAAAATTGTAATAACGACTTTTTTTCATAATTACAAGATTAGGACAGGACAAAGTTACATAAATTTCGAAAAAAAAAACTGTCACAGCTCAAGTCAGGGCAGATAAAACATATAGCAAGCCTTCAATTTTGGTGCGAGCGGGTAAAAAACGATCAAATAATTTATATTTGAACATTTCAAACAAACATTTGTTGTCTTAATTTTTCATGATCGCCTGTGCACACACAGTAGTAGTAGTTGTGCTACTACTACTACTACTAATGATAATAATAATAGTTAGGATGTACATGTATTTTGGGGGTTCAATTTTCACTTCACCTCCGAATGTATAATATATTTACACTTGGTTTACAAGTTTTCTATACTAAGCATTCGACTGCAATGTTCATCCAGAATGCCACGAATACACGACTGCAAAATCATTCATAATGCCATGAATATACGGCTAAAATTTTCATTCATAATGCTATGAATATACGATTGACATTTTCATTCATAATACCATGAATACACAACTGGAATTTTCACTCATAATGCTATGAATATACGACTGAAATTTTCATTCATAATGCCATGACTACACAAGCCATCCACGTGTATTACACATTCACACACCGGTCCAACCAAGAACCGATGCCCGTTGAAATGAAGCTCCTCCCACCCATATTCCCGGTAATAGACATGCGACACTTGAAACAACCAGTTTCGTGCAATTCTATGCATTGAGGGGGCTTATTTTGAGATTTAAAGTGAATAACTTTACTCAAAAACAGGAACAAATGTGAATATAAGAAATTAATATTGTGCACCACGCCTTCTATGCCATCCTCAATGCCCCCCTGCATTAACCCTATAACACCAACACAAACCATTTTCATTTCTTAAGTATATGTATTGTATATGCAAAGACCATGCTGCAGCTGTGGTAAAAACTCTTAAATTTATATCTCTGAAAGTGTACACACATGAATACAGTTACTTTCTTCTGCAAGCCGAAAGATCTTGTGCATATCTAAAAAGTCGCACAAGAGAGGTATTCCTGGTCCTTGAAAAACTACACGTTACTAGGAATTATACATTTCGAGTTAATAACTGCACTTGTATAGTCTGGGAACCGTGCCCAGGAGAAGAATATCAACGTTTAAGTACACTCTCTTTAATAATTTTGATATTTATTTTGTGTGAAAGCAAGAGGAAAAATGGATCTGATTATTCAAATACACAAGCTGCTCAAGGTAGGTTCTCTGTGGAAAAAATAACACCAACAAAGTTATAGGCCTATAATCATCGCAATCATTTTTATGATACATATATCCTGATGATTGTGTAGAGAAAAGTAAAACGGAGACCTGAATGCTACTAAGTGTTCATAGCATGATCGTGATGTGTAGATAAGTGAACAGAAGAAAAGACGAAAGGAATCAGAAGCCTTTAAAGTTTTCGTTCCTGAAGTGAAGGACCGGAGAATTTGAAATCACCAGCAGACTTGCTTCTACACGATTTTGGCTTGTAGATGACTAAAATCTTTCAATTTTAATACGAAAACGATCTTGAGGGAAATTTGGTGATCTGTACAGTGTTACAAATGAAAAGTGTTTCGTGTCAAGCACAAAAGCAATAGATGTGCTCCAGTCCTCTAAACATTTGTGGTGCAGCGGAATGAAATGTCTGCTGGTTGTTATAAGTATAATAGCAACATCAACTCTGTTGACAAAGTTTTGACTTTTTTATGCAGAAAAAAATTCGATGGAAAATCGATTTTCGTGCCTTGTGGCCAGAAAGAATTCTGGAAAAGATATGGTTTCCTTCAAATTAAAATGGAGCCATGTCGAATCAAGTTAACATGTTAGCTTTCAATACGGTAACTACGCTTCTTTTACATGGCCATGTGAACCCCTCGAATACCACGTGACTTTGATTTTTATATGGCTTATAAGAATCAGATGGCAGAGAAACTTTAAAAATGTACCTGTTGTCTTGTGGCCTTAAGGTAATGTCCAACCGGTTCTGGATAATTTTGTTCATTTTGAGATTTTGGGACATTTAAGTAAACAGATATAGTGTCTATTAGTTCTCCAAATTTAGTAATTCTGGTCTAATACAATTTGAAGAAAGTAAGAAAATACTTTTAATGCTAACACGATAGTCAGTGAACCATGATAGCCTTTGAAGCATGATTACAGAAAACATGTATTTGCACCAAAATGGCCACTTTATGTGGATATTTCCCTAGAACTAGTAATCTGATTTTGTTCAAATAAAAACTACTTCACTCTAACCACTTATTAGAGCAAGACGGTATCAAGTATTTTCTAAAAGAACAAATGAACAGTAATTTTTTAAATGTGTCAAAAATGAACAGTCCCCCAACTTTATCAATTTTGACAAAATCAGCCATTTTTCCATTTTTGTAACACCATTGTAAAAAAAAAACAGATGTAGTTATGAAAAATTACTGTTAGACTTTTAGATAGATACATGTATTGAGGTCATGTAAGAACACATTTGACCAATTTATCTCGAATATTTTTCAAGAAATATCCAAATTTTCACAAAAACGCATTTTTACCTCAAATACTTGTGTTTGTACAAAAACTTTGAATGTGGAGTTTATTCGTTGGTGCAGACAGATTCTGCAAAACATTGTGGTCAATAAAGTATATAGGTTTTTTACTAGTCTATAATAACGCATATTTCTGTGATACTTGGCCCTGAAATGAAGTTGCTTTGCCAGGTTGGACATTACCTTAGAATATCTTCTCAAAATCCTTTGATACAATTACCGTTAGATTATTGACATTTGACAGAAATCGATTTTCACGTTTGAATTCCACCTACAGAGGATTATAATGTAAAAATTAAAGTTGTAGCTGAAAATGTTCTTCAGGTATTGTGCAGAAATGCCTCTTTGAGGAATGACACTGTCAAATAAGTCACTCACGCCATTGTCATAAATTTACACAGTAGTAGTGAAATTCAAAATTAGGAGAAACAAAATCGTAATTAGAACGAAAAACTCAAAACTACGAAAAAACCCTCGATATTACGAGAAAATAGTTGAAATTACACTTTAAAAGCAGCAATTGCGACTTTTAACACTCATGATTACGGAAATCTCGTAGTTGCGACTTTTAAGACTCAGAATCATTAGCTTAAAATCGTAATTTCGACTCGTAAGTACGCGACAAAATGCGTAATTACGACTTTTCAAACCAGTAATTGCCAGAAAAAAAATCATGTAATCACGAGAAAAAAACGTATCTACTAGATAGACTCGTAATTACGACTTTTAAAATTTGTAATTACAAGGGAAAAGGTAATTATGAATGTTAAAACTCGTAATTACGAGTTTCAAACGATTTTGGGTTTTATTAGGCTTCGATTCAATGTGCACGTGGAACAAATTTTACCTATGTAAACGATGCATTGTTTCTGTAAAATATGTTTTACACAAAAAGACATTGCAATTTGGATGGAGAACATATTTTATATATAAAGACTATGTAACATCGCTATGAAAGATATTTTCCATATATGGACTAGATACTGCTATGAGATAAACGACTGCATGTCTAGTTTTATGTATTCAAATACTTTTACCCATCAAGTATTTGGTCAGATTGTATTTACTTAGGCAGCCTACCTGGGTTGATGCTCATTTTATTGAAACACAATTATATACCAATGCATCACTATTCTAATATGAGAGATAAAGTATTGCAAAGAAAACACATTTTAGGCATTGCTCTCTAAACCATTTAGTAGTACAACATTACATTGCAGAAGCTTTTCCTGTGTTGTCTTTGAGGCTATATTGTCAGACACTAACACATACATACATAAATAAAAACTTACATACATACATACTTAATTAATTAATTAATTACATGAAACGGTTCTGTCGAGCAGGTTGTACTGCTAAAAATGGAGCGGGGTGTATTAATATAAAGTCTGAACAGTATATACCTGAGATTGTATTTATGGACACCGGACTGCCTATCCAGAGGGAGGTTATTTCTTCACCCTGCAAGGAACCACAAAATTTGTACGCCATTGGTTATTTACATGCAAAACCTACGAACAATTTATCCTTCAAACAAAATATACTATTATTCAATCTCTGGTATATCTTGTGCTGTACCACGAGGGGAAATTACACTGAACTTTAAGTAGTTTGTCGGATGCAAACCATTTTTTTGGATACAAACTGTTTATTTGCCACTATGTAATTGGCGAGTAGCAATTCCACATTAACGGATACCCAACGTGACGTCGTAATTCATGCAGTTTTACCTTTGCGATCCTTTGAAACTCTACACATTTACATCAGAGCTCTGCATGTCACTTCTACTTCACATTCATTTTCCAGCACATACGTTATTTACTGTTGTATGCTCTGATTTTTATTTATCTATATGTCGTCTTGGACACGTGCATATAAATTTATCGTACATATTGTTTGCATTAAAATCACGTTGTACTCCTAAGTGTGCCGCAGTAACAGTTATCATGTAACGTTCTGGTGAAGCATCTTGGCTGTTAACAATTACTCCTTACTTTTTTAACCGTTTAATACTTCTTTTCGGTCTACATTATGTTTAGTTGTATATGTACCTCACACACATACACGCACACACGATTTCATCAGTATAATCCATTAATCCTCCAACACATCACCTGTACCTTTGAAATTTTTTTTTTTTTTTTGTATTCCTGATGAGGTATTAAGTCTCATATGTTTGGGGGGTAGGTGTCATCACAGAGTTTGTTTTACATTTCTGGTGCAGGACGTCCATTGTTGCAGTCCTTGTTGGGATTTCCCTTGGTTTGTACAGGTGGTCTAGTTGCAACTGTTTATTTTACTATCACTGGGACTGAATATAAGGCCCCAGCTTGTTTCCACTTCAGTTATACACTGGCGGGTGGTTTAACTAGGATAAACTGTCCAGCCAGAAAGGGTACATATTGGTTCAGGGGTAAGTCAAATTGTTCTTATCTGAACCTGTACTATACAAATTTAGTAATTATGGTTTGTTTGACAGGGGTTCTTCTTTCATAACGAAGCTCTGCATTTATAAGCAAAACTTCACGTATTTAGCTAATTCATCATTTGCCACGTTATCATTTATTCTTTATTATGTGGGTTGTCTTTGCTGAATATTTAGCTTAGACAAGGAGCCGCTACTAGGAGAGACATGTACGGGTTAAAGGCTCCGAAACATGTTGAGTAGTTACCCGCTGAAGACCCTTTAATTTATTTGGGCTGAGACAGCCTACGTCAAAACTTTTACAGAGGAACGTGTGCAATATAGACAATAGTAATTCCATATGTATACAGGTTAGACAGGGACAGGTTAGCTTATGGAGAGTAAAGAGTTCGAACTGCGGAATAGGATATTGACTACTAGGAAGTGGTTCCGGGCAAAAAGACACAAATACAATATTTATTCAGTCATTCGAATATGTTTATTCTTGGCAACCCATTTAGTCTTGTTGTTGTTGTTGTTGTTGTTGTTGTTGTTGTTGTTGTTGTTGTTGTTGTTGTTTTGTGGGTTTTTAGGGGTTTGGGTTTGGGATCTTTTTTCTATGTTTGTTTCTTGCGGGTTTGTGTGTGTGTGTGTGAGTGTTCTTTATGGAACCCAGTAGATAATGACAAGAAAACATGAGACGTGGTAAAATGAGAACAGTATCGTGCATTAAAAAAGCACCATGACAAACATCACAAGTGTGCATGTAAAACATCCACCATACCGGATTCCACTTTTGTCGCCAAATCTTGAGATAATGTGTACGTCGATCGATATTAAAGGGCAGTTGGTTTAAAGACCTTTTATAAAATCAATCAGGAAGCAGGACCTTTCCCTGTATCAATATATCTTGAATATGAGAAACGGGAAGGGTTTTGGTGCCAACACTTAACCTCTAAAAATACATGCACCTTATTTGACAGCCATTATACATTATACACAAATAAAGGGGAAAACTATCAGCATTACGAAGAAAAAAGCTGTTATTACTTGTACATACACATTCAAACATGTTCAGTAAGAATGACTACAGATTTAAGGATCTGATTCCGCAATCGCTAGAGCTACATGGAAAAGAGTGTCGCAGGCATATATGTAACCTTGGTCTTAATATATAAAATGGCTAATTAGAATTAAGGTAAATTGAATGACAACAATTCAGACCATGGTGAAATATAAATAAATGCATTACATTTTGTGTAAAGCCTTTGACAGGCAAAGCAAATCGAAGGACATCTCCGTGCCAGACATTCTGTGAGAGTGTTGCAGTTGAGGCCAAAAACCTGTTCTCAACATAGTCAAGACGTTTGTTGCTATAGTTCTTATAATAGAATTTAGCTGCTTTCACTTGTGGTATATCTTTAAGGTTAAGAATATCAGGGGTTCCGTATGTGCAAGGAAATTTGTATTGCAAACACACCTAACTGCCTTCCTGTAAGGTAGAAAAATTGTTGGAGGAATGAACCACGCTAAAAGAGAATTAGATATGACAAAAAAGAGAATTATACATAAGAAGAAGCCATGTAGTGTATAAGAACACAATTTCATAAAGGTGACGATGATTGGCAGTGGTGCCCATGAAATCTATTTTGTGAACTTGTAGACCCTAAAAAACTAATTCATACACCCGTTCAATTTTAACGCTTATAATTTTGATATCTAAATCTAAATCTGGTTAAACTCTTCTTTTTCCCCAAAAACCATGTACTTAATTTTGGAGATGTGTACATATAGTCTACAGCTGGTAACCAGTCATGCATTAATTAATGTAATTCTGGATTCACATTTTGGACAGATTTTGATCTGTTTACCCAGTACGTAGTTAAAACGAACGGGCAGAATGGCATGTTATTTGCATGAAAAATTGACTCATGGTTATATGAGACAGGGTGTATATACTTTGGGCACTCCAGTGGTAATAGGTAATGACTTATAGCATATACCAACGTATGCAACAAATCAGGATCTATCGGTGAAATAACTTTGGAACAATTTAAGCAGTATACCTCTCATACAACAGTAGTCCAGTTAAGAAAAATGCACTAATGTGTCAAATTGACAACTATTTACAGATCTAAATACACACTTATAGGTATTTCACCAGCATCAAGGTGAGGATGATTGTAAATTTGGTCTAGAAATTCCAGGATGGCGCTTTCCGTTGATTTTTTTTAAATCCGTGTTGGTTTTTGTAGAGCAAACTACAGTTTAGAGTTGTCATAAAATTGTCGATAGACAACATTTTGAACAATTTTGACATAACACAGGGAGCAGAGGGATACGTGAAATATTAAGTTATTTCGGTATTATTGAGTATAATTACATCTCGACCACCATTGCCTAGACCTCCGCATCTGGACCACAACGACTGACATAATTGAGATAGGACTCAATTGTTCTGAAAAGACCTAGCGGTCCTGGTGGCGCCACCACTCAGTTCCTGTTCAAGCACCCCTTTTCTTCCTTCGTCCTCGTGATTGGTCAGTGGACATTACATGTGGAGTGGAAGCGAGGATGTCAGGTGGGCCTCACTGGTGGTCGTGAGCAAGGCTGCCGGACTAACCCAGTCCCAGACCCCCTCTGATATCTGCACCGAATACTGGAGGTTGTTAAAGAGGGTCTCAGAGCCAACAGTGAGACCTTGGAGTAGAAAGCCATGAGCACAGAGCCTCTAGCATCCTCCTCTAGTCTCTGGAAGGCATCCAGGGATGCAGAAACAACCTTAAGCACCTTTGTGGCATACTCTTCCCAATCTAAATCCACACAGAGTGGCTGTGATTAGTAGATCTGCTCCTGGGCGTAATACCATTTCCCCTGGACATCCTGCAGGGGCAGATCTCACCCTAGCCTAAAAAAAAACAGACGTTTTCCACAGGAACCTGGGTGTCACAAATCCTGGTAGTCAGCTGGTTATCAAAATCAGTGAAAGAAGGCAAGAAAGGAATCAGGGACCTATGTTGCCTGTCTTGCATGGACAAGTCCAGGCAGCAAATCACAAGGGCCCCTCTCCTCTCTTCCGGCTGAACAGCCATAGCTTGGTCACCCACTAGGCTCCAAATGAGAGCTTTGACATACTCAAAGCTCTGAGTCAGTACCACAGTAGTGTTGATGGGGATGGAAGCAGGTTCTGCCCAAGCAACGGATGCTACAGGGCTTTGCTTAGCAGAGTGACATTGGCATGGGTGCCGACTATGAGCCGGTGACTTGGACCAACTAATGCACGATGGATGATGATCATTGTTGAGATGGTGGTTGCAAGTAGTACCTTTAAAAATACTGAATTTTATTGACATTTTCAACAAGTTAAGAACCTCCGCTTACAAATTCTCTGATGTGCTGCAAATTTTGGTCCCTTTTCATAAATTGTATGGTCCTGTATGTGCATGAATGATGCAACTGTTCAAGCCAATTTACTGAAATAGGCCTATAATTTCAAACAAAACTTTTTGCATTCTGTCATGTGAAAACTAGATAAGGTCCCCCTATGGACCTTTGCACTTACGTTTTGGTCTCTTTTGGGTAAACACGAACTATAAATTTATATGTTTTAGCTATACATACCAAGAAACATTCCCTTTGGTCGGAATTGACTTGGATTTGTTTCGTTAGGACTACGGTTTGGATATGGTAATGACACTGTCTAACTTGTGAGAAGCATGTCCATCACCACAACTTGCATTGGGGAGTGACAAGTTGCGCAGAAGTCATTGCTGCCACGTCACAGCCTGCACCTGATCTTCCCATGAAGTTTGAGAGGGCAGGACTTCCAGAAGGCTTGGGATGGGAGCTGCAGCTGCCAACCTGAGGGTAGGCTGGCTGGAGGGCACCTGCTGGAGTTGCAAGAAGTCCACAGCCTGCGGGCTGAGCAAGAGTTGGCTCAAAATGGAGGCAGCAAGCTGCTCATCTGAATTGGTTGACTCTGACACAGCGAAAGTACCAGTGGAGGCAGACGAAGACAAAGTCTTTGTCTATAACTATTACCCTTCACAGAGCCTGCCTCGCCAAGGAGGCAAGCAGGGTACCTGGTTCCGAAGAAGGGCACAGTGAGAGGCCAGCTGCTTGGTCCAGGTCAGGCCCAGAGCAAGAGCAGCCGGCACTGCTTGAACAGGGTTGGAGGCACCAGACTTGCCACTTGGGTCATGGTAGGGGCCACAACAGAAGGAGCTAAATGGTCAATACATCTAGATGCCACCACAGACTCACATACCATCTCCGGTGCTCTGAAACACCCAAACATTCAACCCGAGCTCCCGGAACTGGGAGCTTGGGAAATTGGCCACCTTTGCTCTTAGATACCCAGACATTCAGCCCAAGGTCCCTGATCCTGGAACTCAGGGAAGTGGCTGGGGTCCCGGTGCTCCAGGCTCCTCAGACATTCGACCCAAGGTCAAGGAATCAGCTGGGGTTCTGGGATGCCCAAATGGGGGTCCAAGGGCAATCCTCATCATGGCTTAACTGGGCTTGCCTTGGGTTCTGAGTGCTCGGAAGATCCAGGCAGCACTTTGCCTGCCTCTTCGGAGGGAGATCCAAAGTAGCCAGAATTGAGGGGTTGGACAGCTGTGACATCAGATCCACTTGCAAGTATTGGTTCTTGGCCATCATCTCCAAGAGTGCCGGCAGGCTGGAATCAGCAGCCAAGAAACCTTTGGCCATAACCTCAGGTGCAGCTGAGTGCTTGGGACCCTCATGAGGGGATCTTTTGCAGCCTGACTTGCGACAATGCCACCTCTTCTTTCTACCCCTGATGGGTTTCAGATTAAAAAGTAGCAACCACTTTAGCCTCAGAATGAGCCTCATGGGCTCCCTTCTGTTTCTCTAGTCGCGTCATTAAAACGGAAGACTCAGCATAGTCAGACTCACTGGCCCAGCATTTCGCAGCACGCCTAGGCTTCACCCTCTCGTACTTCATCTGGGACTGCTGGTGGGGCAGCTACTTGTCCTCTCCCCACCTGTCACAAAACCTACATGTACACTCATGAGAACACATGTGGCCAAGCAGTAGGCAACAATCGTAACAGTGCTCATGGTTATCCTAGGCTGCTGTGAAATGGTTGCATGAGTCCTATCTTTTGCCCTCTACACAACAAGGGTGAAGGTGAAGCAGTCTCTGGCTCGACACCCACAGCACACTGCCAAGCAGCCATTACCACTGCCCCCCCCCCCCCTTTATCTGCGATTTGACCCACCAGACGCCATCTTGAAAAAAAGTGGTTTCGTGCCAAGACCAGCACTACTTTGACACTTCTCAGAGGATCAGCAGGTCAAATGTAAGCCGTCCCTATTTAGCAAAAGACCAGAAAAGAAAAAATATCTACAGTAGAGGTAGTACACACATCACTAACACAATTTCTCTGGAGGAAAGTCATTAGAGCTCCCAAGATCTAGAGCAAGCCAGAAATGGCACACGAGGAGGAAGGAAGAATAGGTGTACATGCACACCGGACGTCACCCCCTTTCTCTTCCACAGAAACCGAGTGGTGGCACCACCAGCACCAGGCCCGCCAGGTCTTTTCAGAACAATTGAGTCGGTCGAGAGGTAACAAACGGGTCAATATTTATCTAGTAAGGTGTTATCATCTCCTTTTAAATGTTGGTATAACCTACGTTATTTTAATCTGTCTGAAAAAATACTTGTACCGAGTTACTGCTTCATAAATGTGGACAAGGTCTTTGTTAGTAAAACACTTGCACCTTTGACAAATTTTATTGAAAATTGGTGATGCCTAGATCTAGTCTTTGACTTGAGACTATATAGAATGTCTAACACATCAGTTTATGTAGTGTGTGTAAAAGAAAATGAGTACACATTTTGGTTTTCAAGTTTAGAACTGATATTAGTTTGGTGCCTGTGTTTGTATGGCCTATTTTAGACCAATATGTCGTGAATGATAAATGAAATCTTTAAGTAATTTCAGCATGTAATTGAGAGAAATATGGGATTCTTTTTTACTCTTTTTTATTAAAGAATCCCATGTGTTTTTAAGTGCCACTTTTTAAATTTTTCAAATTGTGTGTGATAAATTCTCTGCTTTTATTGTCGAATAATTATGTCAAGAATTTTATTATAACTTACGAGATTATGTTTTCAAATTTTAAGAGGGCAATATCTTGAAATGCCGGTTTCAGATTTTTAAGACATAAGAGAAATGCAAAGAATGACGTGACTATCAACGACATGTGAAGACGAAGGAATCAAAACTCACCGGTGCAATCATATCCACACATTCACCATAGTTAGAGAAGCTACACATTTCATCCTTGCTGTTGCTGCACGCAACTGCTATCCTGTTACGAAGATATATGTAGTGTATGCATTAGAATCTGGCTCAAGAAACCCCATGAAACTGGACAAAAAGAGTCTTAGGGACGTGGTCTTAAACAAGACGTTTCGATATAGACACAGGCACACATACATACGAAGGAAAGTTACCGTTGTCATGTATTGTTTCAAAGAAATTGTCACGACGTCATTTTTCATTCATATTATAAGATTCTAGGGCACCTGATTTAATGCAATGAACAGACTTAATCATTCACTGTTGTTTTATCCTGCAGCACTCTACAGTCATTTCACTTTAATACTTCTGTAGAGACATCTATCGTTAAATTTCAGCTTTTACACGTGCACCCATACCATTGTTACGTGAATTTTTATAGCTGTTTTCCGGAAGACAAAACTGGTGATTTTTAGACAAAAGGAAAAGTCAAAAAGCCCACTTACGCTGAAGGTTCACTGGCAGGAGACAAGTTGCATGCATCTTGGAACTCGTTTCCCGCCGCCACTGCAAAGTGTACTCCCTTATGATGATAAGCAGAAGGCCATTGGTGATACATTTAGCTGCAACGTGCTTGTTGCTCAGAACGTCATTGATGATACATTTAGTTGCAACGTATTTGTTCCTTATATGGTTAGTTCAAAGCAGACTACTACTGAGTCTCATAAACGTAAAATCGAATAAACATTGAGATAATCTGTTATAACTTTGAAGTCTGCGGTTATCATTAAAGCTGGAACCTTTTTAAAGAAATACCTCCGGTATCGTATACTTGTATTTGATCTTAAGAATCAAATATTTTACAGAAAAAAATCTGTTCACAAGTTTATTTTTGTACGGTGGTGAGTGACAATCTCCTTAATACATTGTCGAAATTACAAGGTTAATTGATTTGATGCGCAGAACCACAACATGATTCACGAAATTATAAATCACAAAGTCGAAGATGTTATATGACATTAAAGCACCCTTACAAATTTGTGAAAGAAAGTGGAAGAGAAAATCACAAAGTCGAATGCGTTTTGCATGATCCATAAAGCTTTTTAATTCCGTGCACGGAATTGCATGAACTAAATAGTTTTAATTTCTAAAACATTATGAATTGCGTTTACAAACTTTACGGCTATATTATATTTGTCAAATAACTTGACTTCATCAATTTCGTCCTTGGAATTATGTAAATACTTTTGTGTCACCGTAATCTTACACAGCTTTTTCAATTTTGTTGCAAATTTCGTATTGCCAACCTTTCTCCATCGACAAGATTGACCAACTTAAGATTTTGCACACGGCATTGATACTGTGTTGTGTTTTGCATGCTGACGAGCGTAGCACCACATGGCTAAGCATTTCTTGGCACGACAACCCGCACGAAGTAATTAAAAAGTGGCAAATCTCGCGCATGTATTCATGCTCAGCAAGAGTTTTAATTATCTGTATGTTAAAACTGCCAACTGTGTTATTCTATCTGTCTCTTCTGATAGCAAATCATACAAATTGTAAACTTAATATGGATATATCTCTGATTCTTATCGTCGTATTTAACTCAAACAAACAATGTTTGAATCATTATTTTCTTAGGCTAACCGTTGTGTGTTATTGTTTGTTGATTGAGACATAGGAAATGTATAGTGATGAAAAATGAACAGATTGCACTTTACGAAGCAACATCAAAACACAGGGCACCTTGCAACTATATCCTTTGGAGCAAGAAGAAGAAGAAGAAGAAGAAGAAGAAGAAGAAGAAGAAGAAGAAGAAGAAGAAGAAGAGGAAGAGGAAGAGGAAGAGGAAGAGGAAGAGGAAGAGGAAGAAGAAGAAGAAGAAGAAGAAGAAGAAGAAGAAGAAGAAGAAGAAGAAGAAGAAGAAGAAGAAGAAGAAGAAGAAGAAGAAGAAGAAGAAGAAGAAGAAGAAGAAGAAAAGAGGAAGAAGAAGTCACTCAGTATCATTCATGGAGATTAACAGGCAACCAATACATTTTTATGGTTTTTATGGTTTATAAATACTGTTGGACCCAACAATTTTCCGACATCCATAGGGTTTATATATGAATATGACACATTCAAATTATTTTGGTCTATAAATGTATTCCAAAGACTGCTATCATGGGATTATATATCGCTTCACCGTGCTTATGAAGGAAGTTGCAGAGACATATTGCTTTGAACAAAAGTCACTTTCGTACCATTTACATTGTCTTAATGCTTTGGAGAATGAGTCAAAGTTATTCTCAGCACACAACGGACGCATTGCGCCGAAGAATGTTGCTGTTGCATGTTATTTCGGATGACAAAAAACGAGCTAGACGACCAATACGATGTTGCACATTTCATTATTATTTTCAATGGAACATTTTTTTGCCTGTGCATCGGTGTTAGGCCCTTTATGGTTAAGTATTTAATCACAAAACTTACAGCCTGTGTGGCTTTTCTCACAGCCTGGTTCATGATTTCTGATTTGGACCCTCCAAGAGATAAACTGCAATCCGAGATGAGACGAAACAGGTTATTTTACTTTTAAACATCAGTGAAATAGATACGTCCAAACAAAGGCATGTGTCCTACTTTGTCAAGCGATGAGTAAATTATCTATATATAATCGATATACAGATTTTTCAAACTTGCAATAAAAGCTTGCAATAAGAGGAAACTAAGGAATTTAGAGAAAAAGAAGCCTTTGTGGTACTATCAAGCTTAAAAAATATATACGAGAGGGTTAAGTTTCAATTCTTTACATTTGCGACCGCAAATGTGTAAACTTCTGGAGTAAGAATTAATGTGATGTCATCTGCCACGTAATTTCTACGTAGACGTAACACATTGCACGTAAGTTGTGCTTTAAAGGGTCGCGTTCAGTTTATCTCAGAAACACGTATTTCTAAACAAAATTGCACAAATAATCAACAAAATAAAAAAGAATAACATGCGCATGACGGTTTAATTAGTTTATAAATGCTATGTTTAATATTTGTAAGGCATGAGGACCACCTGAAGTGTTAATTCTGCTAACATTACCTTTAATCGCAGTCTCGATAATAACCGCGTCGTCTTGTTCACCTAAACGCGCACGTCAGTGTCTTCGCAAGATATCAAGTCGGTCTTACACAAGAATATAACGCATAGTTCAGCAATGTATGTATTGTTTTTATCAATTTTCACTTACTTTGCCACGGATTTTCTTCCACTTCTCTGAGCCTGACTGGCCACCCACAACACACCATCAATGACACCGCTCCACGTGGAAAATGCAAAATTAAAATCAGTGATTACTCTTTGGTGCGTTGAATACCATATACTCAACGTGGAAGCTTGGGTGTGGTTCGTTGTGCGAATTATCTGACCATGACTTTTACATGTCATGGTTTAACTATAAATTGAGATTGCTTCAAAGAAATGCCCAAAATTCCAAACAAAGAGGCAGGTTCCATGGATATGCTTCAGATATATGTTTAACCCATTAATACTTCAACTGCTTCTCGATAAAATATTACTTAACTTGGGCATAGTTTACTTCAAGTGATAAAACCCATGTAAGTTATCCTTATGATTAGATGAAAGTTGTAGATTATGTGGATTAATATGAAGACTTCGCGGATGTTGCATACAAGCGGCAAAAATGGGAGAAGCTGTAAGTTCACCCATCTTCTGTGACGAGGCGGTCCTTATGCATAAAGCGTGCGCTTCATTCCAGTACCGAATGGTCTTGCACGATGCTTTTGCTGATTAAACTTTAATCTTGACGAAGGACTTGTTCTTAATTTCATTTATACAAATACGTATGTGCGCTGGGCATACCTGGTCGCTCCAACGCCGTTCCTATCCAGAACTCTAACAGCAATGACATTTGCCTTCTTAGCAACACCGTAGGTTTTCGACGCAATTGTACCTACAATGTATAATATATAAATGCAATGAATTTGTTCCATGTCCACTTCTGTTATCTCTATTGTTTCTATAACGGTGCGCAAAATTCATAAAATGACACCCGTCTTGTCAACGAACAAGAAGGGTGTCCTCCTACTTCAAAGAAAATGCACCATGTATATGAAGAGTCGTTTTAACATTTCATCGTATTTAGCGATATCGCCAAATGAAGTAGTGATATCCATAAATAATTTGACAATACTCTTCAATAATTTAGTGATATCACCAAGTCATCTAGTGATTATATTTATCCAGTCATTCATAAATTGGTGGTAATAAAGTAACTTGTGTATCTCATGCAAAAGTTTCAGAGGTGACCATTGATTCCATGTTGAATTCGAAACAACTTATAATTTATACCAGTAACAAGTTAAAAAGTTTGTTAGTATAATAATGAAATTGAGATGATTTCTTTTGAGGATAGTTTTTCAATATTTTATAGAAGTTCCATACATAAAAGAACGGTAAGGTCCCATTCTAATAACACAAATGACTGGATCGGGAAGTATATTTGGCGATACCTTTAAATGAATCAGGGATATGGCAAAACGATTGAGAAATATTTCTAAAAGTTGTGTTTGGCGATATCGCTGAATGATTTATAGATATCACCACATGATTTAGCGATATGGCTACGATATTTACAGATATCGCTAAATTATAGATATTTGACGATATCTGTGAACCATCAAAGTGACATTTCACAAAATTAATTAAACGTATGCCAAAAACTAGCGATATCAATAAATCAATAGCCATATTTTCACAGCAGCATGTGTTTGGCCTTTGGGAAGACCATATATCTTGAACAGGTATACCACAATGAAAATATCCGGGGTTTTTTATGATTATTGTTGTCATCATTATGCATTTGGTAACACGCTTTTCATTTGTCCAAATTTTAGTTGCTATCTGTCATCTGGATCTTCCCTTAACTAACATATTGTAAATGTTGGCAATTACCTACCAGCCACGTGGGTGCCATGGCCGTTCAAATCAGTTTCAGGGGATGGATCGTCCACCGTATCTGTGCCCTGTGGCAAATTATAGGGAAAACTAAATCTCTCCGACTCATTCAAATCAGCCAATACGTTCTGCGCCATGCTAAACCAGTTTCAAAGTAAGTAAACTTTTTCTTCGTAATATCTTTGTAATATGTATATATATATATATATATATATATATTGAAAGTCATAGCAACCCGATAGTCACTTTTTGTGAATAAGTCATAGACTCGATCAAGATGCCCAGGACATGTTTTTAAAACTTCTTGCATGGTTACTCAGACTGTCTACTTTTGAAATTGTTGATCCCCTGATTATTATGACAGAATCATATTTTCAAAATATAACGAAAAACATTAGGTATATATCAAATCAGCAACTCACGCTTATTCCTTTTGTGACTTTTTAACAAAAATAAAAACAAACAAACAAAACAGATAATTAGTTTGAAATACAGAGAAATTTCATCAAATTCTTTAATTATGACGAAGCAGAGAATAGGTACAGCATCACGTACAACGTAGGCCCACTCTATATTATTATTATTATTATTATTATTATTATTATTATTATTATTATTATTATTATTATTATTATTATTATTATTATTATTATTTCCTTTTCTATTATTATTATCATCATCATTATTATCATTAAAGCGGATAATGAGTACGCACCCATTTAGCGCGACCTTCCAGTTCCACGTGATCCAACATGACGCCCCTGATAAAAATATAAATATTGCATGGGTTCTGCGCAAAACAGTAAACAGTGTCTAAATGTTATATTTAACAAAAAAAAATATTGTCTAGGCAATACATGTGCGTTGTCACCGTTCTCATTGACAGTCTCACCACAGTAACCAAAGACCACCAATCAGATAGCGAGTCGCATTTTTCAGTGCTATATCATGTAGCCAAAGGTCTGTAACCAGGCAACCTTTGCACCCGTGTTGGAAACATTTTCCTACAGACTTTGAGATTTTTGTGGCGAAGATACTGCTCTATCTTATGTTTCTTGCCATCACTTCATGCAAATCTTTTTTGCGTTTTGCAAGCTACAGAGAATGGCACTGACACAAAACATAATGAACGCTGAGTGGTTCATTGCGTATATCCAGTCAAGTAGCTCATGAAATGATCATGACATCAAAGCATTTCTGGTTTGATAGTACCATACTACTTTTCATGCCTCCAAAATTGGACGTTCGCATTTGATTTTTTATCGAAATTTGTATTACTTTATGGTGTAAAGTACACAACAACATGCTCATAATCAAATTCATTGAAGCAAACCAACACATTCGATAGAGTTTGTTCTGCAAATGATTAACACAAAATGCCACCTTTCCCTCTGACATTTAACACATACAATCATAACGATCATTCTTTGGAGCTTTAGTTCCATCTTTTGAGACATCAATTCTTACCAGACACAAGTGGGGGCGTGAGCAGATGACAAACTAGTTTCCAAGTTTATCCAACTCAATTTAAGGCTCAGTTTATAATAATAATAATAATAATAATAATAATAATAATAATAATAATAATAATAATAATAATAATACATGTAATAATAATAATAATAATAATAATAATAATAATAATAATGATAATAATAATAATAATAATAATAATAATAATAATAATAATAATAATAATAATAATAATAATAATAATAATAATAATAATAATAATTTTATTAACCCCCAATGCTGGGGAAAATCCAAATACACACATAAGATCATGTAGAGCCTCATAGCTCATAAAATGATACAGGGTATAATTGATAATTAACAGCCACATTGCAAAGTGGCCAATGAAATGTCATACAGTATTTCATTTCTACAGCAGGCATAATGTTGGATGATACAGTCGTGCTTCGTAGACATAGATAAATGTACATATATCCTCGCAACGTCAAGCCCTCGGCACAGCTAGCTACCCAGCGGCAGCGCTGCGCAGCCCGCCGTGGAAGGCCCAGCGCTGCGAGGATGCCATGAAAATATAAGATGATACATATCAAGCTTCGTAGACAAAGATATATATGTATATATCCTCGCAGCGTCAAGTCCTCGCCGGAGCCAGCTGCGCAGTGTAAGCGCTGCACAACCCGCCGAGGAAGGCCCGGCGCTGGGAGGATGCCATGGAAGTACAAGAGATTATTAAATACATCTTGTCAATAAAACTGCAAGGACGTGCTCCTCAGCCTATGGTTTGATAAAGTTGTCATGGCTTATTAGATAACGGAGCGTGTCAACAACTCCGTCTTCCTCCTGTGTCTCGGAGGGGACACGCCAACTGTTGGTAAATACGACCTGTATTGGGGAGTAACCGTCCTCAACAATTCTTCCAATGATAGTGTCTTGGCCCATATGCCCATGCACAATAAACTCTGCGAGTAAATGGGCATAAAACCAAGTAGCGGTGTATTCAGTTTAAAAATGCGATTAAAGAGAGATATAGTTTGGTGCCATAAATAATATTACGTGTCCAGAGAGGGAAAAAAGTACTGTATCCACGGTGATCACATAAAACTACATGTATTATAAAAAAAATCGGTGCAATCTGAAAACACTTACGTGTCAACTACATAGACGTCAACACCTTCGCCCGCATTTCCTTTTTTTGCAGAAAATATGTAATCAGAAAATTATTGCATGATATTTCAGATACACAGGATATCATGCAGATCATCTTAATTAAATTAACAATTTATGGTCATTTCCTTACGTCCGTATGATTGTCCCAATTATTCACGAGGTATCCAAAGGCGATATGGATATATGATAAGTTACAAGTGACCTCTGTAAATGTCCGGCAGAACTCTTCATTCGTGCACTTGCAAAGCACTGCAAAGTCTACATTATCGGAAAGCTAAAAAACTACTTAATTCATCATAGTGCACTGTTGACATCTATCTGGTCAAAATGTTCAACTATAGATTTGGCAAGTTATCATAATTTAACACAAATTTTTAATTGACGCTTTCAGTTGTGACCATTATGACCTTAAATACTAAGCATAGATAAGAGCAAACTACAAAGTTTTGGGGTTTTTTATTTGTTTGTTTGGGGTTTTTTATGTTTCAATTTTTCAAAATATACTGTTTTTTTACTAAAGTGAAAAATAAATAACAAGTTTCAAAACATTTGCAGTTCATTGCACTTTATATGTGAATGTAAAATGGCATCTTTAATTGGTGCAAATAACGACAATATAAAAATTGACCTTTCATATAACATTAGTCACAAGTTTGCGAACCCGTTAGATCTTTTGCCGAAATGCATATTTAATATATGTTAATCTGTCTTGGTCCGTACATTCCATCGACATGTTCAAATTACATCCTGATTAGCACATCGAGCACCAAAACATGTGTCAAGAGTCATTTGTGACAACTGATATCGGCCTAAGGTGTATCATAGATGCATATTAGTAGTAAATGAAAGAATACACTTCAAAATCTATCGCCTTAAAGTTCATTACCGTGCAGGTAAAAAACATAATGGAGCAAAAATTTACATTGAAAGATACACCGATTGAACATTAAAGAAATTTAATGACATTATACGCTGTGATGAAAAGTTTTGCGTCACCTCTATAGGAGTAGTACCCGTCTATATCCAGTTCGCGCTCATTAATCCTCACCAAGCCCTGCAACAAAATTCTTTGCTTTGATTTCACGTATTTTTTCGTTTTGATTAACTGTATATTTTTCATTCATCTAAAACAAATTATTTTAGTTCTCCATTGGCTGAAACATTATTTTATGTTTTATTTCTCCTTTACTGGGAATGATTATATGAGGATGAGCTCAGGTGCGATCCGCTCTGATGTTTTAACAATGAGCAACAAGTATTTATATTTGTAAACTCTGCCTCGATTTTAACTGTACACGACCCAAATGGCCCAAACCTGGCCAATCACTAGAGGGGTTCACGGGTCAAAAGGAATTGTCTTACTTTCTATGCTCTATCGGATTGGGCAGGAGATGTCAGATGATTCTCTTGACCAGTCATACCCTCTACTAATTCAAGTGTACCAGGCTTATGCCATTGCCTCTTCACCTGATCTTTGCAAAAGTAGAGGCCTGTATCCACTTTACTTCGATTTGATCTTTGCATCATGCTCAGTGGAATCTGTTCTGCTTGAAACCTTTGCAAAAATAAAGTAATTCTATTTACCCACTCTGCCTCAGTTTGCTCTTTGCATGACGCTAGAGGAATTTCGATCTTCTCTCCATCCTCTTTGTCCTCGTCATGTCCATTTTCCTCCTCATTCCCATTGTTTTCTCCGTCATCCTTTATCACTAGCTTTGGTTTGAACGCTGTCATCAAGTGATCTTCTTCTATTAGGGCCACATCAGGATCTGAAGACAGCTCATCTATTGTCCTAGAGTTAGTATATGGCAAAAATTTGAACGCATATTGAGCTGAAAAATTCTTATCTATTTTTAAATTTTAAAACCATCATTCTAATCTATTGTCCATTTTATCATCGTATGAGTCATTATTTCTGTACTTTTTCTCGTTCATTTTTGTAACGTATAAAATCGCAAACTTAAATCCTTCAGAAGAGAATAAGTATGGATGTAGGTATGAGGAAGATGGGTATATGTTTTACAGGTCATTGCGAAAATGTGATTGTTAATTTGATTTTAAAATGTCTGACAAAACTTTGCACTCGGTAACATGGGCGGTTGTCTACGTTTACAAAACACAAAACGAAAGTATCAGTCCTCGTCTCTATGTTGATAGCAAAACCCATGCACGATATTGTGCTATGTGAAAAAAAATGTGTGGAAATAGCAGTTGATCAGCAATGAGCTTGGTAGTTGTCTAAAAGAAAGTTTAAACTTTTAACAGCAAGTCTTGATTTTTCCATTCATTTTTTTGCGATACAGGATTTCAAAACCAAACTACAAGTATTAGTGTGAACATCACCCTAAGTTCAATGATTTAAAATCAACTCAAACTTTATGATACGACTTTCACATAATCAATAATGTATATCGCTTGGCAAAGCATTCACCGACAGTTGTCGCCACGGGTATGACCCAATGAGGAAGGTTACGGCAGGACAAGAGCATCGTGCTTCTTGGCTAGCAAATATTGAGAACTTTTCATGCCAACATTCATATTTTTAGCTTGTTTTCAACTATTCCTGCTGTACAACCCGGCACCGACCGTACGTATAAGTGGCCAATTCATCTGTTATGACATCTCTGGCTGTTGCTTTTCATAGATTTCTTTAATTGAAACGAAATCCAAAGACATTTACAAATATATAGGCCCCAATGCACTTTTTGAAAAACCATAATCACAGGATGGCTTGCAACATCGATGAATACTATTATATACGATAAGAAACCTTTTAAATTATTTCCGTTCAGGGTATTCTCAAAGGCGCACCTTGTGAAAAGACTTGCACTACACAAGTTAAATTGTATCAATTTCTTACCCCTGGTCGGCAGTAAGAGCATATCCGTGAAAGCTGCCCAGAGAATATTCCTTTGTAATGCGTGATTGGTTGGAATTAAAGGATATAATGTTATTGACTTTGGACATGTGATTGTTCACTGAAACAAAAGGTATTTATTGAACATTAGAATTGGTACACACATGTATCACAATCATAGACAGTTTCAGATATATAATAATATGAAAACATAGTATTTCTTCCGAGAACTATAATTTCTTGCTACGTCAAAATAGTGTATCATTTTCTATTGAAGACATTCAAATCATAGTTTAAAGCACCAGTCACCGTGACAACGGTGGTCGCAACAAAAGAAAAGTAAAGGACTACAACTGCAAAAGCACAGTAGCTTGCTGGAAGCACAGTTTGTTGCAAGATTCTGATATTGACACCGGCGATACTGATATAAAGTAGATTCCTCATTTAAGTGAAAAAAAATAATTAACGATGCTATCCTCGAATGCATCTGTCTGATTCACTGTATTCCGACAATATTATGGGCACCTGCGTGAATCTGTTTCTGACAACTTAAAATTTAATTACTTAATGGAAGCTACTTTGTTATTTGACCTGGTGTGGACTTAATGGAGTGATAACATGATACAAAAATGAAGAAATTCGTGCATACCACTCGCGATGCCCACATTTTCCTTGAGCAATACAATGTACTGCCCTGGGATTACCGTCGACTGATTGGTCCCCGGGCCATCTAAAGCGATGACGTAAATAAAAACCAATATTACTTCAGTCTACATCATCTTTATAAATTGATTTTGTGAATTATCAATACATTTTTTACTCGTACAAAACTCTAAATTCTGTGGTCCCATCGAGCGATGCAGCGTCCAAGACAAAGTTGATTCTGTGTATGAAATGTACTTAGTGTACCCATTTTTGTAAACACGCATCTTCAGCCATGGACTCCGTATATTTCGAATTGAAAAGTTTGTCTGCTGGACAGAAAACGTTTAAGATATACTTCACTGCACCAGCGTGGAGCGTTTAAACACACAGAGCATAGTCTGCTAGGAAACCATTAAAATGTAAGTAATTACTTCATCAGATAACTTAGGGATTATATTTCTTAAATTTATCTCGTTCGTGCAGGAAAATACGGCGTACGTACGGCATAAATCTCGTACGTACGAGATAGTAAGGCGTACGCAGGATATAGCAAGTCATACACACGAGATAGCCTTACGTGCGTCATAAATTGCGTGCGTATGAGGCAGTAAGTCGTACGTGTGAGATTCTAAGTCATACGTATCGGATAGTAAGTCATACGTACGAGATAGTAAGTCATACCTACGAAATAGTCAGTGACACCTGCGACATAGTAAGTCGTACGTACAATGCCAAATGTATAAGTTTGGGCCACAACACGTCAAAATTCACACTCAAAATAGCGTCTGTTATTGCAACATCGGGGTTAGTATCATTCTATTTCAATTTGGGATTGAGGCAGTCAGAGATTTTGTAGTTGTTGGCACACCATTTTTGGGTGATAATAAGCCAAAGGACATTACAAACGATTTTGAAAAGGTAAGAACTTTTTCGCAAAAGTATACCCCTGCTTTAATACAGTTAGCCTCATACATCATGGAGGAAATCGAGAAGTCCAGCAGTCTTCATGTCTATAGACTGATGCATTTAAAATGCATTCAACGTGGCTTTGTCGTATCACCAAACAGAGTGAGAAGCATGCTCCTGATACTGGACCCAGCAGCTGTTATGTACCGTCGATACAAAAGACTACGGCATAGAATACATGAGAATGAAGGGCCAAATTTTATGTAGCATTTTGATTCATACGATAAATTAAAACCTTATGGGATATGCATCAACGGTTGGAATGGTGGATTTTCTAGAGTGACAATATGACTTGCAGCATATATAACTTGCAGTGACCAACAGGTGCTTCACATATGCTCAAAATACCCTGATTATGATTACTTGATACATATGTAAAGCACCTGTTGGGTGCAAATGGATCTGTTTGATTGCGCCTCGGGAACTTTTTTTTTTTTTTTATACATGACCATTTTCCGTTCTAAAATCAGCTCGAAATCTCTTTGGCCATCCATGGTGAGTACCCACTGCATTTAGTACGTAGCTTGCGATAACTTTAGGGTCACTGCTAGCTCTATATGCTTCAAGCTATATAATCTAAAAATTCCATCAATGCAACCGTTGATGCATATCCCATGAGGTTTTAATTTATCGTATAAATCAAAATGTTACATAAAGTGTGGCCCTTCATTCTCATATATTCTGCGCCATAGTCTTCTTCGTCGACGGTAAAAAAAACACCTTGTGGATCCAGTATCAGGAGCGCGTTTCTCACTCTGTTTTGTGATACGACAAAGCCACGTTGAATGCATTTTAAATGCATCAGTCTATAGCCATGAAGACTGCTGGACTTCTCCCTTACCTCCATGATGAATAAGGCGAATTGTAATATATCGCAGGTGTACCTTCGGTGAAAAAGTTCTTACCTTTTTAAAATTCTTTGTAATGTCCTTCGGCTTATTATCGCCCCAAAATGGTGAGCCAACGACTCCTGAATCTCTGATTGCCTCAATCCCAAATTGAAATAGAATCATACTAGTTCAGATGTTCCAATAACAGATGCCATTTTGAGTGTGAATTATGACGTGTTGTCGCCCAAATTCATACATTTGGCATTGTACGTAGGACTTACTATGCCATAGGTGTCACTTACTATTTCGTACATACGACTTACTATCTCGTACGTACGACTTACTATCTTGTACGTACGGTTGACTAGCTTGTACGTACGACATACTAGAGAGATAAAGAAATTCTCCGACCGTGACCTATCTCACGTCTCAGGGGTCACCTTCGAGCTTTCCCGTGACTTTATACCGTATGCGGTTCGCAGGTGTACCCTGAAGCAAGAGCGACACGTAATCGTCCCGCCTTTATTTCAAATGGGGAAAAAAGAGGTGCGAGAACGTGGGAGTTGCTATTCAACACTCAATGACGAACTGTTTATACGTCAAAAATATGTTTTAATGTGTTCTTCGGAAGGAAAATCATACATGCACTATGCAACTCAAGAAGAAAGTCAAAGTGAAGTATACGTTTCGTGGATATGCTTTGCGCTGGTGCCAATCAGTGAAGCTTAATGAGTAGAATGAGTTTAAGATCCGAGGATAACGTGACACAAATAAATCGATGCCGTTCTTTCAATGACTGGACCATTGTGGCCAGTCGTGGCACGTATCGTAATTCCCGTACAGAAAGGAAACCACACGGGCTTTACGTCCGATATGACTCTTAGTAAACATGAGGTAAACACAATTGGAAAATTATGTTACTTGAACAGCCCGGAGGTGAAAGAGAAAAGTACTGGTTTTTGTGTAAGATTGAATTGTATATTTTTTTTAGTCTCAATAGAACATTATTCATACTCACCGCTATATAAGCATTCCCTTTGAGAAAGGCAACATGTAGATTTCCCCTTTCTTTCTTTCTTTCTTTCTTTCTTTCTTTCTTTCTTTCTTTCTTTCTTTCTTTCTTTCTCTCTTTCTTTCTTTCTATCTGTTTCCCTTTCTTTTTCTTTCTTTTTTCACATACTTTTGTAATGTTATAATACATAACGCTTTCTTCCATTTACACCAGGTTTTATATGACTGCGTGTTACACTTTAGCACAAAACCTGTATTTTGCCATTTCTGTGACCAGTATGTTATTTTGAAGCTGGAGATAGAAAGGGTGCCAGCGAAACGTTTTTATAACCACAAATTATTTATTTAAATCGTTCACTGCAAACTGCGACTTAAGTCGAACTACTGAAGACTACGGCAACTACTCTGAATGATCAAGAAATTGCTAGACTCAAATTCCTTGTGGAAAGACCTTTCATTCAATTTTAAATACCGACATGCACATATTTCCAGAAAAAAATAATGGTCTGGATCAACAGATTTCCTCGAGACGCTTTGGACCCAGCGCGTCAAAGAGCGTCGAGAAGCTGTTGATTCAGCCCACAATTCAGAAAGAAAGAAAAATGCCACTAATTTAAAGTTGAAAAGTTGCAAATTTCTTGTACGCATGTAAAGTTCATGCGCGAGAAAGAGTCACTCAAATTCATTGATCGAAAACTGGGCAAGTAACGGCAGGCTTTTATTCATTTCCCGTAGTGTCATGGGTGATTGGCGGCCAGAGGCGTGGTGAATGCGAAAGCCCGCATATTTCGTGCATTCAGATTGTATTTGAGATATGTCCTACACGTGACGATTGAGGGCTGTTGTACTCATGCCACTTTCGTAAACTTCAATGTATAATTCATATATTTTCAAAATTTATGTCATGGTAAGTGCAATTACTCAATTTGAGTAGCAAGTTGCTATATTTCTATATTGTTATTTGATGATTAAAGTCTTGCTTGAACAGCTCTATTTATCTGTTGAATATATTGCTGAAGAGAGGCCGGGTTGCTCGCGTACCACTGGATCTTAAACTCAATGTGACCACAGTCAGCACGAAATAATCACGTGACACATTTACATGCTACTCGTAAGTAGGACGTTCGCGTAAGGTAAATCTATAACTCTCTATTATCCCGTACGTATGACTTGCTATCCCGTACTTACGACTTATTATATCGTTCGTACGAGATTTATCTTGCAGCAAGTCATTCGTACGAGATAGCAAGCCACACGCACGAGATAATATGCCGTACGTATGAGATAAATCGCATACGTATCAGATAGTAAGTCATACGTGCGGGATAGTAAGCCATACGCACGAGATAGTAAGTCGTACGTACGAGATCCGACTTACTATATCGTACTTACGAGATTTATGTCGTACGTACGACATATTATCCCGATTATCCCGTACGTGCGAAATAAAAGTGTTTTTCCCTTGGTGCTTATACGCTTCCTTCATAACCTCAAAGCTTCATGGCCACAGATACAATTTAACCTGTAACCTGTTTTTGTACTAGAATCTACAAGCTTCGCAGTATAAACTGTAACCTGTGATGTGTTTATTCGACATGAGTGTGGCGCAACATCAGACTGAAAAACGTGACAGTAATGTACCCTTCAAAAGGACAGATGTTTTCTTTAATTAAAGACTGCGCCAATGTTTCATCCTAACAGACAGGTATAAAAAATTGTGGGGCAGGGGGGAGGTGGGGTTATTGCCATATACTAGTAGGAAAGCACACACGCGGTATAACTGTGATGTGGTTTTGTAAATGCAGTGGTGGACTGGTGATATTCGAGATATGTCGTGTACATACCCCACCTCTTTTTAAGGATATTATGTATTTGTTATGCTAATTTTTCCTCCATTTTATATTTTAAATTAATTACAACTTTCAGGAAAAACCTATCGACTTTGTAAGAATGACGCACTCGGTGGGTCCTTTCGTGTCATATTTAGTACAGGGGCGAAGAGAGTATATGTACATAAATGTTGACGGCTTGTCAAAATTAATTGAATTGCCTCGTTCAAAGAACCCAGAGATATTTTTTCACCATTACGACATCTTACAATGGCTGAATTTAGTTTCGAACTTAATGGTGTTAAAACAATACTTAAGTTATGCCGTCCTTGCACGGCATCCCATTGTTGCAGAGAGTGACGATACACCACATACATCCTGTATACAAGAACGCGTCAGGGGTAATAATTGTTGGGGCCACAGACACGTTCAGGGTGCAGACATATAGAATGGTCAAATAACAGCGGGCTTATTGACTTACTAATTGAGACCATAAAATGCGAAGTAAATACCGCGTGACTCGCGAATGTGTTAGTTGTTACATGGACAAAGCTTCATAAAAGTAACTTCTAAGCCCCAGGGGGTTTACATAGTGTTCGAAGCCTACTTAAAGTTTGGACTCGATCACTTGAATATGCTTAATACACCGTTGTGTAATCTGTCTCTCATCTTAAATCACGAAGAATTTGAGGAAAAATTAGTTTACTCTCCATTGTAATCTGAAGATGTACAGTAACGACAGACAAAATCGTAGCCAGACAGCACATCTGCGAGACCACAGGGCACGGGAAAGGATAAAAGTCGACTTACCTTCCTTAGCAGAGACAACAGCATGCAGCAGCAACATGGATGGTATCATTAACAAATGCATCTTGATGATCCTTTGGCACAAACAGACAATAACTGACTGCTTTCTATCAGGGTGTTCTATCCCTTACAGCAGTCATTAATTTTCCATGTGAATCTACGGCATATCAGCAGATGTTTGCATCCGTCCTTTGTCTAAGAGATTGGGTATCGCTGTCATGTGTCCCAACTGCCTTGATATATCTGCCATAACCCCGAGGGAGCATACATGTACAGATTATCTCATCATCTTGCTCACTGCAGGCCTTGCATGTGTAGACAGGTGCGGTTATAGATGTCAAATGCACAAATCACATGGGAAGAGTTTTTTTTCTTCCAAAGAAGGCATGCTGAACTTGCGATGACTTCAGAATCTTGACGGTTGTGGCTTTACAGACGGTGGCATTGTCATTCGTATATCCACACATGTCTGTGGATCCATGGGTAATGCAATATGACTTCAAAGATTGGTGCGCAGGCCCATTAAATTTGAGTATGCATGGCATTTGACATTTCTTTAAATGAACTGTAATTACGTAAGTATTTTCGATTCGTATACATTGTTAGAGCGTTTGAATCGCCTAAAGCACATTAATAAAATGCTAAAATCATCTTGAGCACGTGTCACCCACAAATAAAATTCATAATCAAAGAAGTACGAGAAAAATATTAATGCGTTTGTATGACACCTGAAACAGCAATTTTCGTTCCGTAGTGTCGAATTCGGAATTGAAAAGTGTATTCTGCAATAAAGAAGCTACTTGTCAATAAACAAATATGATGAATGAAGGAAATAAGCCAAGTCGCTATCTCAACCTGGCCCAGAGACAGGCTGAATGAAATCGGAGGTCATTCAATACAGGAAGTGACCTTTTTCCATTCAACTTGTTAAGTTACCCGGGTAACCATAAGCAAACTTTTCATTTTTATAGATTTCTTGCACTAGTTTCAAAGATATATTAAAACGATATTATGATACACAGTAGCAAATGTCGTAATAAATGTAGCTGCCATCTGTAACAATTCTTTTCAAAGCTTTATGTTTTACACCTGTACATTTCTGTGTAAAGTGGGTGAAGTTTGTATTGCATGGCCTGTGGCCCAATTGGAGCAACACACCTCACTGAGCATGCTCAATTGAGATGGCTATTTGGCTTATTGTGAATACAGTGAACACAAATAATACATTAAGGACAACCGTAGGATTATGCTGCTGCACATATTTGTCATCTAACTGTCCAAAAAGAATACGATGCGGTCAAAAAAGTAAAAGAAACAAAGATCTCTGTTTTGGATCATAGCCATGAAAATTTTGACGAACATAGCATATAGCTTTTAAGCTTTCTGATGTTATTAGTACTTTTGTCTGTTTGCTTAACACACACACACACACACACACACACACACACACATCTCTATCAGAGATGCCAACTGTTCCTCATCACCAGGGGCAGTCCCTGAAATAAGCTGAAAATTTGACCAAATTACGGTGTGTATCCCTCATCAAGATTGAGTATTTGCTGTTATATTCTTTGCCAGTTATTTTATGTCCCTGGTGGTCTTGACTACTTGTCCCTAAAATGCCACTTTGAATGCTGGCACCCCTGCTACGACTCTATGTATGTATGTATGTATGTATGTATGTATGTATGTATGTATGTATGTATGTATGTATATGTATATGTGTGTGTGTGTGTCTGTGTCTGTGTCTGTGTCGTGTGTCTGTGTGTGTCTGTGTGTGTCTGTGTCTCTGCGTGTGTCTGTGTCTTTGTCTGTGTCTGTGTGCATGTGTGTATTTGCATTTCTAATTTTAAGTTTGTTGAACATTTAAAGCGTCTGTTATGAATGTTGCTGCGTGCCAGTTTTTAACCCATTGGATGATGACATGACACTGTGTGAGCTGTAAGGTGGATGCTTCATGGATGCACCTAAAATAGATAGATACTGGTCTTTCGTCCGAGTCCTTGTGGCTTAAATTTATGGCAAATGCAAGAAAACAAGCAAGAAGTTAATGTTTTATATTTTGCTGCACAATGTGAAAGTTTTACAATTTGCAACCTTCAGAAGGAGGGCCGATTATCACTTTTAATTTTTAAGTTTTATTACCATGCTATCTGTTTCCAGAATGTTTTCTTAGCCCATTCCGACATTCATATTAGGCTGTAAAGCAAATATGCCTATTTGGGGGGGGGGGGAGGGAGAGGCAAACTCTGAATTTATTTCTGTGTTATGCATCAAATAAAAGGCCGCTCCGCCGAAAGCAGAGGGTCGTTGGCAACGCAAGGCTACTACATTCTTCTTGAAGATCAATGGCCGAGATACTTTTCATGTGCTCATTAAAGTGTGTGTGTCAACACACACTTTTCTGTTTTTCCTGAAATTCTTTATTTCTTTCTTTCTTTCTTTCTTTCTTTCTTCTTCTTTACCAGCAAATTTGTCCGACACTTTTCTCAAACACTATTATACATAGAAACTCCAAACTTGGCATGATTGTACCTCCATACAAGGAGTTTGACCGTTTTATACAAAGGAATGAAGATGTTTAAAATTATGCAAATTAAGGGCATTTGAAATTTTAAATCTTGAATATCTTCAAAAGTATAATAGATAGAGATGTCATTCCAACTTCTACTAGGGGGTTATTGACCAGTGCGCATCTAATGAATCTAAAACAAAAGATGTAACAATTTAATTATGCTAATTAGCAGCATTTGAAATTTTAAAACTTGAATATCTTCAAAACTTATATAGATAGAGATGTCATTTTACTTCTAATAGGGGGTTGTTGACCATTGTGCATATAATGAATCTAAAGCAAAAGTTTTATCCATTTAAATTATGCTAATTAGAAGCATTGGAAATTTTAAAACTTGAATATCTTCAAAACTATTATAGCTTAGAGATGTCATTTCAACTTCTACTAGGGTGTTGTTGACCATTGCGCATGTTATGAATCTGAAACAAAAGTTGTTGCAATTTAAATTATGCTAATTAGGAGTATTCCAAATTTTCAATCTTGAATATCTTCAACACTCTAATAGATAGAGATGTCATTCCAACTTCTACTAAGGGGTTGTTAACCATTGCGCATGTAATGAATCTAAAACAAAAGTTGTAGCGATTTAAATTATGCTAATTAGCAGTATTCGAAATTTTCAATCTTGAATATCTTCAACACTATAATAGATAGAGATGCCATCCCAACTTCTATTCCTGTGTTATGGATTAGTTGTACATTGCCATACCAATATGCTTTGAAGACACACACACTGATTTGCTATGCAGCAAATCATCTTTCCTAGTTTAGTTTATTCCATTCCATGTTATAATCACGCGATCGCAATCGCCATGAACATTGCCTGTCGTGCATTTGGACACATTCAATCGGTTACAAAGCATGATTTCCTACAGTAACAAAAGGAATTGGGGAAACTTATTTTTCATGTCCCAATCTCGAACCCAAAATGCAGCAAAGTGATAACATGGTCCTAGCATACAGGTATGATAATAATCATGATTGTACACCAAATATGAACATTGTAAGTAATTGACCGACTGGTTGGAATATTTAAGCACGCGTGATATTTTATACTTGTAGCTTTTGCGGATGTCTAAAAGACATTTTACCCCAGGAATTATAGATATGAGATTTTTTTTTGCATTTTCAAGCTTTTCGTTTGCCTCCATAGGATCCCCCTAGCGACGAGCGTCCACATTATTGAACGCAACAGCGAGTGAGGAGGACGCTTTGGAGGCAAACTTTTCGTAACAAATAAGTAAGGTACATGTCAGTGTCTCACTGCTACTAAGCTTTACTAGGGGCTTTGATAACCTTTCTTCTGCAAGCAGTTTGATTTTATTGCATCTTGATAGTTCATGTTAAACTTGAACGGCCCTGTATCTTCACAAAATTATTTAAAAACGGCTATATTTTACTTGTGTGGCAGAATCACATATATCCAGGTTTTTCTTTCTTCTATGGGGAGCTATTTCCGCCTGGATTGCTTAGACTTCATGCTATATCCCAGATACCACGTCTTGTTGATCACATTGCTGTTTTCTAGTATTTGTGCCATATGCAACATATATGTTAATTTCCCACCAAGTTCTGTGACCCTGTGGCTGGGCAACTGTGACAATCAGCCGCCATGATACCTTCGTACTGATGGAAAGCTAAGGATGGTACCAGCATTTGTGAGGATAAAAAAATACCTATTCCAAACGTATGAGGACTCCCACTTACATCAAGCGCAGCGCGTCTTTGGAGAACATGATTATGACTGTTTGAAGAGTCAATTATGTCCAAGTCAAAAGTTTGCAAGAGCAACATATTTTGCCATGTTTGATGAACGGAGCTGCCCGTACATGCCGGTACTTTATTGTTGAACGATACAAGTCTAAGCAGCTAATATGAAAGTTCGGTCCTGTACTGGTATAATCTAATAAAAGCTAAAAAAAAAAAAAAAAAAGAAAAAAAAAAAAAGAAAGAAACTCTGTGCCGAAGAGTAAATAGTTTTGATTCCTAGTATTTAAAGGATAAACTGTGCAAAGTGAGAAATGATGAAAAAAAAGCACTTGGTTGCACTAAGATATGGAGAATTCATCGATACTGTGAGTGCACAAGTGTAGCAAAATCCTAAACGTTTTTGGTCGTTTTTCCGGCCCAAAACAACACGCAAAAATCTCCCTAACATTATAACAGGGTTCGATAAGGAATTTTCCTGTGCGGAAAAGAAAGCTTCGGCTTCCAGTCCCTACATTTACTCAGTTTTCCACCACGGCTGCCAATATCTCTCATTACCTAAAACCACTTTTTAACTACACCCACGGTTAACGACATGCACATTTTCGACTTATGAAAAAACAAATTCTTCAAAACTTGGATCGTAATAAAGTCATTGGGCCGGATAATCTTTCGGGGCTTTTTTGAAAGAATGCGCAGCAGAAATGACCCCATCTCTCAAATATTTGTTCTCAAATTCTGTAATTCAGGGTAAACTTCCCTCAAAATGGAAGGACGCAAATGTTATTCCTGTTCATAAGAAGGGCAACAGAAAAGATTTTGAAAACTATAGATCAATATCTTTGCTTTGCATAGTTAGTAAAGTGATGGAGAGGTGTATTTTGAATCAAAAGTTTCCAACACTTAAAAGGTCTCTCCCTCACCTTCAACATGTTTTATGAAGGGGAAATCTTGTGTCACGCAAATCGTAGACTTTGTTCATACGCTAGGCAAAAGTCTTGAAAACAAAATTCAGATAGATGTACTCCACTTAGACTTTTCAAAAGCTTTTGACTCAGTGCCTTGTAATCTGCTGCTGCACAAAATGAAAAGCTTTGGTATAAATGGTCAGCTGCATGTATGGTTTACGAACTTCTCATCAGATAGGAGACAGAATACATATTAGTAGAAGGTGAAACCAGTGAGTGGAAACCAGTTATTTCTGGTGTACGCCAGTGCTCCATTTTGGGGCAATTACTGTTTCTACTATACATAATGATCTGCCTACGTCACTAGCAAATGAAACCACCATGTTTCTGTTTTAAAAAAAGTATAGTACCCATAATACATATGGATTGCGACTACATTAATCACTCTCCATGGCACAGATGGTGGCGTATACTTTCCTACCTACATGTTTGGAGGAAATCGAAGGACTCGGGAAAAAAAACCACCGTGCACAGTCAGAGTGGTAGGAACTCTTTCCACATGCTTCACCGGCCGTAAATCGAAACCAGGCCGCAGAGGTGAAAGGCGAGCGTGTTGCAGCTCCGCCAACCGTGCAGCCGCATGTTTCTGTTTGCCAACGACTCTAATTTGTTTAGAGAAATTCGCTTCCATGCTGACGCATTTGCTCAACAAAGAGACATAGGCAAACTATTTTTATGGAGCAATATTTGGGGTATGAAATTTAATACAGAGAAGTGTATACAACTGTCAGTCAATCACGCTGACCAGTCATTTTTTTTTAATATGAATAACATCCCCCTTCAACCATTTTTCATCCCAAAACGATTTCGGCTTCGAGTTAGACTCTTGCCTGAACAGGTCGAAACATATCGCCAAATGTTGCACGAGAGCAAATTGTGCGCTCCGTGTCATCAAGCGAACTTTTGGATACCAGGCGCTCTCAGAAGCCACCGGGAGGTTGTATCATGCAACGGTGCGAAGCCACCCAGAATATGGATGTGTTGTGTGGAATGTCGCTACAAAGAAAAACTTGGTGGCTCTGTAAGCAATCCAGCAAAGGGCCACTAAATATATTTTGTGGTTTCTTTGTGGCGATACCTACAAAGTCTGTCTTGCTAAGTAAAACCCGCAGCCCCTGTCCTTCAGGCAGGAGTTGTTGGATTTGGTGTTTTTTGTACAAATGCCTAAATGGGTACTATTCAATAAAACTTGACACTTTATTTCCAGTCCAAACAAATAAC
The DNA here is from genome assembly GCA_964020975.1 of Hermodice carunculata. Lineage (NCBI taxonomy): Eukaryota > Metazoa > Annelida > Polychaeta > Eunicida > Amphinomidae > Hermodice > Hermodice carunculata. The sequence goes on along the minus strand of OZ026612.1, from coordinate 76,854,548 downwards.
CTAGACCTGCGCAACTCAAACCATAGCATCCATTTTAAGCCTTCCCGTTGTCGTACTGAAATTTCGCTGCTCCTATGCAAATAGTACAATAGTCACTTCGAAAAACTTACCATGCAGAATGAGAGCCACCACAACAGCCAGTATGTTCAAAATCAGACTCAGCCAGCATTACAATAGCTTGAGGGCTGAGAACTTTGATTCCCTCAACACATGTACTTGGACCAGCAAATGCTTCTGTGCGAAATGTAGGGAATAATTATATAACGACTCCACTCTCATTAATATACTTTATTTTTTTTATAGAGGATTAGAAATATAGCATATGGCTAATACAAATTCTTCTCCTCAAGTAAACACAAGTACATCAATCATTGATATTTCAGACTGTAACTAAGAAAAAATCAAGCTAAAGGTAAAATGAGAAAATACACATACAATATAAGGTATAACAAAACAATTTAGTCATGCGTATCTACCATGACAAGCAGAAGGTGAAAAAAACACAAACTATTACTTGCTCAATTCAAATAAATACATAATTATAACCAACGAACCAAAAGTTACATAATTGTAACATAGGCAATCATAATAACCATGCGCAGATTTAAAAAACAAACAAGGTGATGCAGTGTATGTTCAACACCAACAGAATCATGACACATGATTATAAGAAAAATCACGTGAACATACATACTTAGTACTTAGATCACCAAAAATTACATTCAAAAATGTGAAAACAAGGACTACGCGTGGCACATAAATCCAAAGCAAACAGGAAAATCAAATTGGAAACATATTGTCGCTATCGTTATTGCTTATAAGTTTTTCAAACCTTGAGGTCTTAACAGTGTAAGTCCCTATCGTATCCATAATGTTGCAGTTTGCATCGTATGGAACGCACCAAACAAAAGTAAGTCTACCCTCTCGGTCAATGATAAGATATCAAACAAAATATCTGTATTATCACTTAGAATGTCTTCCACCCTTGTCAAGGCTCTATGTCTAATATCGTTATAAAGAGGACACTGCAGCATAAAATGAATTAAAGTTTTGGACCTGGAAGCACAAGCCCATTCAGGGGTGTTAGATCGGTGTCTCGAAAAAAGATGAGCATTCAGTGAGCTGAAGCCGACTCACAAACAATTTAACAGTATAGCAATTTTTCGGAGCCGATACCTTAAATGTTAAAATCTTGAAGGGTAAAATACAAGTTTTCCAGACATTTTGAAACTGTTAACTGAAAGAGCCCTATGTACTGTTAATGGTTATGTGTTCCAAAGCTCTTAAATGTAGACGAAATAAATGAGTTAGCAAAGATCGATGTGCAACAATTTACAGTTACACGATCATTTACATGCCGTAGATTATAACTAGTTCTGTCCCCATCGACCCTGGGCAGCAGTTCACTCAAATGCGCAGGACACAGACCTTTGACTACTTTATGATAAGTAACCAAACTTGGATACTTATACTCCACTCTTGAATCGTATAATTGTTATTCTACCTGTGAATTTTATATATTTTTGCCGAGTTTAGATTGGACACCCCTCTGACATGTCTTGTTCAATTACTTAAATGTTATAATATCCCTTGCACATACATGTATGCCACTTCTGTTTTACTCTCAGCATCATCAATTTACAGCGTCAGCTGTGTTCATCTTCGCCACCTACATCATGGGGGAGTCGACTCGCAGAGGTGTCTCACCTGTTTGACTGCTTCCATTCAGCAGATTTTTACGCTTTTCTATCACTTGTATATATATATATATATATATGTATGTATGTATGTATGTATGTATGTGTGTATGTATGTATGTGTGTGTGTGTGTGTGTGTGTGTGTGTGTGTGTGTGTGTGTGTGTGTGTGTGTGTGTGTGTGTTTTCAATCAATATTTCAGTCCGTTAGGATGGTGGCTCTTTATCTGATACAATAAACTTGAGTCAAGAGGATTCAAAGATATACTTTTGATCAAATATTTCTACAAATGTTGCTGTAAATATCCGGATAAGGTCAGAAAGTTTGGCTTTATTAATTTTAGAGATTTTAGAATTGCCTGTTTTGCTACTTAATTTTATCGTTTGGCATCATTCTGTTTTAATGTTCACCTTTCAGACAATTTAGGCTAGCTTGTTTTGCTGTTAGGTTAAACCCCCCGAGGCTATCGGTAGCAAGCAGCGGCCTACGACACTTACGAACTTGCCTAATTGTACTTGATATCTGGTTAAGAAACGTTATGTTTTCATTGCATTCTCTTGACTTAAATACAAATGACTTTCATTCTTTCTGACTTGCCCTATGATTTTGCTGTTAAAATCCAAAGGTTATTAGAAACTTTGGCTACATTGATTTTACAGCTTTTAGATTTGTCTGTTTTGCTACTTAATTTTATCTTTTGGCATCATTCTCTTTTAATATTTACTTTCAGTCATTTTAGGCTTACATGTTGTCTGCCAAACTTGTAACTGTCGTAGGCTGCTGGGGCTATTGGTAGCAAGCAGCGGCCTACGACAGTTACAAGTTTGCCTAATTGTACTTAAAATCCTGTTAAGAAAAATTGTTTTGGTAACATGTTTTTGGCATAAATACTAATGACTTTCATTCTTTTCTGACATTTCTAAATGCACATTTACCCAATATTAAAAAAATACTCAAAATTGATAGTATTTTCTCAAATGTCACAAACCTGACACATTACGCTGAAACATTGACTCAGGGTTGGCAGTGAAATAGAGTTTAATTGTTTGGAGACTCTCATAGGTGAGGAGCAGGTGTCACCATGAAGTTTGTTTTACATTTCTGGTGCAGGATGACCATTGTTGTAGTGCTTGTTATGACTTCTCTTGGTTTGTACAGGTGGTCTAGCTGCAACTCTTTATTTTACAATCACCGGGACTAAACATAAAGCCCCAGTTTGTTTCTACTTCAGTTATACACTGGTAGGTGGTTTAAGGTAGCGTCGGTAAACCTCCGCGTGTATACCGCTGCGGTCTTTAACCCGCTCTTCTGTCAAGGATAATATTTTTACACCCATGAAACTATATATATTTATTTTCGCCACGATCTCTAGATTTCATATGTGCTATAAAAATTCGGAAAAAGCGCACTCGTGAGACAAGAGCCGGGCTATAGCATGAGGGTCTGTTTTCAAGATTTTTCGAGGCGCAAATGAATAAAAATTTCCGTACAACCTTGAAATTTTGTGAAATGAAACTTTATATAGGTGCCCAGGTTCGGCATTTTTGTTTCTTCTCTAAAAGGAATAGTTATCATTTTATCAGCTGTAGAAGGGGTATCTTCTCAAATTAACCACTTCTCTGAGTTTAGAATTCCGAAAACCGCACAAAAAATCAAAATATATCCAAACGCAGGATGCCGCACCTAAGTTATATTGTTATCTTTTCGTGCCTTTTTATTTCGTGAAGATCGGTCCACCCGTTTTCGAGAAAATTAAAATCAAAATTAGGAAAGTCGTCGCCAAAACGAAACCGCAAAAAATGGCCCCAAAAGGAAATCTGGCCGTGTTTGGTGGCATTTTCGGCTGTTACTTGAGCTGTATTCACTCCATCGTTACGACTCTTCTTGTGTGAAAAGAAACCATGTGCTACTATACGTTCTATGCATTGTCATAAAAAAATGAACATTAAAAGCCGTCAATTAATCACAATCTTTGAAGTCATTCCACTAAAACTTGAACTATTCTGTGGTTTCCTTGTGATGGTTTCTCATGTGTCCCGCTACAAAGACAATGAGAGAGGTGGGGCGAAGGGGGATAACCATAATCGCATTATCACCCCGGGCAACCAACTTTGGCCCCCGTATTCAAAATGGCGGCGATGACAAACAACAACACGCGGTTTTACAGTTTGCTTGACAAGTTTACAAATATGACATCGCTCACTGCTCATATGTTGGATCAAACATTGGGGACCAGCAAATTTGGCATCGCTTCCGACTCATACAACAGATCAAAGAAGCGAATGGCTTTATTAACACGATGGCAGTGCTTCACTTTGCACAGTGTTTCGGAAAGTTTTGTACAACTTTGTACGACCTGACCAAATTTCAACGCGAAAACCATGTGACGGTCAAGGAAGGAGAAAAAAAATGGGAAACTTCTTCGCTGGACAGAATTGCTAGATAGCGGGTTGAGAACCAGAGGGAGATTGATAGTGAAGCTAGTTATACCGCAAGGAGTACATCAATTGCAACGGGACGCAAATTTGCGGACGTTTCGACCGGGACAGTTGTCAGTGACCAGGCAGACACGGTAGACGTTGCCGGAGAAGGCGAGTGGCATACCGAGGGGCGACCAGATCCGTCGGATTGCGAGTTTATTGACAACGCTGGGGATCCAGTACCGGATTTCAAAGGATACATGGGCCATGCTGGGCCACTGTGACGACCCACCCTCACAAGACCAGTGTCCAACAGGCCCTACAAGCTGGTGCAAATTCCAAGTCGACCAAACTTTAGGGACAAACAGCTACCGGTAAGTAGGTTTTTTTTTTTTTTTTTTTAACAAGATTCTAATTACCAATTACTCAATTTGGGCAAAAGGTTTCAGATAGTTGTATATAACATGGGCCATCATATATAATTGTCCTGAAGATAGTGCTGGATTCTTTTACTGTTATACAAACATTGAAATTCTGAAAGAGAGAACCTTCATCAGCGGTTACTGTATGGGGCATAATGGGGGATTAATGGTATGGGAGTATCAAAGGATGCAAACACAATGCAGGTGCGTTCTGCCTTTGTTTTGTTGGTATGGTTCATATACAAACACTGTCAGATGTTAACCTTGGCATTTCATAGCTTCCATTGTGTTCATGGCTTTTGTTATGCCTTCATAATGCTGTCACAAATAGGTACCAAAGTGTCCTTGTTGTTTTGTTTTTTTTTCAACAAGAGAATAAGCATATATGATAAATATTACAGCCACTTGTACAAGTGATTATTGTGGAGGGAGCAAAATAGAGGTAATATGGTAATCTTCATTTCAAAATAGCTAAATTTTATTTTCAGGCCACCAGCACAGCCACGAGCTCCAGCGGTAGTGGAATCAATGCGACCGCTGTTCACCACACTGACACAAGTGACAGACAAAGAGCTTTTGTGGGGTCTTGTTCACTGGGAGCTGCACAAAACGACAATAAAGCATTACATCATGTGGTGTGGACGATAGGGACACCCGAAAGAATGTCCAACTCAGGAGGAGTAGATGTGTACAACCCATGTGAAACAAATGGACTATATTTCATGTAAAGTTACACATGCAGGGGTCCAAGTGAAAAAAGAAAACAGTCTCATATCAAGCGCAAAAAGTAATGAGTCGACTGTTGAGCAATAAATTTGAATGCCATGAAAGTGGCAACATTGGACATTACGTAAAAGTCAGTCCTAGTTTTTTGGACTTTGTTAGAATAAGATTTCCAGTGTCTCTGCCAAATGCGACAATAATTGACCTTGTTTTGTTTTTTGTTTTTTTTTGTTGTTGACATTTTTGTCATAGTGCAGATCCCGACCCGGGACCCCATAATTCTTAATAAATATGTCAAGTTTCATATCCAGTGCAAAACTAAAAAGTGGACTGTTGAACCATAAATTTGTGTGCTGTCACAGTCGAAACATTGGACATTGCAGTCTGGCAGACTTGAAAAATAAGATTTCCGGTGTCGCTGCCAAAGGAGACAATAATTGACGTTTTTTAACGGTGCAGCTTTCAGACCAGGACCCTATGGTCTTGAAACAGTGCACTACCTGTATATATTTGTATAAAAAAGAATGGGATTTCAACAAATAGTCGTTTTTGTTGTCATGTTTTTAATGTAAAAACAGCTTGGTGGCCTGGTGTTTTCCTCATCGACATCTATAGGATAAAATGCCCCCCCCCCCCCAAAAGGCCAGTTAGGAACAATATGGTATATTGTACAAGTAGTTCCGTACCAATCATTGGTTACGACCATTTCATAATTACATTTTTTCAGTGAACTGTATATCAGGGTCAATGATAAAATTTCAATGTAAGTTTTGGCACCACAACAAAACTGCCCAGATATGCTATTTTCCCCTTTTCACCAAACTGTTAGTAGGTTTTCTTCTTGTAAAATTTGTGGTAAAGTGTTATGACAATTTTGATATAGAATCTGATAAATGCAAGGATATAACAACAACACTTTTAATTTTGTACAAAAAACAAGTTTATTGACAATATATACAACACTCATTTATCCGCTTTCACCTGTCCATCTCCTTCAGCCCTGTTGAAAGTGTTCGAAATTTTCTACCAATCCACAAGCAATAAACATCAACCAAAAGCCTCATCAAGCTTTGTCTACACCAGTAGTCCATATTTCACATGTCCATTTTCTAAACAGTCGTAATGGCACGACAAAACTCTTCTATGGAAACCTCGTATGTTCCTGGCCAGATTTCCCCTTTGACTTGGTTGGGTAGCATGGTTCTTATCAGCGCAAGGACACATGGCGGAAAGGTGAATTGGCACTCTGCAGGTCCTATTTCCTGATCCTGAAAATGCATAATGAATTATATTATTAATTTATTTCGTATGCATTGTGTAAAAATTAAAAAGCATAAAATTGTGCCAGGACTGATTGTTGCATACTTTTTTTTCAATCCCATGATCAGAAAATTTGACATGAATACCTGGATATATATAAAGATAATGTAATATTATGAGGACATTGTCATTAAATAAATAATGAATACAGAATTATATAATTGATTTTTTTCATGTGCATGCATAAAATTTAAAAATCTTGAAAGTGCCTGCGTTGATTTGTTGCATAATTTCTTCAATCCCACGATCAGGGAGGTTGACATGAATACCAGGCCTTTTAAATTGGATACATGTGAAGATATTAAAATCTTATAATATATGTAAAGATACTGAAATATTATAAGGACGCTGTCATAATAAAACAATGATAATTTGTAATGAACCTGTTATTTCAAATTTGAAACCCATTAGGCAAATTACAATATAATAATAATAATAATAATAATAATAATAATAATAATAATAATAATAATAATAATAATAATAATAATAATAATAATAAATTTTGGTTGTGTATTGAAGCTGAAACACATGTCTCTCTCTTTGTCTTTTCCTCTCACTGGCACTGGACGATATTGATACTTGTTTGTTATTACTGAGTAGTTGTCTGAAAAAGGAAACTCGTACCTTCAGCTTATGTAGGCCCATGAACAGTAGTGCAACCACCGTATTTGTTTGTGGGTCTTGTTCTACATTTTCATGGCGGTGATCGACATGACCAGCTGGTTGAAAAACACCTCTGCATTGTACCTGCAAAAAGCACACAAATTGTTTACTGAGGACTCTTGATAATGGATCACCACAAAAGTTTGCAAAAAACACATACATGTATCGATAAGGATAAGCTATCCAGCTAGAAAGGGTACATATTGGTTCAGGGGTAAGTCAAATTGTTCTTATCTGAACCTGTACTATACAAATTTAGTAACTATGGTTTGTTTAACAGGTATTCTTCTTTCATAATGAAGATCTGCATTAATAAGCAAAACTTCACTTATTCAGCTAATTCATCATTTGTCACCTTCATATTTATTCATTATTATGTGGGTTGTCTTTGCTGAATATTTAACTTAGACAAAAAGCCGCTATTCAGAGAGACATGTCCGGGTATAGGCTCCGAAACATGATCGGAGTAGTTACCGCTGAAGACACTTTAATTTATTAAGGCTAATAAAGCCTATGTCGATATTTTACAGAGAAACGTGTTTAATATGGACAATAGTACTTCCATATGTATATAGGTTAGACAGGGACAGGTTAGCTTATGGAGAGTAAAGAGCTCGGACTGCGGAATAAGGTAATGAATACTAGGAAGTGGTTCTGGCGAAAAGACACATATACAAGGCTTATTGTAACAATGGTTACCCGCATTGATATTTAACGTAATATGGCCATAGAAATGCAACTTCAATAGAAAAGAAGATTTGCTTCAGAGCAAATCTCCCTGGGTGCCTTCAAAATGACAACAGCTTGAAATGCCACACTTTGTCATTGTTCAGCATAATCTAATTTTGTATATTAGCCTAATTTGCATAAATTAAAATGATATATCTTGGTTCTTGGTTCATTGGATGTGGCCATGTCACAAACTTATGAACCGAAGTTTGAATGACACCACTATCTATAATAGTTATGAATCTATCCAAGATTTAATTTTTGTGTATTTGTCTAATTTGCATAAATTAAAGTACACAACTTCAGTTTCTGGTTCATTGGACGCAGGTATGAAATGAAATGAACTTTATTGACTGCACTACAACACACATCCGTAGCAATCTGTCAGGTTACACAAATACAAATACAGGCTTCATATACAAACACAAATACAATACCAATTACAAATGTCACAAAAAGGTCAAAGTATACACACGAAAAGCCGTGTACAGTATGCACACACACACACACACACACACACACACGAAACCCAAGACTAATATCACCGATCACACACATGACACACAGAGGAACTACAGTGCGTTCACTCTTATAGTATAGCTAATGGTACTAGCGACATATTTTTCTACAATTTGAATAATCTCGCTATCTTGTAATTTCATTAGCATGATAAATATTTGATCAGAATCATGTTGAGTGAACGTACCAAAATATTTTCAAATGCTTTAATCATAATTTTGCGAGGACTTTCGAACAGTTCACATTCCATCATAAAGTAGTACTAATTTTCAATTTGGTTGCAAAAGTTACATGTCCGTTGATTTAATGGTATTTTGTTGGGTCGTTTGTGTCTACCGGTTTTGATGTATAAATTGTGTGCACTAATACGGATTCTGATTATGTTTTTACGTATCTCAATTTTTTTATCAGTTCTAGATAGGGTTCGAGCCTAAAATTGTGTTTGAATTTTACATATGTAATTAGTTTGGCTTCTTCATTACTTTAACATCTCATCATTCCACTGGTAACAAAATTTTGTCAGCAATTTGCTTGTTAAGATTTTTTAAGGGAATGTGACACCTCGAGAGCATGATTGTGTATAGTATGTCACAAAATGAAGTTGGAATGGTACCTCCAGTTTTGAAGTAATTCAAGATTTAATTTTTGTGTATTCATCTTATTTGCATAAATTAAAATTGTACAATTTTGAATCATGGTTCATTGAATTTGGCATCATGTCATAAACCTATAAATTGAAGTTGGAATGGCACCTCTATCAATAATAGTTTTGAAGCTATTCAAGCCAAAAATTTTGCATATTCGCCTAATTTGCATAAATTAAAATTATACAACATTGGTTCATGGTTCACTGGATGCGACTTTGCCACAAACCTATAAATTGAAGTTGGAACCACATCTCTATGTATAATATTTTTGGAGATATTCAACTTTTAATTTTTTTCAATGCCCCTGATTAGCATAATTTAAAATTTTTACAACTTTCATTCACTGTCCATTATATTGGCAGGTGACTCAAACCAATACCTGCATATCGAAATTCTGTGTCTATAGATTAAAAGATATGGGCCTTTAAAATTATAATAGCCCTTAATTTGCATAATTTTAAACATCATGACTATTCCAAACGACACGCCCAATTTTACTGGTAGGTCAATCACCAGGGCAAGTTTAGTGGTTTTCGAAATAATAGTTCCTGAGAAAAAGTCCGCACAAATTTGGTCGGAAAGAAAGAAAGAAAGAAAATAACTAGAATAGGAGATTTGCTTCACAGCAAATCTTTCTGAGTGCCTTCAAAAAGAGAGCAGTTTGAAATGTTACACTTTGCCCTTGTTCAACATAATTTAAGATTAAGTTGGAATGGCATCTCAATGTATAATAGTTTGAAGTTGTGAACCATTTAATTTTGTGTAATCACCTAATTAGCATAAATTACAATTTTACAATTCTGGTTCATTGGATACAGGTATGTCACACACCTGCAAATTGAAGTTGGAACTAGAAAAGAAGATATGCTTGACACCAAATCTGTCTGGGTGCCTTCAAAATGAGAAGTTTGAAATGCTATACTTTGCCATTGATCAACATAAACTATATATTGTGTATTATGCTAATATCAATAAATTAAAAGGCTACAACTTTGGTCCTTGGTTTATTGGATGTGACCATGTCACAAACTTATAAAGTGAAGTTTGAATGACACTACTATCTGTAATAGTTTTGAAGTGATTTAAGACTTATTTTGTGCATTTGCATAAGTTAAAAGCCTGTAACTTTGGTTCATGGTTCATTATATGTGGTTATGTCACATGCCTACAAATATAAGTTGGAATAGCACCTCTATGTATAATAGTTTTGAAGTTATTCAAAGATTGAAATTTCTTGTATTCATCTTATTTGCATACATTAAAATTGTACAATGGTGGATCATGGTTCATCGAATGCAGCTATGTCACAAACCCATAAATTGAAGTTGGAATGGCACCTCTATCTATAATAGTTTTGAAGCTATTCAAGATTTAAATTTTGCATATTCACCTAATTTTTGCATAAATTAAAATCCTATAACTTTGGTTCATAGTTTATTGGATGCGTCTTTGCCACAAACCCACAAATTGAAGTTGGAATGGCATCTCTCTCTCTATAATAGTTTTGGAGATATTCAACTTTTAAATTTTTTTAATGCCCCTTATTAGCATAATGTCAGAGTGTACAACTTTCATATATTGCCCATTATATTGGCCGGTTTCACAAACCTATATGTGCCCATTAAAATTTTGTATCTAAAGTCAGATAGCCAACTTCCATACTAGCTCTGTTACCGTGTCAAGTTTAAACATTGTAGCTTGCATGGTGTCTGAGAAAAGCTCTGGACAAATTATGTAGTGGAAAGACAGAAATTACAGTTTCGAAGGTATTAAAAATTAAAAATTTAAATTTTGCATATTGACCTAATTTGCATGAATTAAAATTCCACAACTTTGATTTATGGTTCATTGAATGCAGCGATGTCACAAACTAATAAATTCAAGTTTGAATGGCACCTCTATCTATAATAGTTTTGAAGCTATTCAAGATTTAAATTTTGCATATTCTCCTAATTTGCATAGATTTAAATTCCACAACTTTGGTTCATGATTCATTGGATGCGGCTTTGCCACAAACCAAAAAAATAAAGTTGGAGTGGCACCTCTATCTGTAATAATTTTGGAGGTATTCAAATTTTAAATTGTTCAATGCCTCTGATTAGCATAATTTAAAGTTTTACAAGTTTCACTTACTGTCCATTATGTTGGCAGGTGTCACAAACATGTACATACACATTGAAATTGTGCGTCTATCTACAATAGTTTAAAAGATATGAAGCTTTTAAAATTTAAATTGCCCCTAATTTGCATCATTTCTAACATCACGACTTTTCCAAACCAGGTTCACAATTTCAAAGTCACCAGGGCAAGTTTGGTGGTTTTGGGAATAAAAGTGTCTGAGAAAACGTCCGGACAAATTTGGGTGCCACGGAAGAAAAAAAATGTGAAGAATCCAAGGAAAAACAACATGTCAGGGATGGCACCCAGAAAGAAAGAAAGAAAGAAAGAAAGAAAGAAAGAAAGAAAGAAAGAAAGAAAGAAAGAAAGAAAGAAAGAAAGAAAGAAAGAAAGAAAGAAAGAAAGAAAGAAAGAAAGAAAGCATGAATGAATTCTTGGAAAAACAAAATTTCTGGGTTCGCACTCAGAAATAACAAGCAATGGGGACCATGCAACATATTGGTGTCCGTTTTTGTATGTATCCAAATAACATACAACGATGGGCACAACTTTGGCAACCACAACTGGCTCTATATTATTTTGGTCGCTGGCAGAACTTTCAGCCACGGTATCTTGCAGGCCAATGACTTTGGACCCATGAGCAGAACAACGTTGGGGCAAATGAACTAACGAAATGTGGTAAGATACCAAAAATCATAATTATCCCTCAGTGCAAGTCCGCCCAGCCACCGACAAATTTGTGTCCCTGGAAAATGCTTATTTTCAGTTTAATGAACTGGGGTGCAATCCGGGGTGAAGGGTGCAATAATTTTGTACCCCATCATTTTGTAATTTCTCCCATCGTAATATCGTAGTTTGGCCTGAGTGATAATCCGAGGTCAATGTGTCAAACTCCCGATGCCTGGGGCTTGGCCTTTGATAGAGTGCGGGTATTTGTATTATGATGAAAATATATTAACAACATTTTTATATGTCATTGCCACAAGTAAAGGCGTAAGTAATGTAACTGCACATTATTCCAGTTTGTGATCGACCTATTAAAATGATATCAACTTACCCATCCCTATATTGTTAGAATCTAATTAGCGATCTAGTGGTAACTAATCAGTTCTTTAACCTTTAAACCACGCTTCTCCCCCGAAAGATCACTGTAGCAGAAATCTTCTGCTGTTAGTTTTGTCCTCAGTGATGTTAAAATGTGTCTGGAAGTGCTCTTGGCACAACGGGCCAATCGCATGAGTTCTCCATAATGTAATATCAGCACGAAAGACATACTGACTGCGAATACTCATTATCATGCCAATTAAAAATATTATATTTTTTCAGCAATAGACTATATACACGTATTATATACGATCTTGTTCATACTAACAAGATATCATAACAAACATAACTTTCAAATGCCTGACTTTGCTGCTGGTAGTTCAGACATATCTATTGAAAGGCAGATAGTCGGGAAACATAATACACGAACATGATTCATATTCATACATATTCCACAAGAAGGGAATAACTAGCGATATTCTGTGGAAAGTTGGATACAGGTGACATAATAATTAGCAATCTACGATGGAATACAATTGTCATCTTGATCAATAGAACAAATCTCAGATCAGCAAAACACTAATAGTCCTTTACAAATGCCATCAAATCCACATTTGCATCAATGGATATTCTCATACACCACCATGTCGAGTGCAATAGTAGGTTTCTCTTCTTCTAAATCAATATCCATTCTTTTGCACTGCGAGCGTCGTTTCTCCACTGTATTTACAAGAAATGTGAAATAAAAAAAAAACATTGCTATCATCATAAGATGATCTGTCTTCTTCCTTTTATAAACTGTAAAAGATTTGATTCATCTGGTGGTACTTTCTTGCGACAAAGGCACAGACGCTGGGCCCGTACGTGTATAGTGTCATGTTGTTGATCATACTATATTAGAAAAATCGGTTGTTCAAATATATATAATGGTTAATATAAATCATTCCTTTCCCGAAAAAAAATCCTTTGACCTTTCATTGCAAAGGATACTTCTGCAAAAGTACAATTGAGTGAGCAAATTATTTTCGTATTTGATGCGGAAAACTGAATCCACTCTGCTCAAGTTGTTTATAGATATCATTTTAATAACGCCCCTTACCATTGTTTGTAGCCAGAGGATCATATTGTGTCATGGGTTGACAATTACATGTTATATGACTTGTGTTGTTCCGCCAATCCATCGGTCGCTGCCTAACATTAGGTCACGTACAGTGCTCATGGCAGGGCTTTTCAAGCTTCCTATTCCGCCTACACAACTGGAAAGTCGATGTGGAGCCATTTGACCAGAAATTCTCGTTCTTCGCCATGATAATAAGATATTATTGCTTGATATACACAATAATTGCATCAGTCTGCTCTGTCAAAGCTTCTACAAAGCAGGTAAGTGACAATCAGAAGTTTGCTAATTATATATATATATATATATATATATATATATATATATATATATATATATATATATATATATATATATATATAATATATATAATACAAATATTTGGAAACAGTTATTAATTAGATAAGTTGGCACAATCCTTATCTTTATCATACCCGGAGTCAATGTGCGTACTTTCATGCCTGCCGACGACTTACTTTATACTTTTTTCAATATATTTCAATCTCAGCATTTATAACAAGACGTTTATCAAAAGTTTATAAATTCTATCCCTAATTCTTTCGTGCGTAAGACATGATTTGCCAAGAAGCTAGTTTGTCACGTGTGTTCTTGAGACTATAATTTATACCCTAATACATCAACGATAAACAGTTTACCAATTGAAAGTTGCATCCGACACAGAGCACCTGGCAGTTAAAATTTTAATGTAGCTTGCATGACACGTCAAAGCATTACATAACAACCATGTATTTATCTACCTGCATCAGACGTATGGCTGCTGGAATTTAATGCAGAAGATGGCCAACGCAAACTCGACACAGCAAGAGACACTATATACAATAAAATTATCACTGCAAGGTCCTACTTAATGGTTTTAATAAAAAGAGTACAATATTTTGTGACTATCATCCGAGTAATTCATGCAAACACCAAATTATTACGTACGTCCTCATAAGTATGTTATATTTTTGTTTGTGGACACCAAAATGTGACCACAAACATGCGCGCACCATCGTCATTGTTTCCTTCCGCCATACAAATCTTTTCAACTTACAGCTTCTCGGGTGAAAACGAATGTGCTACATAAGGAGCCGTCATAAATTATTTTCCATTACAAGATTGAACCCCAAGTTTATTCAAGCAAGTGGTATGTAAAAGAGTATGTGACTGACAGAATATTCATTGTAGAATGCAAAACTGTCTCTTTTTGTTCAAACAACAGCGTCTAGAATTAACTCTACGAACACACAGCCAGTTTTAATGGTCATTGTGAAACTTCGCTGAAAGGGTCACAAATTTACTTAGAAACTAAATATCAGTGCTTGCAATTATCTCTTTCATTTTCCCAATTGATTTATGTTAAAACGTTTAGGTAAAACTGATTACCTCGATGATTCCATTTCATCTGTCAGCGGTGTCTTTGCAAATCAGCATAAAAAAGGCGTAAATTTTGTGTCCGGAGGGTAACTTCCTCATGAAGAAATACTAATTACTCCATGACGTTTCAATGGAACGGGCCAAAACACACACACATGCATGCACCAATGCAGACATACATAAAAATTGTGTGCACGGGAATCCTCAATCTGATGAGTGACAACTGAGCGGAGAGCTGATAGCCAGCCGCTGGGGTGCTCTGTTTGCCTTATGTATACTCAGCAAGAAACTGCAGGTGGTTTAGTTGGAAAGCGGTGACCAACGAACAAAATGATCCATTTACCTAGCAACCAGCTGCTGAGTGGTAGCAGCGGAGTAGGAAACTAAAAACCAGTCGATGGAATGATTCGATTAGTTGGTCTCTTTTTCACAACAAACTAGCAGCTGAAAACCTAGGCTCGAGAGTGAAAGCAGCCAATAGATTGCCCAGAATATTTGACGGTTGCTTGCGAAGAAACTGGTGACCACTAAGTTAAGAATTCACAATCAATCGAATTTCATGCTCTGGTCACTTTGCGACAAAGGTAAAATTGCTACGGGATGGTTGAACATTTTCATCATTTTCTTTCAAAACAGCTCACAGAGCAAACTCTTTTCTATTACCCCATCCCTTCTTCACAAAGAATACTTCCCGGCGTTCCAAAAGTGATACATCCCCGTTCTATTGACATGAAAGGAGCAAAGCCATGAAAAGTCTGGCTTACTTTTGGCTACTACTGAGAGTCATAATGTATCAGGAACGCTAAGTATGCTCTCAAGGTAAGTGTTTCCAGTCTTCTTCTTCTTCTTCTTCTTCTTCTTCTTGTTCTTCTTCTTCTTCTTCTTCTTCTTCTTCTTCTTCTTTCTTTCTTTCTTTCTTTCTTTTTTTTTTTTTTAAGGTTCCAGTGATCAATCCAATTTACAGATTGCCATTGTTCAATCAGCATTTTGCTACATTGCCCAAAGTGAATAACATCATGTACCCCCCCCCCTTCCTATTTCACTGACAGTACTCTTCTGAAAATGATGAACCACCCCTGAGCAACCGATGCTTAGCAGCAAACTAGCCACCAGTTTGTGGAAAAGACGTGGAGGCTAAGCTTTTATTTTCGTAATTGCTATTTTACTTTCCATCTCCGAAACTGAAGATTGCCATTCGCATCATTCTTCACAAATGCTCTACATTATGAAGTAATCCTCAACCCCCCCCCCCCCCAAAAAAAAAGAAAGAAAAGAAAACGCTCAGATTGAAACTTTTAAAATGGACTAAAACTCTTTAACAGAAGTCATCTGCAAGGATCTACACAAAACTGACTCATGTCACTTCACCTTTAAGAACGATACTGTTAAAAGTTTAATCACTATGCAGGTTTCAGAACATTCTCATCAAAGTTTGGAACATCAGAGCATATAACCGTTCTGTCTAGGAACATTACCAATTAAAGTTGCTTGGAATGGACGAGCCAAGTATCAAGGCATTTTAGATAAATTTTCTCTAAATATCGCAAAAACAAAATATATGATATTCCACTTTCCCCAAAGAAAAATAAATTTTACACTAGATTTAAAAATCAATAATGTTCCCATTTTAAGAACAGAAGAATTTGATTTCCTTGGTCTCTGAATTCAAGAAGATTTAAATTGGGATGCTCATATGAATAAGATTGGTAATAAACTTTCCAAACTTGTTGGAATTTTCAAAAGAACCAACAGTTTTATGCCCACTGAAACTATGCTAGTAATGTATAACTTTATTTTTCTGCCACACCTAAATTATTCTCTCCTTGCCTGGGTTTATTCATGTAAACGAATTTTTCAACTTCAAAAAATGGCCATTCGTCTAATATCTCATGTTAGGTACATACCACACTGATCCTCTATTTAAAAAACTCTGTATTCTTAAAGTTGAAGATTTGTTACAGTTAAAGGCATTAAGATTTTACTTCAGACACACAAGAGATGACTTACCAAAATATTTTCAAAACTTGTTTTCAGTCCCTCCACCGTATCATACTTACTTCACCCGTGGTCGTAATAATGCACATTTCCCAGTACCTACGAGAGCTAGATCCAAACAGTCTATCAGGTATTACATACCAACTTTACTCCAAAATCATCCCCCTTGTATCACTGATAAATTACATACTCATTCAATCTCAGGGTTTTCAGGATATATCAAAAATTACTATGTGAATCTATACTCAAATGTCTGTACCATACCCAACTGCTATGTTTGTAACTCTTAAATCGATTATGTTTCATGTTTGTGTTTACTATGTTTACTAACTTTTGAGTGAGTTTACTTAATCAGTTAATATCTCTCCAAGGTGGCTCCTGTGATAGCGGAAACTTATTTCCTTAGCAGGAGTCATCCTGACACATTACTTGTAATTTTACTAAATAATGGTGATACCATAATTTTGAAACTTGTATTCCATATGTATGTATTGCTTTTGATGTGTCAAATAAATGTCATCTGAGTCTGAGTCTGAGTCTGAGTCTTAGGGGTTTCATATTTCAATGACCGCAAATATTTGGTTAAACCGCACTGATACTCTAGTGTTCATCATCCCTATTGAAGATAATAATTTTCTCATGCGCAGAAATCTCTCAAGTGGTGACGATGTGTCGACAGACATGCATTCAAAGTTATATCTATCTTTCGAAGTATTTTGGGACATTCTGAAAGTCAGCCATGGTAACTAATGCTCAGGAAGTCAAATATGCATGCAGGGAACATTCAAGCTATGCGAAAAGGGCAATATTGTAATACTTGAATTGAGCTTTGGAAGGGTTGCTTGTTTCTGTTAATTGGATCCCAATAGATATTCGGTCTGACTTAGCCCTTTCCCGTTCGCTAAAATACTGAGTCTATAGGTTTCATTGGCATGCGTTGGGTGCGCTGCTCCCAATTCAACCCAAGAAAACATGTTTACGTATTCGTACCATATATAACATTATCATTTATAGTTTTAAACATGTTTCGTCAGAGATAAATCACCAGTATAAACGAAGTAAAGACATAAAGGATTGTGTTTGCTGATAGGTACAATAATTGCCTGTGGCACTGTATCTATGAGCTCACGCAACAATAGAAATCTACATCACGTGCCTGGGAATCAAGTTTATGATGTACGTATGATACCACAAGAGGCTTCCGGGGCTTTCCACTTTCAGAATAATGTTTTGATCATTTGGCTAACTTTTTTCTTCGGCTATCCAAAAAAGGTTTCCAAATTCCCAAAATTATACAACAACGTCACCTGTTGTTAAATTTTGGAAGCTAAAATTTTATTTTCAAAGTTAATGATTTGGGTCAGGTAAGAGGCGCTCAACAAGCGGGACTAATACTACCCAGGTAGCTGCTCATCAAAAAAACACGATGTATGCAACCAACACATCACTTTATAAAGTAAAGTACAATGTTAAACGTACATCCGCCGGCTCTTCCTGTACAAATACTAGTCTAGCTGAATGAGGATGAAAACTTTCTTACAGACGTTTTGTCGTCATTTTTTATTTTTGTTTTGTTGTTTTTTTTTAATACCTGAAATGGAAATCGTGTGTTTACCATGCAGACTATTGACAAGCCCGATAATATAAATAATATCACACTCATACTACGGCAAGTGGCGTTATAATGCCAATATTGGCCTCAGGACACTGCCAAGTCATGTCATTAACGAATCCTTCCCACCACATAATTACAATGTCTCTTTGACATGTCATGATTCAAAACAGTTAGGGCAATTAACTTTTATTATGAAAGAAACAAAAGACACACACAGTCACTTACTTTTTATGAAATTAATTTAAAAACTATGCCTTTTAAGTGACCATGAACGAACAAAGGACACACAGTCACAAGAGGGATTACTTTTTATCAAATTGATACAAAAACTATGCTTTTTAACTGACCCCTCTAACAAAAATTGGGAAATACATTTGATTTGTTGGATTCACGAACGTGCAGTGCACAAGAAAAACGATCCAAACACGAGCACCCTTCGGGCTGTTTTTTTTTCTTCTCCGCAGACGTTTCCAATCTTCAAGCCATCTTTTTGCCCATATTAGATCAATCAGAAAATTATGTCAATCAGCATTATCCGTAGTAGAATTCACGTTCCCCAGGTAAATACCTGGAGACTTAGCATGGATGTGAGTAAGCATGTTCCCATGATCATTTTTACTCCATTCAGACAGACCGCTCTGGAACACAACAGAAGTTTTTGTCATTTATGAATACGTAACAAAACTTTGCCCTATCCTGGTCAAGACAAGGCTCGATCAACAACTTTCTATGACTACAAGATACAGTGTTGACCTTGCCATTTTGTCGTCATATGTCTCGTCTGCTATTCTCGTTCAAAGTGATTTCCGTCAAAGAAAATTACTCAAAAACTGCAAACATTGAGATAGGCGACATTTGACATCCGGGTGCTTTCGGTGGCTTGGTGGGATGATTTATCTGACCAAATGCCTTTACTGCGAAATCATTAATGTAATGCATTGGAAAAAATACAGGAATACACATCGTCAGCAGAGCTACCAGAGGTTTATTATTCATACAACCACATTTAACTGTGGGGCTAGATCGTTTTGATTCTAATGTCTACCTCACTGAAGCCACGTCACAAAAACATGCAAAGACGCTTTAAAACAGTACGACAGACAGAATTACCTGGAATGTAGCAGCTTGCTTCTTTGCGTTATATGTGCTGGGGGGGGGGGTATTCTCTTCTGCTTAAGATGATACCGTTTAAACGTATTCATTGTCCATGTCAATACACTCCATTTCATTTCAGAGGGGTGGCGAGTCTATCTTTAATGTGTTGCAGGCATTCTATTTCAAAATTCACGTGAGAAGTCATGACTACATTTGAATAATTTAAAATGATATGACACATTTTTTATTAAGTCTGCAATGAACGTATAAACAATGCGTGCCTCTACTAATGAACAATACGTCCACTACTATATGAACAATACGTCCCCATACTATATGGACAATAATTAATAATAATAGTTTATTTCAACCCCCGTAATCGGGGAAAAGCATTCATACATCGAGATAATTATTATAATTATATATATTAACAGCAGATATAAATTGTGACACAGGCAAATATACATCTTTGCTGTTCAATATCTTTATAAATGATTTTCTTTATGTTATGGAAAGGCATTGTAGTCTCTATAATTATGCCGACGACAACTCCTTATCATTTCATGATCATGACTTACACAATGTAAAGTTGTCTTTGGAAAATGCTGCTAATATAGGTATCAAATGGTTTATGGAAAACCACATGAAGGCAAATCCTGACAAATTCCAGGCTATGATTTTATGCCCACGTCTAGACTGTCAAATCGGAAACGACTTCTGTTTTGAAATCGATGGTGTTACTATAAAACCGGAAAGATGTGTCAAATTACTAGGAGTCTATATTGACGATAAACTTAAGTTTCATGATCACGTTTCTCATATTTGTAAGCAGGCTGCTAAACAAATAAGTGTACTACGCAGGTTCAGTAATATCCTTACTGAAAAGGAAAAGCTCCAAATCTTCAATGCATTTATTCTTTCTAACTTTAATTATTGCCCGCTCGTATGGCACATATGTGGACCTACTTTATCTTTAAAAATGGAAAAAACCCAAGAAAGAGCCCTACGTTTTGTCTATAATGATCCCGTATCTGCATATCCCAATCTACTTGAAAGGGCTAAAAAACCTTCTTTGTATCTCAACAGAATAAGAACACTCTCTATAGAAGTCTACAAAATCCTAAGTAACTTAAGCCCATCGTTCTTAAACGATATGTATGTAAGAAAAGAAACAACTTTTGATTTACGAGACAATAACAAACTACAGCAGCCTGACTACAATACCATAACATACGGTAAAAATTCTATCCGATACCAAGGGGCCAAGCTGTGGAACAACTTACCCACACACATCAAAGCATCTACTGATTTAAATCACTTTAAGACGCTAATCAAGGCATGGCTTGGCCCCTCCTGCTCTTGTTCTATGTGCATCCTATGTAAAACCAGGGTTTAGGAAGATTATAATTCTTCCAAATTTAAGGAAACCTTGTTAGACCGGCTGTATATAGTCTCATTGTGAGTTCATTGTATATACCATCTCATCACTTGTCACTTTTTCCTCTTTTCATGGTCGAACAATAGTGCTGTTGCGCTAATGTTTTTTTATCTGTACAATTCGACTTGAAATAAAGATTATTCATACAGGCCAGCACTCTCACACAGAGGGCGTTTCCCTTATGTGGCTCGTGTAAACAGTAACGGGGAGGGTACACATGTTCAGACAGGACAGAAAATAAAATATACTTCTGTGAACTAAGATTGCTTTAAAAGATTAAAAGGCTCTGACCAAAAGGGATGCCAGTAAGTGTTGGCTACTCCAGGATTTAACAAAGTTCTCATAATGAAGAAGAAATCTTAATGAGTCGACAACTCCATCTGGCCCACATGTATCATAGTTGTTGCCCAGTTTACGAGCGCGGTCATCGATGTTAAAATATTCCTTGATTGGGGACACACCGACACATACTACTCTATCAATGATTGTGTTTCTTTCAAGTCGACCATCCAGAACATATTTAGACATGAGAAAACTGCATATCGTTCTATATGGGGAGTCCACCCGACTAAATCGGTTTAGTAGTGATAAAGTATCGCGAGATAATATGTCGGTAGCAGGACTAATGTCTAGAGATCCCAAAATACAGCTACTGTGGGTCCGCTTTTCAAAGCCCAACACCTACTTTAAGGTGGAAGCTGTGAAGCTAGTGCACAGTGAGACTGGCAACTTTGCATCGCAATTACCCATTTAATTTTTTCACAAGTACATTAAACCTATATATTTTCTGATTACTACATATCCATAGATTTATATCCATAGGGGTTTTTTTGCGGGATCGGAATTTTTTGAGATTTTATAGCATTATTTCTGACATGGTAGGATTTTCACATTTTTCGCGCAGAAGTCACACAAAATTGTTTTTTTCCAGTTGAAATCAGAATAAATTGAAAACATATATCCATGTCTAGGATCGAATTCAATGGTTAGTCCTGAAATAGCATAAATAAAAAGTTATAAAATTTTTAATGAAGTTCTGACAGGTTGTTCATTTTCTTTCTATAAATTGCTCCAAAAGTCACGGAAGGGGTTGTCAGAAAAAAAAATCCCGGGAACCGTTCCTGGATATGATATTTTTCTTTTAATGTCCATTGATTTTAATGTGATAGGGCAATTAGTACGTTTGGGAGGTGAAACACAAATTACAGAGGTTGAGCAAAAAACAGTTCCGAGAAAATCGCATTGAAAGAAAAAGTTGCCAATTCTTACGCATTTATGGCTGTAATATGACACATACTCATTTCTTCTGTCCTGTGTTTTAATTATTGTGTGAAATAAACTTGCAGCTTTACCTCTGTGATGTTGTCATTAAACGAAAGTATATTTTGTGGCTTAAATCTCGACTTTTTTAACTTGGGAACACCACACTTGGCTTGTTCGGGTGTGGGTTCACATGTGGCTTTCCATATTTGGGGACCAGTAAGTGGATTGTGCTAATTTGTTTTTACATCAATAGAGAATTTCAAAGTAACCAGAACAATGGTAGTGATTAGTCTGAACTGGCCCATTCTTAGCTCCGCGGCTAATGGTTTCCTGTGAGTGACCCTTGTCAATAGCTCAATTGGTTTCCAGCGGTCATGGACTAATGACTGTGCAAACAATGACATGGTTCATTATCATGCCCATGCAAACAAAGCCATGTGTCCGTCACTGTTTAAACTTTTCATTGTAAACAAAAGTCTAGAGATCAATTATCTCATATAAATTTTATGTTCACACATCTGACTTTTAGGGAGCATGTAGTTCAAGTAACAGACTTTCCAAAAATATGAAAAAGTGATTAGAGGTTATCTGAAGGTGCGGCTTCAGACCTTCCACCTTAAAATAGTGGCTTGTGCTGAATTCAATACGCCGTATGCATATCACAAAGCACGGGTTTGACGCCAGGCGATCACGGGGGACGTGTTGGGGTCACATCACTGTCACAGACAGGGCCATATGTTCATTTCGCACAAAATTAGCGGTTTTTTGATACATTTAAGTTCAGCAAATCCGAACTTGTATTCATTTAGTACTTCCCGAGCCATATATAAAGAAAAATTTCCATCTGCCTTTAATAAATATTCTTTATTTCCAAAATATTAGTAATATTCCGCTTGTCCCCACAGGTACCGACCCGTATCCCGCCTAGCGAGACCAGGCAATTAGGTATGCAGTTGTGGCGGGAAATTAGTATGCCTGTCTCCTATTTCTGCGCCAAGTTATTAGTTAAAAAAATGCGATCTAGCCCATACGTAAGACATGGTATTCCAATGGTTTTCCATAGATAAACCTTGACCGAAGCGTGATGACCTGAATAAGTAAATCCTGTACTTATTAGACCGTACATGGCTCTTCTACGCGATGGGATTCTGTTGTTTACATGACTAGTATAATTATTCGCACTATTAAAATTTACACCAAGAATATCTGGCGATTTCTCACATGATATAGGAATTTGACCTAGGGCCCACGTGGGCTGTCAAGGAAGACTACTGGTGCCCGTGACCATGCACCGTACGTTTCTTTACTGTATGAACTATAGGCCCTCTACTACATGAATAATATGCCCCCCCCCCAACTCTTTGTCTGCCGAGTCCAATTATACCCATCGACGAACTGAAAAGCAATGTACGCGTTTGAACATATAACACTAATTCCCCGGGAAAAAGCATTACAAGGTTAATAACCAGCCACATTTGGGTTTTTTCTACACTGTTATTGATGTTTTACTCAGAACTGTGCTTTATTCTAGAGTGACACTGATGTTTTATCCAGAATTGTGATGACTATGATATCCTGAACCGCAGGAAACACTTGAAATCAGCTTCTTCATTTTGAAACTGGCCGGTCTGACAGTACGCTCACAGTTGGATGTTATCAGTTAAAAAGAAATTAAAGATTACACGCGTTACACTTCAGACTAAAATTTCTCGTTAAAATAAGGAAAGATTCCTCTGAAAATTCACCAGGACATTGTATAATGTATACTTGATAAAACTTACCAATCTCAGACCAAACTGTCCAGGGGATTTCGGAGGTGTGATCCGTGTTGACGCTCTGTGCATTGTCGGTGGCGACACGAAAAAATGGCGGAACTCCTTGCTCGCTTTAGGCAGGCTGAGCCAATGACAAAAATTAACGGCGTATTTTTGCGATGCATAATACAAACTCAAAATTTTTTTCACATTCTTCTGCTTCAAATAAGCTTCTTAACCATATAAAAATTTATCATGTACTATTTTTCTAACATTTTGAAATTTTATTTCAAAGTTTTCAATTTATTTTTTTGTAATCTTCTTTTGGGGGTACGCGTAAGTTTTTTATACGAAAATAAAGCTTAGAATCTGTTCTTTCTATCTATGGCAATTTTGAATTTAATCACTCATTCGGAAAATGACGCTGACCGAAACAAAGGAAAGGGTCAAATTTGGCCATTGCCCACACACGCGAAAAAGGTGTGAAAGCACTGAAAATGTCACTTTTTCACATCGCGCTCAATAAATAACATCCATATCAATGAAAATAACAACACCACAGCAATAAAGAAGAGATTTAGGCCTTTATTGTGATGTAAATTTTATTGTAAAGTGTCAGGGATAAGTTTGTTAAAATGAGGCATGAAAATGGGCTATTCAAGTCGCTTTCTCGGACTTTTCAGGTCCCACAGGCAGGTTCTCTGTGGTACCTACATATATTCCCTAAAATCACCTGAAATCTCAAATTATATAAAAATGTGGAATCTACAACATATGTGAAGTACACTATTTGTCCATTGATAAATGCCTGTATAATGAGCCTGTGATCATGTTTTACTTTTAGAGATCGCGTCGATCCCCGAGTTACCACTTCCTGGCGCCATTCTGGGCTGATCGTCGTGTGTTGCTGATATCTACTCCCTCCCCAGAAGATGCTGAGTACATCAGGCAGCTCAGCTATTTTCAGGTACAAAAATATATTGTATTGAATCTGAGGATAAAACGAACATGCGTAATTTATGAATCCTGGAGATTTATGAAGCGTCACTGCTGAGGTATCGTCTGAGATAAAAATACCGAAAAGCATTAATCTCATATGTTTTCACGTGTTGCAATTTCTTTTGCATCTTCATTCTTGACAGCATTAAAAAATAGTTGAAATTTAGTTTTGATTATGGAGAGAAAGGGTCATCAAGATTACTTGTAGTGTGTAGAATCGTACATACGCATGGCAATTAAAAAGCCAAATCAATACGCACATATTCGCATTCATGGCAGTTTCCGTGACATGAATCATAACGCAGGCACAAAGGCTCTACTAGTGTGGCAAAAAGAAAAAGTTTCATTTCACATTGGTCTTGATCAGGAGACCATCCGTCATACTGCCATCAATATACATTTTCAAAAAATAAAAAATAAGTATAGGCCTACACACACACACACTCAGAGAGAGAGAGAGAGAGAGAGAGAGAGAGAGAGACAGACAGACAGACAGACAGACAGACAGACAGAGAGAGAGAGAGAGAGAGAGAGAGAGATTCATTTATCGTTATTTTCATACTTCCATGTACGTGTCCGACATTGTCGGGAGTTGGGGATTCTATTCGTAAAAATAAGTTGTGTACCAAACAATTTGTCACTGCCTCTCATACCCTCCAGCACCGCAGGGAAAGCCATTGTATCCGTTTTACCTTTAAAACATTATGGTCATCAAGGAAGCTCCAGTTTTGTCTTTTTCTCGTGTCTTTCTAGAATCTCTGTGAATTGGCTCGACGTCATCTGACATTTGTTGCGCTGTTTACCGGGACCAGCGACACAACAGATGTAACTGCTTACATTGAAGCGGTGTCATACACGTACCAAGGTGTAATGGTGGGAACCTTATACAACAATACGCGCCTCCTTGACGAACTGGCCGATTTGTTTGGTATGAGCTACGATCACTTTGATATGGTACTCATAGGCAAAGAGGGTGGCGTAGAATCCCGCTATAGACAACCCGCGACAGAAAGTCAGATTTTCCAGGTGGTTGACCGACTACCACTGCGGCGATGGGAACTGGTCCAGCAGCATCGCAATGGATGGTGGTGCTGGTTGATGTGATGATTGCCTGCGAAACATCTCCACTACAGTGTTTGGTGCAAACCGCAAAGCAAATCTGCGATTTTTTTTTTCAAATCAAGAAATTGTGGGATTTTTGTTTTTTCTAATTCATGCCAAAAAGAGCGAAAGTTGAGCTCAAAGACAATTCTCGTGGCATTTCAAATGTTAAAATGCTGTGCTTATTGCAAAAAGATCGGTGTTTGCCAACCATTTCCCCTATACAACGCTCAATTGAAAGCAGCACCATGCTAACACTATGAAGTGACAGACTGAGTTCATTGTTTGTATATTAACGTATACAACCGTAATCCACGCTTCAGTCAATTTTTTCTGACTTCTTACGACGACGACTCTGTCTCATACAGGTGATAGTCTAGATCTGCTATTCTTTACCTCTCTCTGGCATAGTGTATCAAGATCACCATGTGCTACAAACCTTATGTAAAAATTGATCGTTTTGATCGCTAACGCGCTTTCAATTGGATAAAAACTTTGTGTAGGTAGTCTATCTGCGTTATCAGGAAACTGTGCAATGTATACGTCTCTGACCTTGTAACCTGTGTAATGTGGTATGATCGTCTAACTTATATTAAAATTGTACGTTACAATTTGTTATCTTATGCTCTAAAGATGTCTTCTCTGAATTTGTTTAAAAAGTGGCTTAAGCTCGTTTTCAGACCTGCCCATAGCTTCTGGAATTTTATATCAGAAATTGCTTCATTTTAACACACATCTGGTAGTTCAATCTTTTGCCGCCAGACTGCTTTCAAATCAGTGAAGCTGTCACGTGCAGTGTTTTACATAAGTCACAACAAAGAGACAACATTTAGCCGAGGGCAAAAAGGCCTTCACACATGCAGCACAAAGCAGACAAATGCACGTTGACATTTGAACTGTGGCTTCGATTTCTCGCGTCCGGGTACCCTCGGGTATGCCCCACCAGATTCAATCATCTCTAATTGTGCCATCATGTTTATTGTGTACGGTCACACTTGAACCAACATCAACGCCTGATGAAGCAAAGGCACCATGCTACAGCACATTCAAGAATATGAACATATCTAAACTGGCATCATAATCAATGCCGGTTTTTAAGGATGTGCAGCGGCTACTGGACTGTCAACAATTGCGTTTTGAACATGAAAGCCTGTACTTACCAAAAGCATGGACTGTCAACAATTGCGTTTTGAACACGAAAGCCTGTACTTACCAAAAGCATGTGCAATTTTGATTTCAACATATTTTTTTCAAGTGAAAACAATTGGGGAACAGGAAAACCCTAAATTAATGCCCCTAGCAGAAAAAAAGGACAACATATAGACAGGACGTAAAAGACAGCACAGAAACATACAGAAGAGACACATAACAAGACGATGACAGATAGAGGAGCTGGTGCTTAGTACACACAAGTGGAACTTCATAACATGACTCCGTACACTTACAATCTCTCCGTTTTCTTAATAAATTCATGTACAGCTGAAAAAATAGTATAATTGTTAATTAGAGAACAGGCTTTGTTACCATAGAGTACTGTTGCGGTAGTAAACGGTACTATTGGAATGATTTTACTACTCAGGTCAATCCTCAAATTTTGATACAAAGGACATATGAAAAAGTAATGGAAAGTGTCTTCGATACCAGTGCCGCACGAGCATAAAGGAGAATCAACCACACCGATCTTAAACAGGTGACAATTCAGACGACTGCAGCCCAAGCGCAGCCTCGTGTGTTTAATAGCCGTATGACGCTTACCACAGTATAATAGTTCTACATATTATATGGGATGTTTAGGGGTAAATTTTAAATTTAACTTGAACTGAGCAAGTGAAGCACTGCTTCGAATTTCAATGGGCAGCAGGTTCCACAGGTGGACGGTGGAGGGAGAAAAAGATTGGTCAAATAAGGATGTTCTTGCTCGAAAATGATAGATGTCAGGTCGGTGACGGGTATTGTGATTTACAGCTGTGGGTGGGGTTTCAGGGAGAAGGTCATTCAAGCAAGTAGGGGTCAGATTATGGACAATTTTGTACATGACAACAAATAAGCTTAGCTTTTTTCCTACGTTCCGCAAGTGTTTCCCATCCAATATCCTCATATAATTTCGATGTAGCAGTGCCTCTCATTGCACCAGTGACTATGCGTGCTGCAGCCATCTGAATTGCCTCCAACTTATCAGCGTCTGTCTGTGTACACCGATCCCATATCGGACTACCATACTCAAGTTATGGGCGGATAAAGGATATATAAATAGATTCAAGAGAATTCCTGTCCAAACGATATTGCAAACATTTGAGAGTATTTACTAATTTGTTGGCTTTTTTGGCAATCTGACTTCAATGCTGAGACCAAGTTAAGTCATTCTTCAAGGTTATTCCTAAGTGTTTATGCTAAGATACATCCTCGAGCTGATGACTCTGAAAGAAAGGGGAAGGGTGAGGGACAGGAGGTACTTTACGCGAGACAATCACACTGTGGGTTTTGAGAGCACTGAATGAAATAAGCCACCGTTTGGACGATGATAAGTCAGTATTCAAGATGTTGGATGCCGATTGCGGGTCGTCCACTGTGAAATAAAGTGATGTGTCTGTCGGCAAATAACTTGATGTTGGAATGAACAACATCAACGATGTCAATTATAAATATCAAAAATAGAAGGGGACCAAGGACAGAGCCTTGAGGTACCCCAGCATTAATAGTACCCCAATTGGAGCCTTGGCCCTTAATGACCACACGCTGTTGTCTATCTGACAGATAACTACGGAACCAGGTTAATAATTTTTTTTTCAAGTTTATGGAGCAAGGCAGAGTGCCACACTTCATCAAAAGCTTTGCTTACGTCTAGGAATACAATTCTTACATGAAGATCAATAGCTAAGCAAAGCTCGTGGTAAAGGGACAAGAGTTGGTTGACGGTAGAGTCACCCGGGATGAAACCGGATTGCTACTAGGACAGAACAAGATTATCGCGAAAGAAATTAAAGACATGTTTTAATCTAATTCGTTCCATAACTTTACTCACGCAGCTGAGGAGAGAAATAGGTCTATAGTTATTACAGGACGATTCTGAATCCTTTTTATGAATAGGTATAACATTAGTCTTCTTCCAGGGAGAAGGAAATAGATTTTGATTTAAAGATAAATTACAAAGTCGTGTTAGGGAGCTACATATTAATGGTGCAGCTTCCTTTAATAATCTGGGGCTTATTTCATCAGGTCCTGTCGCCTTGGACACATCAATATTGTTGAGAATTCCCAGAACCTCACTCTCGAGAATATGTATGCTAGACAAAGTAGGCCTAGGCGGCTTTAAGGTTAGAAGAGGTAAGGTAGAGGATGATGAATCAACATTGTAGTGACTTAGGAAAAAGGAATTAAATACGTCAGCTTTAGAAAAAGTGTCAGATGTATATGTATCGTTGTGTAATAGAGGGGGTATACTCGAGCATTGGTTACGATTCAAAAAATACTTAACAGTACGCCACCAAGTTTTGTATTTAGCACGAGAATTACAGAGCGATGCACTGAGCTTAAGGTTATACTGTTCTTTAGCATTATGGAGATGTTTTTGATACTCACTTCGAAGATTTCTGTGCAATTTTGAGATCCATTCGTGGATTTCACGAAGGATTTTTTTGCCAATTCGGAAAAAAGTTTGAAGCATTGTCCGGGCATCCTTCCCGGGCAGACGACAGAGCTCCAATCTAAATGCTGCATGGACTGCTCGTGTAAGGTACATAGCATAATAATAATGATAATAATAATAATAATAATAATAATAATAATAATAATAATAATAATAATAATAATAATAATAATAATAATAATAATAATAATAATAATAATAATAATAATAATAATAATAATGACATCAGATGTCTGTGTGTACCATACCTACAGCTACTGAAGAAGCTGAAAATTCTATCTTTATATTATCGACACAGGAGATGATTCAAGTTTTTCAGGTATTGGTTTTTAAAGTATTGAAAGGCATTGATAGGTTGGACTGTGTTGAGATTATTTAGGCCTACCCTTGATACCGGGCACATTACCAGAGGTCACTAGCTGAAAATAGTCAAATCTTTTTAATATCAACATTCAATTATGTCATGGGTGATACAGGTGAAATCATTGAAATGAAATGACACTTTATTGACTGCATTACAATGCAATAAACTTAGTTATTTGTCAAGTAACACAAGTACACGAGAGAAAAAATTCAAATTATACACCTGGCAACAGATACACAGTAAATACATACAAATATAAGTACCACCACGTACAAAAACAAACAAAAAGGCAAATTACACATGTCACTATCACTGTACGCTAAATAAATAGAAGGCAAAAACTATCCATCGAAAAAAAAAAGTTCGTAATGATTTTCCTCTCATGGAATGCAACTCCACACATATCTTTCTTTCGTCTTCGCCATCTCACTATCCTGTAATTTCATACATGTTAAACAATTGTTTTGGAATCGTATTGAATACTTGAGCGGTAAATATTTTTCAAGTTTTCCCATACTAATTTTACGAGGAGCTTCAAGCAGCCTACATTCTCTAATAAAATTGTATTCATTTCGGTTTGGTTACACAGATTACATGTTCGTTGGTTTAATGGTGATTTGTTGGGTCGTTTGTGTCTGCTGATTTCCACCGGCAAATTGTATTTTGAAGTCATAAGGTAACAAACTGTACAATCTGAAATCCTCCGTTACAGTACTTGTTAGGAATTCGCCGGGTTCGTTCAGGTGGTCTACCTGTAACTGTTCATTTTATAATAACATTGACTGAAAATAATGGCCCAGTTTGTTTCTAGTTCAGTTGTACACCGGCAGGTGGTAAAATTAAGGTGAGCTATCCAGCTCGAAAGGGAGCATGCTAGTTCAGGGGTAGCCTGAGTCCAATTATTCTTATCCGAACTTGTACTATCCAAATTTACTCATTTTATTTAGTTCGACTAGTATTGTTTATTAATCTTAAAGCTCTTCATTTATAAGCAAATCTTCAGTTTTTTTAGCTTATTCACCATTTGACACGATTATATTTATATCAGATACAAATTTAAAAGGAATATAATGAGCCGGTTTGAGCTTCAGTTTAAATGCGAGTTTAACCAACTTTCCACTTAGATATCGATGGTAGCCAAGGTATTGAAACCTTTCACCTTGGTCAAGAAAAGTACCAAAGCCTTTAATCTTTCTCGGTAACACTTGTCGGCCTCTTGCTAAGGTGCAGGTCAGAAGGTGACTGGATACAGAATATATATGTATATGTATATATATATATACATATATATATATATATATATATATATATATATATATATATATACATATATATATGTGTATATATATATATATATATATATATATATATATATATATATATATATATATATATATATATATATATATATATATATATAGTGTGTGTGTGTGTGTGTGTGTGTGTGTGTGTGTGTGTGTGTGTGTGTGTGTGTGTGTGTGTGTGTGTGTGTGTATATATATATGGAACCTTCATGGCTCTTGGCAGGTTTCCTAAAATTCCGGCTCCCTGGGCTGGAGAGCAAAGGTCAAATAAGCATATTTATGATTTTTTTTATTACTTTCGAAGATTCTTGGTATCGTGGAAAGGTTGTTAAGACAGGGTAATGGGTGCTCGTCCCCCAAACTTGAGAATTATGAACTTTATTTCGGGGCAAAATTAAACGGCGTACTCCATTGGTCAGCTTTGAAACCCATAACCCAAAATAGAACACAGTTACATGTCATTATCTTTGTATAGAGAGGGAGCTTCGGAAGAGAGCGAGAACTGACCCGTAACTCCTTCCCAGATTTCCTGTTCCGGCAGCACATCATATCTCCAGTTCTACTCGTGGTAGAAGCACGAAATTTTCACAGTGTGTGAAGATCGGTTCTAATAGTATATTGGCACAATTTTATTAATATTACTTTCCTCATAATTGAGTTATGGCATTATGAATATTAAAAAATTCTCAGGAATTTAGGCAATTTCCGGGGATTTTGGCAATATCCTGGGAATTTAGGTACTTTCCTGGAAATATAAGCGAGTTCCTGGGAACATAATGCCAATCCTGGTAATTTAACAAAAGTCCCAGGAACACGGTGGCAAGTTCCTGGGAACATAAAGTAAAATCCTTGGAATATATACTCAAGTCCCAGGAACATAGCGGTCAGTTCCAAGGAACGCTATTCAAGTCCCATAAAGTAAGACAAATTGCTGATACATGTAATATTAGGAATGATTGTGGAAATAGTCTTGTGTAAAAAATCAAAATATACATCACGCACAAAATAATGCATGGCACTCTGGGTTTTAAAAAATGAGGGAAAAAGGGAAAAAACAAACTAACAAACAAACACTTAAAAAACATACACATCTGAGACAAAACAACCTTAAGAGCATGCATATGGAAAACTTATTATAATTTTAAAGCCTCTAGGGTTAAAATCATCTACAATAAATCTGGATATCAAGTCTCTGTTCATATCAATAATGACACATCTCAATAATCACATCCTAAAAGGGTATGACGTTCAACTACGCCTTGAAATTCAAAACTACATCAACAACACAAATCTTTGACACAAGAATTTTATTCTCTTTATTAAATTACTTTAGTATTTCAAAGTCATGGCCACTTGCTACGGCACCTAATGACCATGAAAAAATTACCAAAGGCATTCATGACATGATATGTACCTTTAACTAAAGTATTTATTGCTCCTTAATAAATTTCTTATCAAATACTACCGGTGGCGCCCCCAGTGGCTCATATGCCATTGCCTTTTTTCTATGCATGTAGCATCCACATATGTCTATAAATAAATGAACAAGGGCAATCACTAGAGACTCAATTTGATACTTTACAGCTCGAGTGCCCTTGATAGAGTAGGTCAGTCAATACAAACCTTTAATTTCACCCACACTGAAAAATTCTGCTTGTCAATACCCTGCAATACTCATGTATAGTCACACTGGTTTCACTATGATTTTTTTCCAAGTGAATGAGCTCTTGTCAATATGTAGTGGCAAAGCCCAAAAACATTACAAGGATGTAGGTTGCACTGTACTACTGGGTTTCCCATAGGCCTAAATTTTAATGTTACACACATAATTATGATTTTAAAATATTTCAAAGGCCATCATTGAATAAGTCAAAGATTCAAACATTAACTTGAGTGGGGCACAATTTTAAATGGCCTGTTTTGTGTGGTATTACTTGTAACTGAGTGACACAGTGTCACTTAGTGAAACACAACTGTTAGCTTCTACCTACTTCACTTCCTGCAGGCTTTTGCGGGGGACAGGTAAAACCATATTTGGACAGGTGAAACTTGTCCCCTTTCTGTCCTGTCAGACAGATGAGAAAAAAAATAATGTGTACCCCTGTTATAGTCAAAATGATACATGTTAACAATTCCAAATTTCCAAACGATCGTTATTTTGTTCGAAGTGAAACCATGAATGCCGCAGGAGTCTCATATCAAGATGACTGTATGCATGAAGCGATGTTATATTTATTGTCGCAGCTTTGCTTGCCTCCTGAAGCTTGCCTGCTTATAGTTATGATTATGTCACTGGATCTTAGGCTATTTTTATCTGGCCGGTGGCCTGTGAGAGCATGGGGGCCTCAGTCCACCAGTCAAAGGCCCTAGGTCTCCTGAACAGGCAACCGCTTAGCAAGGGACATCATTATAATTAGGCATAGCGTGGTAAATGACCAATTGCTTTTGTCCTTTTATTTTATTATGCTTGGATGCAAACCCAGACATTTTGGTTATCCAAGAATTCTTTTTTTCTTTCTTTCTTTTTTCTTTCTTTCTTTCTCTCTTTACTTCTTTCTTTCTTTCTTCTTTACGACCAAATTTGTCCGGAGTTTTTCCTGGACACTAATATTCCGACAATCACCAAACTTGCCATTGTGATTCACCTGTCGGTGAAATTGAGCACCTGGTTTGGAATATTCATGATGTTTAAAATTATGTGCAACTAAAATTTGAAAAGCTCCATATTTTCCAAACTATTGGAGATAGACACAAAGTTCTAACATACACGTGTAGGATGGAGACATCTGTCAACGGACAGTGAACAAAAGTTCTAGAATTGCAACGAAATGTGGCAACTTGAAGATTTTTTTCCATGTTTATTGTCTGATTATATTCTTGTGGAATGGGAAAAGGAGGGGCACATTGTGTTGAATATAAAATGGTTTGTTACATTTACACAAAATAATTCAGACTGTAATCATGAAATATATATGATATCAAGTCAGATTCACATGTCGTAGTATTTAATGGAACAATCATCACTCGATACTTTTTATGTAAAAAGCTCAGAATCACCATGCAAACAAACTCTGTTAACGGAAAGGCATGTTTGGGTTCAGTGTCGCTACAAATAGTTCTGCTCACTGCTGATTGGCTGAAGTTCAGGTTTTAGACAGGGGCCACTGAATATGCAAGTCTGCCTCGCAGTGGTGGACTGAGCCCCATGGGGCACTGGACTGGGCCCTCAGCACTGGACATGCATGTTTGTACAGCTCTAATAATAATAATAATAATAATAATAATAATAATAATAATAATAATAATAATAATAATAATAATAATAATAATGAGGCTCTCGGCTTGTCTGCTGCGGTCCTCTGTGACTGTATGACACATTTTGCCAATTAAAAAAAAAGAGAGAAGTAGATGAGGAGGGAGAAACCATGGTATTCCTTACCAGCTTGTGCTGCCATTTATTCCAGGTCCAGAGCCGAAGCAAAGGGTCCACTGTGGTGGGTCCCTTGTCCTGGATATCCCCCTAGACTCATTGCTTGTACTTTCTTTATAAAAAAAACAACCATCCCTCACACACCCTTTCCCCGCCTCTAAGGCTCAGGCTTTTCCCATGGGAGCACCAAGCCCTTATCAGGGCTACCACCATTCCCCCCCCCCCCCGTACCATGGGATTCTAATTTAACCTGTTGCCTCCTAACTCTATTATTTTATTCCAATTTTCCCAGCATCCTACCAGGTAGTCCTGTACATTTTTATTACCTTTCCTGCCTCCCAGAAAGCTACCTTTCAAACTTAAAACCCATGCTGCACGTTCCACTTCCGCTGAACACCTAACCTCTTCTAAACCCTTGTAATTGTAATCTTCCCTGTGCCACTTTCTGAAAAAAATCTTCCCCTATCTCTCTATATGCATCGCACCACAACAGCCAATGATCTCATCTGCCTCTTGTCACTTTCCATTGCTAACTGCTGTCCACTTCTTTTTCCTCTTTTCTAGATTGATTACTCCTGCCCTACTTTGAAAAGAAGTTTGGATCCCTTCCCTCCATCCCAACACACAGTTTTGTTTGGCTTTCCTAATGCCTTGTATGCTTTCAATGTACTTTTTCCCTGACTCCTCTTTTTTCCAGTACTCTTTCCAACCCTCTGTAACAGTCTTACCACATTCCAATCATCCACCTCATCATATCCTTTTAATTCATATCTCTCTGTTAACTTGTCTATGTCTTTGACCCATCTTGTTTTTTCCTTGACTACCTCATTGTAAACTTTCCTGCACCACCTGTCTTCACTTACTGCTTGTAGATACTCCCAGAACTTTACCTTAGTTTTGGCAATCCTATTTGTGATTTTATTCCATCCTAACTCTCCTAGGACTGCTTCTGTTGCTGTAAATGGTGGTGCTCCCAGTATCCATTTCCCCATTTCATTCTGTGCTTCCTCCATTCCCTGGATATCTCCATCACTTATTGAAAAATCACATCTAAGCCATATATGATTCCTGGTATTACAATTCTATCCCATGATACTCTCGCTGTGTGTGTTCTGTTGAAACTGTTTAGTGCAGTAGCTTTAATCATTCCTTTTGTACGATTTACTTTCTGTTTAATCTTCTCCATCTGATACCTGCACATGCCTTTACCGGTTGCTTTTATCTTGACACCTAGGTATTCATACTCATCAACCTCCCCAATTTCAATTAACTGTTCCCTACCTTCTGGAATTTGTAACTGCCCAATTCTCCATTTTTTATTCCCAACTGGTTTCTTCCCAAGAGTCATCACTGTCCTCTTAGCCTTACTAAATTCTAACCGCCAATTATTCCCGTATTCCCCTGCTATGTTCAGCATCTCTTGTAGTCCTTGTGGGACTCTGCCATGAGCACTTTGTCATCTCCGAACATGGCTCCGAAACATGTTGAGTAGTTACAAGCTCATATATCTGGTTATTCCATTCATTAGGTGACCCCTCATGACCCACATACACTACACCTACTGCTACCTTATTTCCATTTGACTCTACTCCTATCCACTGCATCTCATGTTTCACCTGGTTATCGTCTTTCCATGAATCTTGCCATATCTCGTACCATTTTACCCCATTCTTAATCAAAAACCCTACTCCTCCTCCTTTTCTTTGTCCACTTGCTCTCCCTCTGCCTATCAGCTCATGCCCTACTGGGCATGTTACTATACTAACCTCTTCGTCCCTTATATGTGTTTCTGTTAGGGCTACAATGTCCATTCACTCACGCTCTATTACATCTCCTATTTCTGCCACTTTGTTTTTATATGCCCTGCAATTACCATATCCAATTTTCATGGCCTTTGTTTTTCTGTTACTTCTCATCCTTGCACTTTCTTTGTTCCTGCTTCCAACACTTTGCCCAAGAGACTGCCTGGTAGACACCAGGATTTCTAGTTTCTCTGCTGCTGCACCCACTCACTATAAACCTACATTAACCTATCTCCTCCTTCCTGACTAGGGTGCGGCCCATCCCTGGCGAACAACTTCCTCCTGCCAAAAAAATCCTCCTATACCTCCCTGAACGCTATACCCCTCCCCCTACACATCCTGCCCAGCTGTCTATTAATCCCACAGATCCTGCTAGCCTCCCAGCTACTCATCCTCAACCTTGGTAGCATCCCCATCACTAATGGCTCACAGTCTAGGTGCCTTATGCGGTCTAAGAGTCCCCTGTATCTTCCCAAAACTGTCTCTCTACCCATCCTCCCTATTCCCCCCTCCTCCCTGTCCAACAGGTCATTTGTCCCAACCTAGACTATGACCTTCGGGCACTCCCCACTACTCTTCACTATCCCCTCTAAACACTCCTCTGTGTCCCTAATCTTTGCCCCTGGCAGACACACCCTCAACCTGTTCTCCCTTTCCCTCCTACAAAAGGTCCCATCTATCCTCCTAACAATATTAATACCCACCACAACTGCCTGTCTAACACTAACCCTCACCCTCTCTCCTCCCTCTTCCCTGCGTTTCCGCCCACACTGTCTCCCCTGCCATCTCTCCCTCCCCCTGTATACTTTCCTGCCCAATAGTCCCTGCCTCCCCCTGCGCTGTCTGTCGTCTCGCCTATCTCCCCCTTTCCCTGTTCTGCCCCCAACCACCTTCCTGTCCCCCTACCATGCTAACCCCCTCCCCTGCAGCCCTACTCCTACATCTGGCCTCCTCTACTTCTAGCTTAAGGGCTGCCAACTGGACTTCTAAAGTCTCAGTTCCCCTACACGTCTCACACCTGTACTTAAAACTATCCTCCCTTGCCTCCTCAAAGGTACAGAGCAGCCCAGTACAGCCAAACTCCTCCCACATACAGCACCCCTCGCACTGTATTTATCCCTCCCACTCTGCCCCCTGCTCTCTGTCCATCTCCCTCGACTCATTACCTCTCCCCCCATCTCCTGCCCCTTCCTCTGCTCTCCTCTCATCCCCCCTCCTATCTGTTCCCGTCCTACCTCAGCCTACTCCCCCCTCCCTCCTGCACACCTCTCTCTTGCTGCCTTCCCTCGCCCTGCTCCTCTCCTATTCTGTGGCACACCACCA
Source organism: Hermodice carunculata (assembly GCA_964020975.1). NCBI lineage: Eukaryota > Metazoa > Annelida > Polychaeta > Eunicida > Amphinomidae > Hermodice > Hermodice carunculata. The sequence continues at coordinate 76,816,620 of OZ026612.1, read as the reverse complement.
CCCCACATACTGACTGTAGTTTCACTTGTTTATATATTTATTATTTGCTCTTCGCTTATGATATTCAAAATGGCGGCTCCCACGCTAACTGTCCTATTTCCGCTCGCTCAAACTTTCTGATTCAAAATACCTAAAACTAGTCCGAATTTATCAGTAAAACATTCCCTGTGATGTCTCTATATACTTATAAAACAAATCCGGTTCCAATTTGGTCCAACTGTGTTTAAAATTGCAAACGTCTGATTTGTGACATACCTACAGTGATATGTGACATTAAAATGAATTAATGTGATAGGTTCATATCTAAAATTTCTTTTTGTGATATGCAATATTCATACATATAGACCAATACTCTTCTGTCTATCTGCACCGACAGGTAGTAGTCCCCAAAAATGCTTTTGGAATATTTTGTGTCATTAAGCTTAGAAATTAACCTTGAACACTTCCAACACACTACAGATACGTGTGTTATTGTGCTTCAGAATCACAACAATAAACATTTTTTAAATCATTTCTATAATTAGAATTTTGCAACCAATCAGACATGCTTGACCTCTTTGGTGCTAGGCAGCCACTTTGCATTCATAATTAAATAGCTT